>JAQLOL010000008.1:2440138-2457882 GCA_029783665.1 Naso thynnoides | reverse complement strand
CCGATCTAGAATAGTTGCCTAGTCTTCTGCAAAAATAGAAACAGACTTTTGCTTTGAATGCATAGACAATGCCTGACATCTTAAAGAATTTGAACCATATACAAAAAAAAATAAAATAAAGTGACATTATTAGATACTACAGCAGTAATGTGATTACTTTGAGATGTGCTTTTATTTTAGATACAGTGGGTTAATGTGACTCATTTTTTTCAGTGTGAAAATAGAAAAATACACAAAAACAAAAAAACAACTTTTCTCAATTTTATTACACCAGAGGTTTTTAAAAGATGATATGGGCATTCAATGCTGAAGAGAGAAACTGAGGACGATGATAAAACCACGGATAGCAGCTATGACAAGCAGAGAAACCAGGAGGGGTCCAATGAGGTTTAACCTTAGGATTTTTTTTGTTTCCTTGCCTCCTTGCATTTCTTCTGTGTTTTGGTAAGTGATTTTTCCCTCCATACACAATCACCTAGTATATGAGCTTCTAAGTTTTGTTGTGTCTTTTTATTAAAACATTACTGACCTTGTTGCTCTCCATCCATCAGGATTGATATTGTTCCCGTGATTTGAGTCAAGATATCAAGGCGTGGCATTGTTTCAGGATTCAAAGACAAAATTTGAAGACCTGGCACTGTTTCCGGATTTAATAAAAAAATATGAACGCCTGAAATTGTTCCAGGAGGTAAAGCCAACATATGAAGACCTGATAAACGGTGTAAAACAACTAGCTGTGCTCTTGCAGAATCCAAATAAGTTACAGGAAAGGTACAAATGGCCCAACATAGCTTTGGAATCACTAGGTAAGACATCTTAATCACCCTTGTCATTTTTCTCATCATAAATGTCCTTTTCTGTTTTAAGATTGCTTTCTTACTTTTTTGTGCTTTTGTGTGCAGGGACCCGTGTTGTAACAGTCTGCGAGACAGCTTTTACAGATATTTCATTGGAGTGTTTATTTTATATTTTTTTAGTAATAATTTAATTAAGTTTGAATTCATATAATCATTAAAATGTGTTAAAATGTAATAAATAAGTTGTTTAAAAGAGTAAATTTAATTTAAAACTGAATTAAAATACATTACATCAAAAATGATTTTTGGTTGAAAGATCTGACGGCATTGAATGCAACTTATTTTTGGATGTTCAGTGTCGTGGGTCAGGTGGCTGGAGTTCAGTGAAGGGCACACCTGAGGCATTGTGGGTCACATAAACTTTAGGCGGCAGAGAGAAAGAGAGAGGCCGTACATGTATGCCTGCAAGAAGAGAGCCAAACATGGCTGCAGAGGCCTAAATTAATATTCTGTATGGTTCAAGAGGCACACACGGTAATGCATCTTTTAGTTGGGTCATATTTGTGCATGTTGTGTGATAAAGTGCCTTTTTGTACGTGCCTTTTGATGTTTGTGCCTAACGTGTATATTTTGGTTTATTGTTTTTTTTGTATGGTTTTTTGTAGTTTTCACGGTGTCTAAGCGAAACGATGCAACAATAAATCAACCTAAAAGGACATCTGTATGATGCGTGGCCATACTCATTGAACCGTGCAGTTAAAACAGTGACATGTAGTAACAGTGGTGTGGTCCTTTAAATGCTACATCTAGAACAAAATACAGCAACATTCTCAGCGTGTACTCACTGTTGACCACGCCTCCAGAGTAAGCGTCCCTGTGTGTGGCGTGAGTGATTCCCCGGAGACCCAGCTCATACGCCTCCTCGACCGTCATATCCTCCCGGTAACCGCTGTCCACCACACCGTAGGCGTAACCGTTACCACAGCCAGTGGAGAACATACTGCCAGACAGACGTGTCCCATTATCGTCCACATAGTACAGACCAGGGCCCTGTGGGAAATTTAACATTTTACCAAACAGTACAACAGTACTCTTACACGGTAATGTGACAGTTATTTAAATAACGTGTATATTGCATGAGCTGCTACATGTCTTATTTTTTTAGGATTTTATTTCCAACTATTGAAAGAAATTTTACTTTCATGCATAAATTTGAAATTTAGGCAAGCCGTTGGTTTTTGGAACCATATGATACCTTTTTATATATTATACTGAAATGTAGTCAATATAATATATAATGTGGTTTTGTGTTAGTTCCACATGTGATATATTATAAACCATTATCATTTTGTGATTGATTCTTTTTATTCCTATGTGTTTGTGGAGTGCAGCATATTATCTAAAATTAATGTTTTCAGTGCGTTCTATTAAGTTTTATTTATTTATTTTTTTACAGCTTTTATATTGATGAAGGCAATTTGAATATAAAAAGTGACACTCTTTCTTCTTGAGTGTCATATATATATATATATATATATATCCTATATAAAAATCACCAGTATCTTTCTTTAAATACATATACGAACAGAAACAGCAAGCATCAAATTACAGATTCTACAATCCTTTCATGAGGAAATAACATCACAGAAACTGATACAGTTATTATTATGTTTCAGGCTTCGAACAGTGTGGATTGTAAAACTCACACACATTATACACATTTACAAACACAGCCGTTGCTTACCTCTTTGTCCCATCCACAGATCATGCTTCCCATGGACAGGCCCATGCCTCTGTAACCCAGCATCATGTTGGACAGCAGCTTGGAGGCAGCGGCCACAGAGATCCTGTGGTTGTTCCTCAGCCTGTAAAGCCTGGAGGAAATAACAATTCAGCAGGTTGCAAATTAATTTACAAGCAAATCAACTGACAAACTGATCAGCCATGAAGGTTTAAGTTAGCTAGAAAGTCAGTGGACAGTCACGACTGATACACTGAATTATTACTGAATAATACAACACTGATTTACATTTTATTTATGGGGGCCTTTCAGACACTAAAGGTCACCTAACACATACAACAATAAGTAACAAAATATCAGGACATAAGTAAATACAATAAATATACAATAAAAACTAAAAATAAGCATAAGGTCAACACCAAACAGGTCACACAGAGCAGTCTAGTCTAAATAAGTGTGTTTTGAGGCAGGATATGAAAGTGGGGGACAGTCAGTATCACTCGAGAGACGAGGGGCTGCACAGCTCAAAGCTCTGGACCCCACAGACGATAAACAGACAGGAGGCGTAGTGAGGAGCAAGGGGGAGGAAGACTGAGGAGTACGGGAGGGTGTGTAGGGATGAAGGAGGGCACAGAGGTGTGAGGTTATGGAGAGCCTTGAAGGTGAGAAGGAGAATCTTGTAACTGATGCTGCGTTTGACGAGTGAAGTCATCGGTAGGGGGATGATGTCATGGAGGGGGATGATGTGTTCTAGGGGAAGGGTTCTGGTAATTATGCGAGCAGCAGAGTTCTGAACCAAATGAAGTTTATGGAGGAGCTTTAGTGGATGATCAGAGAAGGGAGAGCTGCCAAATCAATGCCGGAGGTGACCAGGGCGTTAACGAGGATGGCGGTGAAGTGAACACCTTTGCTTCACTCAGATTAGCAAACTGCGTCAGAGAGCTTTTCTCCGGTTTAATTCACTCTGACTGATCAGGTATTTCTCAGCTACGTGTCCAACTTCCTAACAGAACTTCTCATGTCATGAGGCTCTGGACTGGGAATGTTACAGACCTGCATTCTTTGGCCAGGAGTCTCTCCCAGTACTGGCAGTCTGCGGCGCTGCCCGACATGGTGCCGAGCAGGTAGGGGTTGATCTCTATGACCTTGTTGACGTTGTTGGATGCTGCAGAGTCAAAACACATTTGGAGAAAAGAGACGAGTCCAAGATTACAGCATGAAGCATGCCAGCACTGTGGGGCAGACCATTTATAAGGCAACACTGGTTGCCTTTTAATGCTGAATTAATGATATTTAGCCTGTCAGTCCTTAATTTTCATTTCAAGGTCCACATCTCTGTTGGCATAGATGGTGAGAATTTGATAGAATATACAGTATATTTGTGATGTATCGCTGACTGGGTGATTTCACGACTGCTTTCTTTTCTTTACAGAAGCTGACAGATTGTGAAAAGCAGGCTATGCGTTGTACAATCCACTTTTCTCACATTTTGCCTCACACCGTTCTGTGCAGTCCAACCTGTCTTAAATCTTTCCAGGTCTGGAAAAGAGATAGCACATGTTCATACTGTTTTACACATGCATGTTTACCCAAGTAGTTGCCAGCTGAGGCTCTGGAGTCCACAGCCACGATGACTCCATGCCTGAACTTGAAGGCCAGGGTGGTCGTGCCGTGGTCCAGCTCAATACACACGCCTCCGTCACGGCTGCAGGACTTCAGAAACCCTGATGGCTGAAATGAAATCACAGAGAAGGATCTCAGCATGGCGCATGGCGCATGACGCGCAATAGTGCTGAATGTGTGAGAGCAAGTGAAATTAAGAGTGGTAAATCCATCAAAACTTCGTGTTTTTTGCCAGTAATAGTAATATGATAGTAGGCTATATAATTAAGATAAATGTTTGATATGACAATACATGGGAAACAAACAGCACGCAGTGAAAACCACAGACGCGTAAAATGACTTGAAGCACCGCGTCTGACGCTTTCGTGCGTGTGGCAGATTGGAGGGGACTCAGTCTTATTAATTTACTGACAAAACCGATCATACTCACGTCCACACCCAGAGGGACAGCAAATTCTTGAGTTTTGGTCCCGAAATTGTAGTGGTTGATTCGGTCGACGAGCTGCGTCTTTCCTGCTGGAAGAATCTGCCCGCGGAGCTCAGAATAAGATTTAAAACCACTCACGTCGATGAGAGCCATCGTGTATGAGAGTGGATAAACTATATTTCTAGATATATTCTATAGTTTTGGCGGTGCTGTCTGAGGCGTCACGGATTATTTCCTTGTACGTGACAATGAATTCGAAAGTGAAAGAGTTCAAAAACTATTTTGTGGCTCGATTCTCTCGAAAACAATTTGAAATTCGCCACCAACACGAACACAGAAACTGTTACTCAAGTCAACCTCGACTGTTTTTGAAAGTCCAAAACTAAGATAAGTAAAGTAAAAAACGTAACGTATGATAATCTTGAATTAAAAAAAAAGATGGCCACAAACCAGATGAACCAATAGGAAAGCAGCGTTTTGTGTCATCATCAGTCTCTAACCGGAAATCCAAAACTCAGGTTTGAAGAGGCCAGCAGAGGTGGATGACATTATCACTGTGTGTTAGGTGTCTCAGTAATAAAAATGCATTATCTAATGCAGCTGCAGTAATAACACATTAGTAATGTAATAAAACACAAACACTCCACACAGCATGCAGCAGCCTGTAACGCCTTCATGTTGTTTGTTTTATGTTATAAGTAGAGCTGCTGTTTGGACTTTCAACATTAGCCGACACTGACTCACTGCATCATGTCAAATCCTGAAAATAAAATGAGGCCAAATCTTTCAAACTGAATTTTATTAAATTATTTTTCATATCGTAAAAAGACGTCGTAGTAGTTTCATTTGGGCTTTTTACAGTTTCCTCGCTGTGTTACAGAGTTTCTGAAAAAAAAAATTACAGCACAGAAGCAAAGCAGAAACTATGATGACAGTTTTAATAAAGTCTTTGAGGTGTATCACTACTTATACTTGAATAGAGAATAACAGAGGAATGAAAAGGAAGCCTTTATTTTTATTGTCGAATGTTGTGACGTTCGTGTGGTGTGACTGTGCGTCATGGCTCAGGCTGTATCCATCTGCTGCACCGTCTCCTGCACGACCTCCAGCTTCAAGGGAACAACTTTCTCTGTCAGGACCGGAGTCGTGCCTGGACGGTATTTGTATTTCATTTTCCTGGGAGACAACAAAGGAAAGATGCATAGACAGATGTTAAATATATATGGAGCTAATCTGTAACACTGGATAAAAAAGTCTAGGCTCTATAGATTCACTTAGTTTGTGCATTGGTGAAGCCAGATCAACCATCACACTGTTGGTTTACACTATAAAACATTCTTGCTCTATTTAAAAAAAAAGAAAAGAATGCTGCCTACCTGCTGTCTCTGAACTCTGACTCCTGGTAGGGTCTGATGTAGTCCACTCCTTTTCTGGTGATGACACAGATGTCGATGTTGTTGCCTGAGCCGAGGTCACTCATGATTCCTGCGTGGATGGCAACGCGCACCAGCTCCTTCGCCTCGTCCAGCTGAGAGAGTAAAGAGAAATCAGGAAAACGATGGAGTGAGGGACACACGGACAGAACGTGAAGGAGGAGACGGAGGCATCATCAGTCTGAAACTCATCTGCAGCAAAATGTCTCTACACACTTTCAGGTTTTCTACTTGGAAACAGACACAATTCAACATGAAGGATGACTGAACGTTTTCTCAACAGTGCAATAATTAAATAAAGATGCCCACAAGTGAGTGAAATAAATTTGTGATCGTGTCTAAATGATGAACATTATCCCATTATGGATCCGTCCAGGTGCTGGTGCTGTACCTCCAGGTCGGGTTTGAAGCCGTCCTCTAGAATCCCAAGAGCGGCCAAATCCCCCGACCCTGCACGGACACAAAGTAAAGGTGGATGAAACGGTTTTAGTTTGAGAGTGAATAAAATTCAAATCCGCAGGAAAGTAAAATATTTAACAAACCTATCTGGTATATTATGGAATTAAGTCATAATATAATGTCAAATAAAACAGAGAATTGGCTGATCTGATCTGGTATAGACAGATATTGCATTTGCTGTTTCTGTTTCGGACACTTAAAAACTATATTTTATACACAAATGACTTGAGTAAGAAAAAAGCATCACAGAAACTCCATTAATTAAGAATAATAATAAAAAAGATTCCACAGTAACATTGTCATCGATGCTTGTAGAATATTATGTTACGTACCCATTGCAACGTAAGGCACCTCGTTGACGCTCCCGTACGGCCCCACAGTGTACAGGTGATTCCCTCTGCAGTCTACTCCCCCCAGTATAAGACTGGCACCGATTTGGCCGTGATACCTGAGGGTCACAGGGGTCAAAACACAGGAAGCTGATGAACACCAGAATTTGTTTGTTTGTTTGATTTTTAAATTATTTCATGTTTAGGGAAAAGGATGCTTTACAAGGGTCAAAGTTTAACACATAGCGGTCAGATGAAGAAAAATACAGAATATTTAAGTGGAAAAAAAAGATAAATAGGGTAAATTATAACAGGATGGTTCAGAGGTTTGTAACATTTGTTCTTATCTTGGAGCCCTGGAGTAAAACTTGACCTCAAGTTACCAACACATCACATTTCTCATATACTGTAACAATGACATTTGGTTATACACGAACAACACACAAGAATCAAACATATAGAACCATAACATATACATTTATACATGCACCAGGCCATACACATACTCATGCACAAACCATATGTACATACATACATTCAGATCTAGTAGGCCTATATACATTAAAGATTGTATTTGTCGTGAAAAAAGAAGTAAGAAAACAGATGTGCTCTGGTGTCTATGTCAGTCATCTGGGCTGGTCATGTGATCGTAAAGTTGCACATTAATCTGATTCCAAGTTTTGTAGCAGGAGGTGTTTATGGAATTAGACGTTTGTTCTAAACTTAATAATGTTTTAAAAGTTTGTAACCAAGATTTCTCATTAATATTGTTAGTCGTCTTCCAGTTAGTGGCTATAACTCTTCTGGCACTCATAAATCCAACACACACAATCTTTTTTATAGCAAGGCCATCTTTTATCATCCATGAAACTTAAAACACATAACTTAGAAGGGATTTTTTCTTTAATAATTGTTGATAAAATAAAGGTGTTTTTTTCCCAAAGTACCTCCAGTTTTGGACATTTCCATAGCATATGAAAAAAGACCTTTCTCCTTATTACAGTGCCAACACATTTCATTTTTAAATAACCCGATAATTTATATAAAAATAATAAGTTTTGCTTGTTTTTAAACAAGCTGTGAGTTTAAAGAGCGTAGCACAAACCTGTACAGCATGTCCTGAAGAATGTTGACGCCCATGATGACACGAGGGTTCCTCCCACTCTCCAGAGAGAAGATGGTGAGGTTGGAGGAGAGAAGCTCGGTGGTCTTCTCTGTATCTGCTGCCGTGCCCGCACCACAACAACTAGAGGGAGAGCGAGAGCGAAGAGGAGAGGAAGGACAGAGATCATGTATGAAGGAATGATGGAAAACAGAATTAGGAAGTCAAAGAGGGAAAGACGACTGCACGGCACTTTGGGGTATTCAGGAAAGTGATGTAAAAGAGGAAGTTTATGGACATATGGAATAATAATAGAATGAGAATATGAGAGGGTAAATTTCTCTGCATTGTGTTTCAAACTCACTATATATTTGGAGCAATATAATGGATCTTTGCACACATCTTGTCAGCCACCACTTCACTGGATGTGGCTCTTGTGTCTGCTCCCAGCACCACCCCATCCTGCACCAACAGAGACGAATCAGGATGTTATTAATCAATCTGCATGTTTTATTCCATTGAGTACAAGTGGTGACTGATGAGTTTGTGGCCTCAGGTTGAAAGAGAAGATTTCTTCAGCCCCTGTTACATGCACATGCAGTTCAATTCTTTGAGTGAGTCTGCAGAGAATTTGAAGTTAATAACTTCTGCACTATTTTTGTTTTGGGTATCAAAAACTGCATCCAGGACTGTCTGAGAAAATGGACAACACCAGTCTTTGTGCAGTCATCCGGGATTACTGATTGTTGTCTAACGGCTGCTATCAACTTAGTTTTCCCCCTCTGACTATTATGTCTTCCCAAAGATGAAGGAAAAGCTTATTTTTTTCCTCAGTGGTCTCTTCTCCACACGGGTGTAACAGGCTTAAGAAAGGACGCAACATTTTCTACCCCTGCTGACTTAAGTCATGAAACTATTGACCCTCCCTCTACAAATATGGACATTGTACTCTTTTACTTATGGAGCCATGAGTAATTGTGATACAAATTCAAATAACAAAAAAAAAAAAAACAACAATCTGAGATTTTAAATTACATCATCAGAGATGACTTTCATTGAACTGATGTTAAAGTCACAGGTGTGGCTGTGCAGGACCTTCATAACTGCATTTTATACTTTCAGTACTTGTACTCTGTGTGATGACAGTAAAATACTTTCCCTGTTGTACTCAGTGATTAACCTGCATGTGAAGGCTGCTTCATGAAAAATAAAGGTTAGAGGGTAAAAACTTTAAAAAGCATCGTCATCAATATAGTTTAGAGTTTAGTGAACTGATTTATACTCGCCTTGAACACCACTCCTGCTATCGTGGTGCCTGTTTTCAGAGGTTTTGGTGCCTGTCCTTTTTCAAAAAGACCCTCTAATGCAGCATTCCTAGAAAAGGGGGAGGAGGGGTGAGGTGGGGGAGGATATACAGTAAATAAAGTGATCATTTGATGGATATGCAGTATGTTAAAGCAATACGACACGTTAACACAGCGTCACTGTATTGTTTCATTGATTAAGCTGAAAAACAACCAGGAAAAAGTTACTTTCACTTTTGATGCCTATGAAAGCGCAGCGTAACAGACAGTTTGATTCGATATCCTGTCGTTAATCAAACGGTCTGCTGCTCAGAAGACATAAAAAGAGCTCATACCTCGCTGCGTTGTCGAAATTAAACCCAGCTGCAGGAGTTTCGAGGACATTTGATAGCGCCATACTGGATCACGCTGCGTCTTTCCTCTGCGCGTCTCCGTGCGCCTGAGGTCGCTGTTCGGAGCGTCACCTCTCCTTCCTCTCTTTCGATTTTGGAGTGAAAAATGGCGAAACAGTGCAGGCACTCACAAGTCAAAGGAGTCAGCACGGGGGTGAGTACACTCGCAGGTGAACTAGCAGCCTTTCTTCATGGTCTGTTCAGTGTTAAATGATCGGTAATCGATTTGGCGGAAGAACAGGTGATGCTGTGCCTGAACGGTAACTTAACGTGGAATTACATCGACTGGATACTTCACGTGTGTTATCGTCAAAAACTTGTTCATGTTTGTCCTGATAGTGTTTATTCTTCACAATTCTACAAGGAGAAGGACCGGCCAGACTTTCGTTTTCCGCTAATATCCCCTCATAGATCATTCATTCAAAGAACTCTAAGTCCCAGAATTCATAGCCGAGCCCACGATGCAGAAATGAACACAGAGCGGTGAGGAAAGGTGCCTCCGAGACTGTATGAGCCATCGTAACATTTAACTTCTTTCATAGCTGTCAAATGTTATTATTTGCAAGAGAATTGCAGCTCACCAGTCTCTTCTCCTCCTCAGACCACCATCCTGGCTGCCACTTTTGATGGAGGGGTCGTGATCGGGTCAGACTCCAGGGCTTCCATTGGAGGGTGAGGATGTTGTTACCATAGGCTGCACGTCTCTTTACTGGTGAACACATGAAAACCTCCATGACTCGGAGAAAAATCCTCAAATTTAAGTTCTTGCACAGAAGCAAACGAAACAGAATCATTCGAAGGTGTGTTAAATAATAAAAACTAGAATTTAATTTGTCATAAACTTCAGCTTTTCTTCAGTTCGGTTTTCTTTATTGCCCGGTTATGTTCAGTGGTAATATGTAACTGCACTGTACGTGATTACAAATGTGACATATTTTACTCTGAGTATTTTCACACCATGCTACTTTCCTCTACATCGTAATTCCAGAAGAAATGATGCACAAAAGGTGCACATAAAAAACAAACAAACAAACAAATCTTCTATAGATGCTGAAACAAAAAGTAAGCTAGACCAGTCAAATGACCTGCACACCCAGCATGAACTAAACAGCTGTGAGCTGATGTGCAAACCTTTTGTGTGTTTTTTGCCTGTTGATTAAATTATTGCTTCTTATGCGTTGATGCATCCATAATAATAATCCAGTTATAACACATCATACAACATTTCCTGCATCAAGTACATTTATGTTTGAAACACAAAAACAGATTTTGCCTGTACTTTTACCTATGTAACATTTAGTACAGTACTCTGATTACTTAGTACTTATAATGGTTTTTTACAGTGTAGTATTGCTATTTAAGTAAAGTATCTAAATACTCCCTCCACCAGTGTTTAAGCCAGCGTTCACTGTTGGAAATAATGAAATAAAAAACTTGGACACACACTCCGTCCATGCAGACGTGGGGAAATAATGAATCACGACATTATTGACTGAAAGCTTGAGTGGGATCTCATTTCACTATTATGAGTTTATGTCTTATTGGCTCTTCTCTCTGCTGCGAATGTGTCTGTAGCCAATCTGAGATCTCTGTCCGTCCTCTCTCTGTCTCTCTGCAGGGAATATGTGTCATCGAAGACCATCAACAAGGTGATTCAAGTTCACGACCGGATCTTCTGCTGCATGGCTGGATCACTCGCAGATGCTCAGGCCGTCACCAAGGCTGCAAAGTTCCACCTGTCCTTCCACAGGTGTCACACTCAAGAATACACTGGCACATTTTACACAACTATGCACGCAAAGAAAGCATGTTTTTATACTGAAACAATGTTGTATAAATCCCACTTTAAATCATTTTCTGCCAAATCCACAGACAGGCTTTTATTTACACAAATTCTATGCAGGGAAAGTCATAAACTGTTGTGTACATGTAAACAAACACATTTCCTGTTTGTTCTACACGTCACACATAAACAGTAAAAACACAACACTGATTCTTCACTCATGCAAAACAATCCAGAGAATTATGAGAATTATTAATCTTTTATTTCTGGAAGCACAGACTTTAAAATCCACCTCTCCTCGATCTCCTCTGATCCTGCTGAATCCACAGTATTCAGATGGAGACGCCTCCTCTGGTGGTATCGGCAGCATCTGTACTGAAAGATCTGTGTTACCAAAACAAAGAGGAGCTTCAGGCCGGCTTCATCACAGCAGGCTGGGACAAGAAGAAAGGGCCGCAGGTCAGTGAAACATCAGAGAGGCAGTGCTGATGTTAGCGCTGCACATAGTAAGATCATGTTGCTGCAAACTGCTGCATCACTGACGCTCTTCATCCTTCTCCAGGTGTACGTGGTTGCTCTCGGTGGGATGTTAGTCAAGCAGCCTGTAACCATCGGTGGCTCGGGCAGCACTTACATCTACGGCTACGTCGACGCCAAATACAAACCCAACATGAGCAGAGACGAGTGCCTACAGTTTGCCACTAACGGTACTCATGTACTATTTTATTTATGCACCCAAACATAAATATATTTGATTTGTTAAGCCAGGAAGTTCATGTCAGGATCTGAAAATGTTAACTGTTTGTAGGGGTACTGAGTTGTGATTTTCTGAAAGGGTTTGAAAAGACGGTAGCAGAAAATAAGAAAACGTGACAACAGAGTCAGTAGAATTGGTCACTGTGGCTTGTTAACACAAATAGGACCTCTCCTACTGAGCTGCACTTACACTGCTTGTACCTACACAGCAAGTTTCACAGAAATGGTAAATTTGTTTTAATGGAGAAGCTGATCATTTAGCATGCTAGCACAAGCTATCTGCCGGTGTTTGGCACCTACCTGTCAAACAGGAAGCAGGCCAGCTCCACATTATTCTTCATCTTCAGCCTCTCGTCAGTGCTCAAAAACAACTGAGAGCAAAACTGAGATCCGCTTGCTGTTAGTGGTCTTCAATAACTGTGCTTCATCCACTCTCACCCTCACCTGTGCGCTGTCAGTTGCCGGGGGAAACGCACCCACTCCCCACCCAGAAATGTCCAGACAGAACCAAATCATTAAAATACAGGCAGAGTGAGCTCCACACATCAAGAAGCCATCTGTTTTGACTGAGCTGGATTCATTTTAAAGACCCTTCTGCACTTAGAACAATAACTATAAAGATAACTACAACTACACACCGTAGCACAAGCATTCACTACAGGATATCTTTCATTCAGCACCGATTTCTCTGAGGAAATGAGGATTATTTTACTGATCTGCTCTTAATTTACTGGCTATCTAAAAAAGTAAAAAACATGCCGACATGCATGAGGGGATGGCCTTTGTCATAAAGTGTCGAGTTTTTCTGCTCTTCTGCGAGCGACGCCATGACTTCTGCTGCTATGAGCAAACAAATGGAAGGCACGCCCCGTCCCTTTGAACTTTATTTTGATTGGTTGAAAATATTTTATTTACATTTTTGAAAAATCGCTCCGAGATGGAATCAAGGATATCGTTACAGTTGTCCTTTGAATGTTTTTATCATTATAGTTGTTGTGTGAATGCATACATGAGATTTACCCATAATGGTTTCAAAAACTTTATAGTTATCATTCGAAGTGTGAACGGGCCTTTAAACAGAAATCACTTTATAAGTGAAATAAAAAGTTTGTTGGTCACCCAGTAGTTGATGAAAAAAAAGGTAGACACACTCACATAGATTCTTCAGGTACTGAGATGAAAATCCAGTATGATATAGAGCAAAAAACTTGCAACTCTGTAGCTCCCAAAAATATGTTTTCTTTTTGTTTAATAAAAAAAAGAAATTAAATAAAAAGAAAACACATATTTCGGGGAGCTACAGTGTTGTGAGTTTTTTTGCTCTGCACACAGCAGTTGCACAAGCACAAGCTGAACTTGACTTTTATCTGCCTGTTCTTGTTGCTGTGTGTCTCCCGTCCTCCCCTCCCCTTGTTTAATCTCTTTGTTCCCGTGCCCGCAGCTCTCGCTTTGGCCATGGGCAGAGACAACGTCAGCGGGGGCGTGGCTCACCTGGTGGTGATCACGGAAGCGGGGGTGGAGCATGTGGTGGTGCCCGGTGACAAGCTGCCCAGGTTCCATGATGAGTGACTGCAGGCTGCTTTTGTACATCACTAGAATCATGATTTCTTTTCTTTTTTACATTACAGAGTTGTTGTTGTTTTTTTTTCAAATCTCTGAGCAGAAATAAAATCACTACACTGCTGTCAGACTTCATGTCAGACACATAAAAGTGAGTCAGTAACAGCTGTGGTACAATGCAGGCTCCTGTGTAAAACTGTTCAAAGTAGGCAGACCATCTCTATGATTCTCATGTGACAAAACTACTTTTTATGTGTGGAAACGTGAAATGAAAATAAACATTTTCCAAAATCTCCCTTGTTCTCTGTTTCTTTCTTCTTTGGATTCTGTTATTTGAAATACCTTAAATTATTAATCATGATTTGCAACTTACTAACCCCTGATCATTTAATGTTCTTAACATTTTTAGTACTTAATAGTAAATGTAGAGTAAGCCTGTGTGTGCACAAACATCATTCTGCGCTGAAATGAACTGTGCGTGTGCGCTGCAGTGATAAACTGTCTGAAATGTGAGAACTGCTTCAAAGCGCTTCGCAAAGACGCAACATTTTAACTTTCGATTTCGATTCTTACAACATGGAGTCCGTCTGAGGCCTGATTGTAGAACTGATTCGGTAAACCAGAACTTTCTCAAACCGTTCAGAGGGTTCGACAACAAGGAGACAAGATAAAAGTGGCACCAAACGTTTTTGGTTAACGTCAGGCGTCGAATTCACTTCCTGTGCAGTCAGATACGGTCGTTGTCGTCGTTACCGGCGTCTGTGCAGCATGTTGGAGGAAACGGGGCCAGAATGGTTGAACGAGGAGGTGAAAACCGGAGTAAGTTTGAATTTTTATTGTCTTTGAGTTCAGACTTTGTGGCGTTTTGTTGTGCGTAACGCTGAAATCCCGTGAGGCCAAATCTAGAGCACAGGCGGAACTGCCGGTGCGCACGATGAATAAATGACAAATATTTATTGTCTAACTTCTGTTTGTAGACAACAATCCTCGCTATCGAGTTTGATGGGGGGGTCGTGCTCGGGTCTGACTCCCGAGTGTCTGCAGGGTAAGTCAGTGCGCGCATGTGTCTGTCAGCGTGCACGCTCTCGTTTCCTGTCTGTATCCACAATCCTGATTCTGAAAGATGTTTTTTTGCAACATTTTAAAACTAATTTCAAAACATCCTTTAAAATTTGTCATGCCTTTATTTGAGTGTGGCTGAAAAGCGCTCATATCATCTTCACATTTTTGACAGCAATGTAAAATGGCGGGTCTCAAAGTCTAAAGGAGGCTACAGTATTTATAATGTGCAGGTCCAGTTTGATGTAACAGACTTTCACCGTGGCAGCTCAGGCATGGGAACAGTTTCATGACCTTAATGTCATGACATTTAGTTCATTACTCTGTCATAAACTCTTGTCCTTCCATTGCACGTTAATCCTCAAGACATTAAAGGGATATTTCAGAATTTTGGACATAGGGCTTCATTCTTGACTTGTCCAGTCTTTTTCCTTTGGAAACCATTTTCAGCTCATTCAATGAGAGTTTGGACATCTCACTGTTTAGCCACAAATGCTAACGTAAGTGCAAGTCAACGGCCCCGGTCTCTACCACACTCAGAATAAACACTCCACAGGGCACCAAATGCAGACTACTGGTGACAGTCTGTTAAGGTCCCATGCTTTTTTTGCAGCTTCCTGTCACTCTTTACACTAACGAGAGCCATAGATTAAAGTAACTCAGTCCTAGTTTGACTTCTAATGTTATTCTGTGAATGTACCAGTTTGCCTCAACACACTGTCGTCTTATTCTACTTGCTTTGGCTGCGCTGTGGAGTGTTTAAACTGAGTCTGGAAGAGAATATAACAGATGCCACTGACTTGTGCTAGCATTAGCATTTGTGGCTAAATGGAGAGCTGTCCAAACACTGCACTGCATCAAATGAGCTGAAAATGGTCTCTATCAACAGGAATAGGACAGAAAAAGTGGAAAATAAGGCCTAATGTTAAAAATATGTGAATAACTCTTTAACCCTCTGTACATATGGCACACACTAATATTTAACGTCTATATAGGAATTATGCTGTAATTAGTGCCTAAAAGTTACGTAATACCTTAAAACTACTTGAGGATAATTACCTGTGGACCTCTCCTTGTTTACTTACACACAGTATGTCTTTTTCTTCTTCCTCCACAATCTCACACACACTCTCCCACAGGGAGTCGGTGGTGAACAGGGTGATGAACAAGCTGTCTCCCCTCCATGACAAGATCTACTGCGCTCTGTCAGGCTCTGCAGCCGACGCGCAGACCATCGCTGAGATGGTCAACTACCAGCTAGATGTTCACAGGTAAATAAACTATAACGTTACACTGAAACACTAACACAGAGTTAGCCTTTTTATTTTGACTTAAAAAGGTTTAGTGTTTAACATTCAAAACGAAGTTTTAGCTTCCAATAGCTTAAAGTTAGTCTACTTGGCATTTAAAAGTATTTATGAGTCTAAACTGTATACAGCTTGTTTGTTTGTCTCATTTTATGGGAGAATGTTATAAAATCTTTTTGTTCATTTTGAATAAACAGGACAAACATTTACACAAACCTTCCCATTTGAAATTACTTCTTGATAACAGAGAAGAATTTAACATGCAAAGGCCTGATACTAAATATATGTAAATAGGAAAACAAAAAACAAACAAATGTAATATAGCATATTTTTGTTCGTGCTTGTGTCTCTCACATCACAAGCTGCACCAACTGGCCCTTCCAGAAGCTCCGCCCACCTTAGTTACTGTTGCTATGTCAGTGAAGCTTTTGGAGCTAGCATGGAGCTCACACTGTCACTGACTACACTCCCTGGAGAAACATTGTGTAATATTTGGAAAAACAAAGGAGCGATTTCAGACAGAAGCAGACAGAAGTTCTGCAATAAGCCTTTGAATGATAAATACTGGAAGTCAAAGTGACTCAGCAGTTAAAACAGGCTAGTGTTGTGAAAATAAAGATACATGCTGAAGCTACAGATCACAGTGCAGCTGCTTCAACCCTTGTTTCACTTCATTCATAGAACAAGCAAGGACCCTCGTGACGATTCAGGACCCGTTTATGACAAGCAGAGGACATGCTTCTTTGCACATTAACATTAAAAGTATAGATGGACTTTTTGGTCGGGTTTGAGTTCGGGTTAACGCTGCAGACTGTCGGGAGCTGCTATTTCTAGACTGCAGCCATAGACTTTAGTTCAGCTGGCCACACTTGCTAGCGCTCTCAATAGCTAGAAGTAACTAAAATTAAGCAGCTAATATCCACTAATAACAACATAACATGGTCTCAGTGTTTTTTGAAGGGTTACCGAAGCACATGTAATGTTAGCTGTGCTTGTTAGACTGTGAGGGGTTCAGGACAGGCGAACAGTTCTGCCCAGAGTGTAATGTTACACTTTCCTGTGTTATTTTGGAAAGGTAAAGAACGTAAATCTCCTTCAAAACTTGCCAAATAACGAGTGTCGCTTATAAGAGTGCTGAAGACACAACATTTAACCATCCACAGGGTTTATACATTTTTATCATATTTTATCTTCCGTGTTGTCCTGTCACGTCAGTATTGAGATAGGCGAGGACCCTCAGGTTCGCTCAGCTGCCACTCTGGTGAGGAACATCTCATACAAGTACAAGGAGGAGCTGTCAGCGCATCTCATCGTGGCCGGCTGGGACAGAATAGACGGAGGACAGGTCAGTTAGCACACGCAGTCTGGAGCGAAAAAGCAAGCTTTCACAGGAGAGACTACTGGGACAAAATAAAGTCAAAATCACTATTTCTACAATTTCTGCTGAGATGACCTTGAGGCTGAGCTGCTGCTGTCATTGTGTTGTTGCTGCTGCATGCATTGAATTACAGGTCTGCAGGTGTCCGTGCAGACCGACATTGTAACGAGTCTTTTTCCCCTCTGTGCCCTTTGACCTCTGCCAGGTGTTTGCAACCCTGAATGGTCTCCTGACAAGACAACCCTTTGCTGTCGGAGGCTCTGGCAGCTCATACGTTTACGGGTTTGTTGATGC
>JAQLOL010000008.1:2415760-2425810 GCA_029783665.1 Naso thynnoides | reverse complement strand
CAGCACTGATGTAGCAAAGATATGCATTTATATTTTACATCACTTAGATTAACTGCATGCATCGGTTTCTCTGATTTTGCATCTAACTGGAAACAAACTGTACACGTGGTTTCATGTTTCACATCAAGTTTAAAATTTGCAGCCACTGGCCACCAGATGGCGACATAACACAAGATATTTTCTGAGCCTTTTTCCTGCTCTCTCTCTCTCTCTCTCTCACACACACACACACACACACACACACACACAGTCTTCCTCTGTTTTGTGTATTTTATTCACTAGATTACTTATGTGTGTGTGTGTGTGTGTGTTGTTGTTGTTGTTTTTTAGTATTCATATAGGACCAATTTAGATAGTCACTATAGTTTAGGGTCTAATCAACAACATCTGGGCATCTGGGATGTTCTTTCTCATTTGATTGCTACTTAAGACTAATCACCAATTACAAGATCATTCTTAATTAAAAGCTAGCCATCTTAATTCCAGGAGGAGGTTTGAGATCCACTCATCAGCTATATAGCAGCATGGTTGGTGCACCTGGCTCATATTTGGTCTCAATGAAGTTTTTACTAAAAAAACAAACAAACAAACAAACAAACAAACAAACAAACCCTGCACAGTAAAGTGACTATCTCTGTGTTTATACTGACTTTTAGTAGAAATAATGCAAACTCAACTCTACTACTACTACTGCTACTAGCCTACTACTACTACCACCATTTATAATAGTAATAGTAATAGTAATAAATGTACTTGTGCACTTATAAAAACCAGCATTCTAAAGTATCTTACAACAAATATAAAACTCAACAATACATATTAATGAAGAAAAAATTACAAAAAGTATAACAGTGGTATACTTAAAACCATAAAAATCAGAGCAGTGTAAGGCTTTACTGCAACATCAAGAACTAAATACAGTGTAATTAAAAAGGAAAAAAATAACCTTACTATTTAAACAAGAAAAAAAAACAAAGACCTAAAATTTTCATTTAACATTTACAAGGCCTTTTAATAAAATCAATCTTTAAAAGTGATTTAAAGGAGGACACACAGACGTGGCTGGCTGTAGTTTTGTAGCGAGGTTGATCCACAGCCTTCAACAACTGTCAAAAACTGTTTTCATAACTTTCAGTTTTTTAACATATTTGTGGCTTTTCAACCTCCAGAGTATGCTAAATGATTTGTTGATAAAAGTTATGTGCACAGTATGAAAGAGTTTGTGGTGAAGGAAAAAGAGTTGATGTTAATTCAGTCCTTAAATTAAGTTTGTGGCTTCATCAAACTCAAAGAAGCCAGGTAATATAGCACTGCTATTTGTTCAGTATTCGGGAAAATGTAAAACAATTTGTTAAAAAATGTTTGGAAAAAGAAACCTAGTATTTACACAGTACTATCTTGCCTTTGCTCTTGTATTTTTCAACAACAAAAATCCCTTTAACAGTTTGGATATGAGAGATTTACAACCAACTGCAGGAGACGTTAATGTTTCCTCCTCGACTGTTCTGCACATGTGGAGGAGATCAACAGGCGGCGAGAGGAGGCACAGTGGGATGAGAAGCCACAAATTCACACCTGAGCCCGGCTGTTTATTGTTTATTCACATGCGCGCGCAGACACACACACACACACACACTACACTTCTGTTCTCATGTTGCCGTCTTGCACTCCATTGTGCCTGGGTTGCATTGTTCAGCTTCTTTTGTCCCTTCTTTCTTTTGGTGTCAGTGTGGTCATTATTGCATTACAATAAACTTCATAAACATACAGTACATTGACTAAAACAGTAAACAACAACATTATAGCTACACCCTATTATGTAACATAACAACAGAGGCTTGGAGACATATGTGACAAAGAGATTACACACAAGTCTATTGGATTAAGAAGCATAATCATAATCCTGTTTCTTGGCAGGGATCATCCTCGTTGATTTTATCCGTACCAGATTTACACATTTTCTGTCCTGTAGACGGTTGGTGTAGTGCACAGATGATCACATTCAAAATCATTTTGAAAAAAACATTGATGATGTACTCGTCTTAGCATCTCTCTCTCTCTCTCTCCACCGACCCTCTATAGGAGAAAGTCCTCTTCCATTCAGATGGAAATCCTCACCTTGTAGTCTCTGCTCTCCTATTTGATAGAGTGATGAAGTGTTCTTTCTCAGGTTCACACATTTACAACTGATCTGCATGACAAAAATGCATAATTAAGCAGCTGTTGTTTTCTCGATAGTTACCTTCTGGGAAGTGTGCTGCCAATGAGCTTTAATTTTTAAACGCACCTCCGCACTTCATCCGAAGGAAAGTCGTGAGCTCCAGCAAACGTGATGCTGTAAGAGCAGCAAAATAACCTGGAATAGACATTTCTGGTAATGTATTTTTATTAATTTATTTGCACAGTAAAACGAAACAGCAGAAAAATAACATCAACAAAGTAGAAGCAGATGGTGCCGGTGAGATTCAGAAAGCCCCAAAACTTTTAGAAATGGAATTTCCTCTTAAAATGCATCACAATTGGCAAAAATCGTACAACAAACACAATTAAGCACAAATAAACATAGGATCAGAAAGGTTAGAAATAGCAAAAACTGAAACAATGTAAAAGTGAAAATGAGAAATGATAGCGTATGGACCTGTGTGCTTAATCTGGTATTGGAATGAGTGCATGGGAAAACTGATCTAATGATGATGAGATGCACTGTAAGCACTTTAAGATCCTCCTTACAAACTGGCTGCTCGTGCTGCAGATGCACTTAAGCTGCTGCGATTCTCACTGGAGTCGCTGCATTAACATCTAAAACTGAAAAAGAGATTTTAACCAAAAAAGTATTTTTCCTTTTTTTTGAAAAGGGTCAATACTGTCAGCCGGAAAAGGAGAAGATAAAGACATTTGCAGCAACGACAGAACAAACAGAAAACGACACAGGTGTGTTTTTGAATACAGCCATTGTAAGGCAAACAATAACACAGCAGGATGCAAATGAAAATAGCTGAGAATGGAGAGATCAGCATGCTGGAGCCCAACACTTCCACGCAGAAAACACTTTCACTGACAGAGTAAATGCGAGTAGCACTGTTGATATAGTGAATGTGTGGGTGTGTGGCTGATATGAGTGTCTCTTTGCCTGCAATTTACAATTTTTCAGCGAGAACGGGATGTTCAAGAGGTGACTACTAACAACGCCGCTGAACAGGAGAACTGCACAGTGTTCTTCTGTGTGGGGAAACTGCCGCTTGCATCAGCTGGTCAAAGGGACTGTTGTTGCTAAGGAAGGCTCATCAGCCACAGCGAGAGAACGTGGATGGGACAGAGACGTACAGATATGCAGAGTCGTGCATATTTGACAACAACATACAGCAGCAAGACCCAGAATAGATCTGTTTGGTTACCGTCTGTGACAGAATACTCGTGCAAACGCTGTAAGAACAAACTGTGATCCTGGAGTTTGACTGTCACGACAGAAACCAGCTTTCTGTAAAACTGTAAGACTCTGGAAACCCGTGACTCAGGACTGAAGCGTTGTGAGGGAGAGAGCTTCCTTAGCAACCGTTTCTGGACTGATTGTCATCATGTGACCGGCTGATGCAGCCAAGCGCTTAAAAAAACAGAGGGACATGCAGGGAGAGTGTGTATGTGTGTGTGTGTGTGTGTGTGAGGGAGAGGAAAAGCACCGCTAATGAGTCAGAGGAGGCTGATTCTGATGTAATCCAACAACCCCTCCTACCTCCCAGTTCCCCTGCCTACATGGAAGTTCTTGGATATTCAGGTCAGAGCCCAATTCCCCGACAAAATAAAGTGACATAACACAACATATTTGTTCTCATCTCGCAATGAATAAGTTAATGATCAGTAATGTTTGGCTCAAGTTTGGTTTTAATGCCTTTTTTTGTTGTTGTTGTTGCTGTGACAATAATTGTTTATAATGTTTTTTTAAAAATATGTTCAGCAATAATGAGAGGATGAATATATGATACATAATATAATGAAATGCACATGCTTTTTCCCCCTTTTTAAATAATAGACAGTAATACATCACTAGATAAAAATACTTTCCTTATAACCCCCCGAACACACACACACACACACACAAACACACACACACACACAAACATTTATATCGGCCATGCATACAGCACTGCGTAAGCAAGCCTGGGCAATAATGGCTGAAAACAAGCCTGTAAAAACAAACAAATAAACCCACAAACAGAAAACTGCAGTTTAAAAATGCATAATCTTACACAAGTAATATCAAATTAATTCTCAGTGTTCAAGACAAAAAAGTTCAATTCAGTTTTTGATGTGCTTGGATTGAAAATCTGACATGATGAGACATTAAACTCGTCTCGGTTGCGCCACAATCACACTTTTATCCTTTGAGTTACGCAGTTTGGGTCTCAATCATCTGCAGCTTACAGAGTTAGCCGTTGTACACGCTCACCTTTAATCAGTCAGTCATCAGTCAGGGCGCCTGGCTGTTCTGTGTTAGTGACCAAACAGGTGAAATATTTGCATACAGGTGAAGTATTTAAGTAGGCAGCAGGCCTACATGTGCAAGTTAACAGGCCCATTTTCAAACTCTCACTGGCTATTGTTTAAATGAGAGCTTAGTGAGACCAACATCAACTTTTGATTAAAAACTGAAAAAAAAAAAAATCAACAATGACTAATATTCATAAATACTGCTTTTTAATTTAATTTGTCTCGGAGTACTCCATCTTGTGTTACAAAGACTAAAAGCTTATGAGTACATTTTAAAATATGTGGTTGAGGTTTATTATAGATAAATAGTCAAATTTTCATTTGCAACATCATTGCTGTTGAAGATGTTACAAAATGTCCTTATGTAGGCTTCAACTTCCTCAGAGGCAAATGTGTTCATCTTTTTTTCCAGCTTTGGATTCAACATTTGCCAGTTCGCCTGCAGATGATTCCACCTTCTTGAACAGTTTATTTCCATATTTATTATGTGACACGACAGAAACTGCTCTTAGATCAGCCTCTCGAGTTCTGTGCATCGCTGGCAATGCAGTGCGGCGTCATGGCAGGCACGCATGCGCAGTGCTTAGCGTTGCAACGTACGGTGACATCGTTAGGAGTCGTCGTCTGAAGAAAAAAAACAACACATCTCCGGTCCTTTTGAGACTAAATCAGAACCTCAACATGGGCTGTAAAGGATTACTGCCGTCATAGAAGGATTACAACTGAAGACATTTGGGAAATAGCGCAAACTGTGGCCCGACATTAGCGTCGGTTTGTCACGTGGTCAGGCATGACCAATCGGGGCGAGCCAAATCCAGTCCAAAGTATGTCCTTTGTTCGGACATTTTGCCAACTTTATTCACAAATCTGACGCTAATGCTTTCCAAAATATACATGATGTGGATATGGAGCGGACGTTTTTTAATGAGAAATTACACGCTTTGGATACATTTTATCTTTTTTTTGGTGAGGAATGCCACGTGTTCAAGTTTCGATAAACTGCGCTCGGGCTGATTTCATCACATGACTCCCCTCCCCCACCCAACGCGGGGAATGAGGGAAGAAGGCGGACATGTATGAGGGAAATGTGTTGCCTAAAAAGTATCGAGGTGGAAGACAAGAAGATTATTTGAAGAAAGGTTTCGCATTATTTGGGATTTACCAGTCGACACTTGTATCTATTTTAAATTCAAGGTTTTGTGTCTTACTTTGAAAAGATTTTTTTCTCTTCCCTTTTGATAGCCTAATTTAACTTTACAGTTACTTCTACTCGCATAATGTTTTCACAGTCATCAAAGTTAGCAAAACTTAAGTATTTAGTCTATTTGATGTGGTAAGGAAATGATGTTACTTTTTTTTTCGTTTATTTGAGTGACATTGTAGGGAATTTGTAACCTTGGTGTGGGGGATGGGCGCATGCGGTTAGGTAACCATTTTGTGCTTGTTGTATTTTCAACTTAAAAGTCGTTGGTCGAATGTGAAATAATTATTCAAATGATTTGCTAACTTATGTAATCGTTTATATTTCAAAATTGCTTAGAACTCGTTTAACCTCCTGATGATTTCAAAGGTCGGCAATGATATATCACTGTCATTGTGGGGAGTTTGTTTTTCATTAATGATAAAATATTGTCAGCGTTTGTGGTTGTCTAATTAGTTGGGTTGAGCTGAAGCAGCCGTTAAATTCACAAAATGGAGTTTGAGGTCACAAAACTGCTGTGTCATTCAGTGAGTGTAGGTGGTAGTTCATTTCCTTGTCGTGTTCTTGAGTTGGTCCTTTTATGTAAGTGTGATTTCAGCTTAATCATTTAACGTTCAGTGCAGAACTGTGAGCTTGAATTTAGTCCTAACGTTGGTTCAAGGTTCCAACGTTTTTTTTAAAGACTGTGAGCCATGGAGGCCTCGTTGGCCGTTGTGACAAAATGGCGGCCTAATTTTGCAGCAGAAGGACGCTGACTACTTGAGTGGTGTTTATTGGTGAAATGTGAAGCTTGTTATATTTTTCTCAGTTGTATTTTACTTGTCTTTTGTTAAATAATTCGATAAGAACAGTGTATGTCACTGTACTTTAAGATGGCGGCTGGGCGCCTCCTCTGAAAGACATCAGTAGAGCTTGTTGGGAGAGGCCATGAGGCTCTGGCTCTCGGGGTTACGCGTGACCGAGCAGATGAACCAATCAGCTTCTTGGTATTTACACTGGAAGCCCGCGTTATAGCCGTATGGACCAATCCCTATCGTCGCTTTGCACACGTTGACGTAATGTAACATGATACGGAGGAGGGTGGTCTCGGTGCCCCCGCATTTTGTTGAGGATTATATTGAGGAACCGGTCACGGACAGCGTTTCTTTAACACTGAATCGGCTCCGCCAATAGTAATGTGCAATTGTCTTGACAGACAGCAAACATTTGCGAATAGGTTGGCCCGAACGATCGGTAGTGAAGCCACAGTATCGAGGGGTGTGGTGACTTTGACGGACTTCGTAAGCAGCAAATAGAAAGTCGGAGGGCGTGGACATTCGAAGGTATTCTATCCAATAGGGTGAGTGGTTGGTCTATAAAGGAACGGGTGTAGCCAGACCGTCGCCATTTCAACGAAGCAGTTAGAAGGAGCCTGTCTTACTGGGAGCGGAGAAAACTGGCGAACAGAGACGGATCCCTATCCGCGTCTTGCTAAAATCAGAATCCGGATCCATCCCGGTGGATATGGCTGTTAACCCGCTCCTTGACAGGTATCTACCGGTAAAATTGACTCTCAGCTTTCCATCAGAGGGAATATTGTGAACGTTTGTCATGAATTTTTTTAAAAAAAATACCGTTGCTGGCAGCCCGTTTGCTCTAATACGAGCGGAATACAGAAATGGACACTGAGCTACGGGAAGAAGTTTGTCATTTCGTTAAAGGGACTGGAAGCGAAATTCATGTTGAGGAAACAAAATGGGTTTGTAAGTTAAGCTGCGACTGTTGTTAGCGCTACGCCGGCGCCATCTTCGCAGCGCCTCTGCTGTTGGCCGCTCTCTCCCGTTGCCTGGCAGTAGGTGCTAGCAGTGCTAGCATTAGCTTCACAGACCCAAACCCCTGGTATAACGGGATCTCGACCACTCTTTGTGATTTAAATCGGCTTGCCTTGTTGTACAAGTTTAAGTTTGTAGGAAGCGTTCAGAATTAACGTTAACGGGAAACTTGCCTTATAACATTAAAATCTTTCTGCACCGTTAACGTTATTATGTTACATTGGTGACTGTCCAGACGTACAAGCTTTGGTTGGTCCAGTGTTAATATACAGAAACGCGACCGCACCGGCATTACAGCTTGTTTGGTGAGGATGTTATTGTAGCCATGTGACCGTCAGGGATTGTTGTGATCATTAGTAACATTGCAGTGGTGCTGTAGCTCAAGGGCTAACGCAGCTTTCCTTACCCATGTGTGGGGAGTGTTATTAACGGGTTGCTTGGTTACATCGCTCAGTGTCACTTATTACACTCGAGGGAACAACTTGTGGTTTAACTTTCCCGTTAGTTTTACAAAATTTGTGTCATAACGCTTCTCCATTGTATTCCAGTGACAAGTTATCTGTTTCTATTCCCAGGCAGGAATACCTCATTTTACTCAGTGATCAATCCAATCTGCAGCTAACATGAAATGTTTTTGTTGAGTGTTGTCAATGTTTTTGTACATGATTACTTTCCTTTTTTAATAATAAAGTACACTAACTGTCAAATGTGTTTCCAAAAGTTGTATCATTCATATTGGACCCATTATTTTTTTTTTTTACCATTAATCATTAAATTGATTACATTTCTGTAACATTTGTGGTTTATAACCCCACTGTTGTAATAGCAGCTAAGGATACCTCTCCTCTGTATACTGAGTAATTTTGCAGGAGTAAGGTGGATCAGGGCAAACAGTCAGACCAAAAAGGCTATACACCTGTCCCATGACTCCCATGTTTATAATACGATGCAACCATAGTTATGTTAACCACTGTTTGCATCAGTTGCGTGAATGTCAATCAAAGGAGCGGCTCTTAATGGGCACGTAAACCCTTTTCACATTTTAGATGAACTTGGATTGCAAAGGAACACGTATCGATAACAATGCAAAAAAATTGACAACCGGTATTAAATAACTGGAAGTGTTTCCGATAGGCTTTTCTGTAGACAACCCTTGATATACAGTCGCCATGGTGAGTTCATGCTATTGGTGAAAGGGGGGGAGGATGACTGCTGACATCAAACGAGGCGGCACTGGTGGTTTACTTTTTTCAGAGATGCAGCATTTTGTGGTACGGCTAAATGTTTGTGCTACGGATACACAAATAATACAGGAGGATGAGCCTTCAAACTCAGGTAATTGGGAATCACTGGGGCATAGCCAGTGTTTTTGAGAGTAGCGTGTAGGTTATATGCAAGCATATGCCTCGTTAACTGCAATTCTGGACAAGTATCTGAACAGGGTAAACTGCAGACATCTACTGAGATCCCCAATAGTTAATACTTAAGAAGTTGTAATTACCTAAGACTGGAATTAATACCAAAACTTAAGCTGTGAGTTTGGCTTAAGGTGATAAGTGATCTCAAGAAGCTGCAATCTATCATCATGTATAACTGCCTGCTAGTCCATTTTGCTCAGGATTATTGTGACCAGTCAGGCCCAGCCAGTATTTTACCAGCTTGGTGTCTCAAGTGTCGCTCTTGGCCGATCAGAAGTTAAAAGCAATACTGGGGAGTTGGGCTGTACACGGTGCAGCTATGCTGTATGTGGAAGTGTATTTTCCCTGTGAGAGTAGGCACCTGTCGGCATGAGTGTGATGTTGAGTTAGCACAGAATAACTTATATTGTCCTAAAGGCAAGCCAAGTCCGTGTTTTTACACAGTTTTTCTCTGTACTTGTTTTTAATGGTGGCACTAAAGGAGTCTGTCATGCATGTATGTCATGCAGTCTGCCGCTGACAGGGTAACAGGAACTCCCTCTGCTGATTCAAGTCCAATTCTAGTGTACTCTAAAATAGCTTTTCAAGGCAAACTGAAACCCTTCGACTCATTCTCTTTTGACTAGTTTTGCTTTCTCTTCCTAATAAATCCCATCTACTGGAAGACATTGGCGCCCAACTGTAAAGTTGTAATGACCAATAGACACTGAGTTCTAGCAGAGTCCCAGTTCTGCTGATAAGTGGCTGTGTGCAGCACTGCAAGATCTGAACTTTAGAGGTCATTAACATGTAGCAGTTTTTGACAATATTACAAGTTTCTGGACATTTATTGATCAGTTGCTGTTGATATCAAAGAATAGTTCAGTAATTACTTGAAGGCGTCAGCTTAAATTCCACCCACAATCCTTGCAGGAGAGCATTTTTGTCTCCAGGGAAAGAGGGCGGAGTTTTTGTCAGTCTAATCGGTCAGATTTAGTGAAGAGGAAGTGGTAGTCATGCCTGTTGGGACTGGGGAAGCTGATTTGGCTGCAGTATATTAATAAATCAGGCAGATGGAGGCTTGCTGAGTAATGTCAAGAACATGTGGCTGAGAATGCCTGCCTTGTGAAGGGGGGGGGGGGGGGGGGGGGGGGGG
>JAQLOL010000008.1:2402724-2415750 GCA_029783665.1 Naso thynnoides | reverse complement strand
CCCCCCCCCCCCCCCCCCCCCCCCCCCCCCCCCCCCCCCCCCCCCCCCCCCCCCCCCCGCTGTATATGATGCTTGTGAATGTGTAGTAGGGGAGGCAAGATTAATTAATTTATTAATTAGGATAACATCCAATTTATGCAAAAAAAAGAAGAAAGTAATGAAAATGAAACACAGACAGCAAACAGTTGTCATAGTAATCTTTGGATCCAGAGGATGAAACCCATGGAACAGAACAGAAAACAGAAACAGAAACAGAAAATGACCTTTTTAGTAACTTTTGATCATTATTAGTCAAGAGTTTTTATTTCCTGATTGAAAGTGGTTGAGTTAAGCGTGCATACTCCAATACAGAGGCCATTTGCAAGTTAAATTTCATATTGCATCTCTGTTAGTTTTGTTTTGCTGCACATTCAGGAAGTCTGTTCAGCTTCATTTATTAAATAATTCACATAAATCTGATAGAATTTAATTGTTAGATTCAACAGTTTGATAATTTTGTTGAATAGCTAACCACAGTCAGCTCGAAAGCCTAGTGATTTATATTTTCTTACCTCGTGTAGCTCTTGGAATCATTCTAACAACCTTTGCCAAAAAGTAATTTGATGTTGAACTGTTCTCTACAGCTCCCATGTCGGAGTTGAGGTTGGAATAATGGGAGTCACAACGATGGACCAGGGTCCAGGCACAGCTGGCAAACGCATTCGGAAACCTTCACTCCTCTACGAGGGCTTTGAGAGTCCGGGGATGCCCCCCCTCAATCAAATAGTCCATTTAGGGCCCCCACAGCCCCCGGTGAAAGACCCCAGCCGACAGGGCAGGATGACCAACCAGCTTCAGTTCCTACAGAAAGTCCTGCTCAAGTCTTTGTGGAGGCACCACTTTGCGTGGCCGTTCCACGAACCTGTTGACGCAGTCAAACTCAACCTGCCTGTAAGTGGGAATAAGACAGAATTTGAAATCTGTTATGGGCGAGACAGTCCTTATTTCTGATAAACAATGTAACTTGGTTTTAACAATATGTCTTCGTACACTAAGTTAGAGGAGGGGCAAAAGCTTTTACAACAAGGAGACAAGTTTCATCTCACGGATCATGTTGAACTTAACTTTGACTTTTGTTCTTAAAAATTGTGCCACAAAATCTCTCTTTGACAGCCAGTGTCACCATCACTGAAGCTGCGCTATTAGCCTGCCTCCAGGCAAATAGCGCAGCTTTACAAACTATTTGGTAGCCACTTAGTCTAGTTATTAGTCCGTGCTAAGAGGTTTTTTCCCGATTATGTTGTTAACTGATCATCAGCTGTCCTTGTGCCACAACGTACTGAACACTGTTTAGTCCTGACGGTGTCTTTCTTTCCCCAGGACTATCATAAAATCATCAAAACCCCCATGGACATGGGCACTATTAAGAAGAGATTAGAAAATAACTACTACCGCAGTGCCAGTGAGTGCATGCAGGACTTCAACACCATGTTCACCAACTGCTACATTTATAACAAGGTAAACTTTGTGCCTGTCTCGATTCTGTGCATTCTCCTGTAAACTGTGACTGATTATGTACCTTTACACAAAAGATTATGATGCAAATTGTTATGAAATGGAAGCCATCACTTTTATAGTACCAGGTTTTTTTTTCTCCTCAGAGCATTTTGGTGAGCTTCCTTTTTTTTTTTTACTGATGTGTTACTTCATGTCGAAAGGTTTTATTAATTTATGTTTAAACTACACAAGACTCATTTTGTTCAATCTCTTCCTCTTTAGCCTTCAGATGACATTGTGCTGATGGCCCAGTCTCTGGAGAAGGCATTCCTGCAGAAGGTGGCTCAGATGCCCCAGGACGAGGTGGAGCTGCCTCCTCCGCCTCCGCGGAGCAAACCTGGCAAACCAGGCAGAAAAGGCCGAGGTAATGCAGGTGAGCACCTGCAAACTGACTTATCCAGCCAGAAATGTTAAATCAGCCACATCAACATGCATATCATCCTATAAAAGTACACACACACACACACACACACAAAAGACATTCATCTATGTGCACAAATAGTTTTCCTGAATATTTGTTTTCTCTTCCTCTCTCCTCTTCTCTCCCTCTCTGCCAGTGTCTGGAGGAGTGACGACAGCCCATCAGGTCCCAGCTGTTTCCCAGTCAGTGTACTCGCCTCCCACCCCAGAAACTCCTGATTCCATCCTCTCGACCCCCCCACAGACACTTTTGACCAAAAGCCTTCCCCCTTCCCTTCCAACTGAACAAAGCATCCCTTCCATAACGGGTCTTCCTCCCACACAGCCCACCGCTAAGGTAATGGCTAACACTTTTTTTTGACATTCTGAGCCTGTGTCATCAGAACTTGACAGCATTTAAAGAAAATCAATAAAGACCACAGACTGAACAACACCCGCTCTGACTCACCCTCTCTCTGTCGTCTTTTCTTCAACCCCAGAAAAAAGGAGTGAAGAGGAAAGCAGACACAACCACCCCAACCACTGTAGCCATGCCCATCATGAACACCATGGGCGTCAGTGGCATCAGCCTCGGGATGGGTGTTGGGCATAACTCCCCGCTCACCCTCACTTCTCTGGGCGTGGACCACACATCTGGCCTCGGGATGAACCAAGGCCTGAGCCTCAGCCAGGGCATGGGCCTCGGTATGGGCTGTGGGGCCGTGATGAAGAGCACCAAAACATCAGCAGGGGGCAGGAGAGGAGTGAGCGGGCGACCCATCAAGCCCCCCAAGAAGGATTTGCCAGATTCCATGATGCCGCCACCAGTGCGCCGCAGCAAGCTTGGCCCCCAGCTGCGCTATTGCAACGGGGTCTTGAAGGAGCTGCTGTCAAAGAAGCACGCAGCGTACGCCTGGCCGTTCTATAAGCCCGTCGACGCCTCGTCACTCGGTCTGCACGACTACCATGACATCATTAAACAGCCCATGGACCTCAGCACCATCAAGGTACTGTCTTTAGGAACACACACACACACACACCTGTTAAAAAAAAAAAAGCCTGAAACACAGGCTGCATTGTTTCTGAAATAGTTTCGATCATCCAGGAGATTGACACTGAGTGAAAGGGAATAGCAGTTAGTCTCAGGGCGCACTCACACGAGGCCGTCCACACCGCGCCTGAGCACGTTTGACCTGCGGAGTCCAGTTTGTTTGACTTGAGCGCTCCACACATGGCTCACTTTGTCGGCCCTGGCAGGGATGGAAGAGGTGGGCTTCTGCACTGCACCGATGCGCGTGCACAAGCACGGGTACGGGAGCGCCCGTGTGACTGTTGTGGAGGATTCACCTTAAATTCAGGCAGACGAGAGCAGCAAAGTCCGGATAAAGAGCAGTGGACAAATCAGCGACTGTATTTTAGATCGCGGATACCAGAGATACTTAAAAACAAGAGGCGCGCTCCATAGATCAGGTTGCTCAGGCGCAGTTTGACTGGAGTAACGTGAGTGCAGGACAGCAGTGGAGAGGGGAGGGGGGGGCAATCTTGCCTCAGCACTGTATGAGGCAACTGGGCTAAGTGTGAGTGTGCCCTTACTGTAGCCCTCAGTCTTATTCTTTACAGATAATTTATTTTGATGGATAAGTGATGCAAGTTTCCTAATTAATTCGAGTGCCTTGATGAGGCAGACATTTACTTTTTTTTTTTCATAAATACTGTATTTAGCTGAAATCTCTTCATCTCTCTTATTGTCTTCAGCGGAAGATGGACAGCAGAGAGTATCACGACTCCCAGCAGTTATCTGCTGACGTAAGGCTGATGTTTTCTAACTGCTACAAGTACAACCCCCCTGATCATGATGTGGTGGCAATGGCAAGAAAACTCCAGGTAATGCACTTTGTCCAGAGATACAAGTTTTTGAATTTTGGAGTTTTTGTATAACCGTAATTCAGTTTTTTTAGTTCTCCTCTCTCCTGTTGTCTGCCTCACATGTCATCGCTCTGGTTTTTTCAAAGGTTCACTCACATACTGTTAAATTCTTTTAGGATGTCTTTGAGTTTTGCTTTGCGAAGATGCCAGACGAGCCTCCAGCGCCCCCTAGCTCTTCGTCTTCGTCCTCCTCTTCGTCTTCATCATCTGAAAGTGAGCTCAGCAGTGAGAGTGAGGAGAGCGAGAGCAGCCCCAGCTCCGACTCCGAGGAGGAGAGAGCAAACCGCCTGGCAGAGCTGCAGGAGCAGGTTTGCACTTAGCTCGAAATGTTTTTGTGGCTTTAATGTTGTAATTTGTGCTCCGTCCTCTCCCTCAGCATTCCACTGACTTGATATTTTTCTTTCTCCCTTTAGTTAAAAGCTGTACACGAACAGCTCACTGCACTGTCCCAGGGCCCCATCGTCAAACCTAAGAAGAAGAAAGAGAAGAAGGACAAGAAGAAGAAGAAAAAGGTAGAAAAAGAGAAGCATCGGAGGATAGAGGAAGAGCTGCCGCCCATTAAACCGGCTAAGGCCCCCAAAATCACCAAGGCTCCAAAAACCAAGAACAACCGAGCGACCGCGTGTCCTGTAATACCGATAAAGAAGGCACCGAGCAAGAAAAACAACAAGAGCAGGCGAGTACTGACATCTACTGGACAATATTGACACTGAAAGAATTTCTTGCATGCTACATTTGCTAGAGCGTGCGAAAGATGCCCTGGAAGTTTTGCAAGAAGGCCTTGATCCTGCACTAAATCGGATTGCTGCAACTTCTGAGATTTATGTAAAAGTATCATATTGTCATAAAATGTGGTGCAAGCTTTCTTGTTAATTGTAAGGACAATGTTTCTGTGTGTGATTTCATCATTTTGGGGATGAGAATAGACCCTCCCTCCCTCATTTTTTTTAACAGTCTCTCCCTCCGCCTCCTCTTTCAGCAGATCCAAAAAAGCAGGGATGATGTTTAGCATGCCTCAGCCAGTGCACGATCCCATGGTGAGTCATTTCGACTCCGACGAGGAGGAGGAGACGGCGCCCATGTCGTACGACGAGAAGCGTCAGCTCAGCCTGGACATCAACAAGCTGCCCGGTGAGAAGCTGGGCCGCGTTGTTTACATCATCCAGTCCCGCGAGCCCTCGCTCCGAGACACCAACCCGGAGGAGATCGAGATAGACTTTGAGACACTGAAGCCATCAACGCTGCGGGAGCTGGAGAGATACGTCATGACGTGTCTGCGGAAGAAACCTCGGAAGCCGTACGGTTAGTAGACTAGAAGGACGAGCTCATGAAGGAGCTGCTGTTCTGTGTTCCTTATCCAAATTATTTTCAGTTTTTTCATTAAGGTGTTCATGCTGCCTCTGAGTCTGGGGTGTTGGAGATTTGAACCTGTTCTTACTCACTGATGAGTTAAAAAACTGCAAGAGATTATTTTATTATTTACTGAAGTATAAAGTATAGCATAATAAAAACATATAAATACAAAAACTGAGTCTTGGTGTAGTTGGGGCTCTTTAGCAATGTAAGGAAGACGTACTCAGTGTATTCTAGCTGTAGATTTTTGATGATGTTGTGCAGGACCCCATCTTATTGATACTGTTTCTGGTCTGTTTGTATGCAGCAAGTAAAAACAACATTGCTGGCAAATCCCGGGAAGAGCTCGCTCTGGAGAAGCAACTGGAGCTGGAGAGACGGCTGATGGACGTCAGTGGTCAGCTCAACTCTGGAAAGAAACCTCCTAAGACCAAACGTAGGTCCTTTTTATTCTGCTGTCATCAAGAGTTCAGTGTTAGGGGTGAAAAAATGCAAGTTATGTCCGTAATCTGTGCTGTTAATTTGAGTCCATTGGTCCTTTAATGTCCTCTCCTCACACTTATGCATGTATTTTCCACAGTCTTATGAGGAAAGTGCAGTTTAGGGGTGATATTAAAGGATTTAATCCTTTAACAGTGTTAAGTTTCATTCATCAAAAACGCCTTTTTTTAACGCTTGTGTGTTCAAGGTCCATCTAAATCAAATTAGGTGCTCAATGCACAACATGGTTTTGATTGTGCGTTTGTGTTTTCCAGCCGAGAAACCGGCAGCAGAGCAGCACACCCAGCCGTCACGTCTCAGCGCCAGCAGCTCCTCCTCAGACTCCTCTTCGTCATCCTCCTCCTCCTCCTCCTCAGACACAAGCGACTCAGACTCCGGCTGAGAGGCAGAGGGCGTCCATACGAAAGGGGTCGCGCAAGGGACCCTGAGCGTTTGGCTTCCCGGCGGGCGGACTGAACTGCAGCAGAGCTACTGACAATGGAGCCGCAGGACGGATCGGACGAGGCCGGCACTCGGCAGAGCTGGTCTGACTCATCAAATGTCAAACCAAGGAAGAGAGAGATGGGGCTCTCCCTGCGCTCAGCTCATTCATCCAGCCCCGACCCGGACACAGAAAAGTTGATGCTGGATGAGCGCATGAAAAGACGGAGCCTCACTGTAAAGTCCTGCTGTTCTCTAGAGATCCGGCCTCGTTGGGCCGAGCGAGGGACGCTCCATCTCCTTCGAAAGACAAGGAAAAGAGTCAAGCATGTGTGGGAGGGATAAGGGTGCTACAGCCAGAATTTGTCTTATTTCTGGAAAAAATTTCCCTTCTTCCTGTGCTCTCTCCTTATGCTGTATAGATGAGGTGTACAGTTAATATAAATATCTATTTTTCTTTTATAAAGAAGCATTTTATGGAGCTAATTTATTCCCTCATTCTGGGGAAAAAAAGACTGGTGGTTGGCGGCGACGTGTTTTAGTTTTTGTTTAGAATTTTTTTCTTGAGCGGCAAAAGTTAGAGGGGAAACACGTGTGTAAGTGTGTTTGTGTGTGTGTGTGTGTGTGTGTGTGTGTGTGTATGAATGTGTCACGTATGTGTTTGCATGCACATGTGTGAGTGACACGCGGCACCACCAGTGCAGCCTTGTGAAGTTCCTCATAGTTTTGACGCAGGCGTTGAAAATCAGTCTGCACGCGGAAGCACCTTGGTTCAGTAGAATGCATGCAATACAGAGGAGCTGACAAACATCGACATACTCATGTACTACTTTACTGCATCCTTGTGTACTTATGTACTCGTCTGAAAGGGTTGGCCACTGTACAGAAATGTGATGTAGTTCTGCATCAGTTTGTACGTAATTATTTCTGTTCCCATGTGTGCTGTCCTTTATTTTTTCCATCATGTCTCTGTAAACGTGTTGCTCTTTTTTTTTCTTCTTCTTCTTCTTGTGACCAATCTGCTAATAAATTGTGAGGACACGTCTTGTCCACTCACCTGTGCCCAAATGACATCTCGGTTCTTTTGATTTCTTTGGCGTCGAGGTTCGTTCGACTTTGGTCTCGAAACATCGGCGACTCTTTGTAGTTGCAAGAAAAAAAAAACGTTTTGCCGATTCTCGCGTTTGGTATTTTACAAAAGTCGGTGAAGCATTTTGGTTTATGTCCCGCGGGCCATCACTTCTGAACGCGTCGTCAGAAAAGCAACGCCGCTTTGTCATCAGAACTATTTGGCCTTTGAGATCTGTGGCAGCTGAAAAATGTTATTTTCTGAGTTAGTTGAGTTTTGTTTTAGTTAATTTATTTGTGTGATTAACAACATCAGTAATACCAGGTTCTCACAAGCAACTTTAGCTCGTGATTGGTGCGATTTTCTTTTCTTTAGCCTCTTGGACAGGTAAACTCTTTTTTTTTTTTTGTGCTTTTCTGTGGCTGTTGAAAACGTACGTGGCTTTTAAAAACTGTGGGATCCAGCAGCCAGTTTGACCAGTAGATAAGAGACGGTCTGATGTTGTAATAACAATGCACTGTTTGTTTGGTGATACTACTAAACAAGTTTGTGGTTTATCTAAGGCGTGTACCGTTAATGTTCTTTTAAAACGGCCTGTGGTTGAGAGTATTGTGTGTTTGAAACTGATTATTTATTTAGAAGGAATCTGAATGGAGATACTTTTTCATGATAGTGAAAGTAATCGAAACTTTGAAGTTAAAAGTCTATGAAATATGCACAGATCTAAGTGTCAGGATTGTAGAAGTGTACATATTTTACAGTCTCAATCTTGGAGCATGTTTTTGTTTTTTCCTTCGGTAACTTAGTCGGACTTTTTTCTCTCTGTCCAGCAGCGATTCTTTTGGGCTTCTGTCCCACCAGGAAATACTCCAGTTGTCAGTCTTACTTTTCTGAAGTTTGTCAGAAATTTTAAATGCCTCTGTACTTGACTCCATCGTTTCTTTTTTGAACATCTGTACATAAATAAAATGAGACATGTTCATCTTTTCACTGACTGGGAGGAAATTTTCTTTACAAATTTTAATTTCGGGAGCACACCACTGAACTCGCTGAAGTCTGAGAATAAAGGGTATTTACACACAACCTGACATGAGAAGCTTGAGAAACTGACATCCACTGTTAGAAAGAGTGTCAGAATTTGGCCAAGTTCTTCTGTCAAGCACTTTTCATTTCTCTTGATTTGAAATTTTAAATGATAAACTCAACAGTTTAAAATCAGAAGTGCTGATGACTTTTTGCCTTTGTCTTAAATTCCATTAAGTAGCACCAAGAACTACTGAAAGTGAATCAGATTAACATAAAAATCCACTATTTCTGCCAGGCTGTTTTATCAAATATGATCACTACCGGCGGCTGCTTTTTCACTCATGATGTCCAATCAAAACTGGTGATGCATCAGTTATGAACACTGCACATTTTGTGAAAAGAAACTTGACCAAGCTGACCCATCAACGAGAATTAAAGACACACCTTCACACCCTCCTACCTGATGATGTGTAGACGGATGTTTTGCCTCCTCTGCTACTTTTTTATAATAATTTATGCGGAGAAAACATGTAAGATGTTTTCAGAATGGATAATCTACGTGTCTGTTGCTGGTAAAACCTGCATATTCCTCCACCGTGCAGCCTGACCTCCCTCTGTCGGCTGCTGTCACACACCTGTGTGGCAGGTGGGGGATCACAGAGATAGAGTCAGATAACAGGATCTGTCTGGGACTTTGACAGTCTGCCGCAGTCAAAGTTAAGTGTTAAACATTTTTAAAAACTGAATGCTGCGATATCTTTTAACACCAGAGTGTAAAATACATTTTTGTTGTTGTTGTACTAGTACTTTTAATTTGACAGAATCTGTTCTTATAAAGATATTTAAAATTGGTATCGCCTTTTTTATTGATTTTGTCATATTTAACATAAAACTGGAGGTTTAATTACACTTGATAATTGAAGTAAAGAAGTCAGCATGCATGAACCGATTGTCTGAATATTTGCTGCCTGATGTTCAGCACTGCGTGTCCTCTCTTGCTGAATAAACATATCAGTGCAGTGAATCAACATACAGATTCATTCAATGCGCCCTTTGCATGTTAAACCAAGAGCAAAATGAAAACACGTTCAGACTTTCAGTGTCCATCGTCTCTGATGTCAGCAGAAGGAGTTGAACCGATGAATTCTACTTTCGACGATTCCTCTGCCAGGGCTGAGAATCAGCTGGAGTAAATTCAGAGGTTACTAGGCAACAGGATCAATTCCTGGCGATGACAGCAGAGCTCAGCCGAGACGTTCAGTTCTCCTCCGGGCTGCAGGAAAAATACAGCAGTGACGTCACGGCATGGGGGGGGGCGTTCAGTGAGAGCGAAACTTCTGCTCACGTGTATATAGCGCCCCCCTCTGATTGACATCATTATTAAAGGAATACTAAAACTACATCCGTTGATATCACACACATACACACACACACTGTCACATGACACTGTGTGAAGATGACAGTGAGAAAATATTCCGACATCTGTGCCAATTACGTTAACCCGGATGGAAAACAGCCTCTGCTTCTATTACAGCAACAAGTCACACATTAATGCTGACTCAAAAATAATGTGACGTCACCACAAGTATGAATGCTTAACGCGCCAAAGTGGAGTGTTATATGATGTGATTCTAACAGTAAAAATAATAGTGGCTCTAAATATCTGTTATCGATTAGTCATACTGGCTATGACGGTCAGGCTAACAGTAGCCAGGTTTGCCAAAGCTAACAGGCTAAAAATCGATTTTTTTTTTCGCGTGTGAAATGATCTCATGTCAAGATCATGGATGTATTATAAGAACTGTTATTATTATTATTATTATTATTATTATTATTATTATTATTATTATTATTATAAGAAGGTCTTATAATACATCCATGGTCAAGATGACAGGTTGACAAAAGATGGCAGCAATCATGGCCGCTCTCTACGGAAGCCGAGAGCGGCTTTTTAATCCCGTTATCACGGAAAATGAGCCTTGTTATGCCGTGATGACGCATTAATTTATTCTTTTATCACAGCAAAAACGATCCGTTATCCCGTGATCACGAGATGATTTTTTTCATTATCTCGGGAAAACAGAATGAAAAAAAGATCGCGGCGACCATGGCCGCTCTCGGCTTCCGTAGATAACAACAGAAACTGTTTTTCCTTTATTAACAACACCATAGCATTAACATTAAAACACTGAGTGCTTGTAAAACTGTAAGTGTGCATCAAGTGACCACTAGGAGCAGAGTAAATAAATAAATACATACATAAATAAATAAAAAGATCTGGTCAGACAGTCTGACAGCGACACCTGTCGTCAGGAAGCGTTTTGTGCCGTTGAGAGACAAGTGACGTCCACTCCAGAGATCGACATGTGCAGCTGAACCATGAAAAACACGTTACGAGCCAATTCAAGGCTTCACATTTCACATTTAATGCAGAAAGACGTCAAGTTTCACTGTGACGCGCGTCCGCTGAAAACTCTGTGTTCGTCTCAAGCGTCCCATGTCTTCATCAGTGGTCACTCGGCGCCATCTTGTGGATGAACCGCCGAACTACAACCACAGCGAGAGAAAGGCAAAACATCATGGCGGCTGCCACACGGCTCATATCAAGGTTGACACTGGTCACTGGTAATGTTTTATTTGACCTTTTATTCACTGTGTATTGTTACATAAATGCAGAAAAGCGTTTGTAAATGCTGCTTATTTTCCCCTCCACTCTTCAGCGTTGTGTTAAAATGAACATTAACGTTAAGATACCTCACAAAGTAACGTCGACCTGGTTTATAAGTTCTGCAAACTTCCATCAGGCGAATCATCCAATTAAAAATCTTTTCCCTGATCGGTGTCAGTCTTTAAAAGTTCAACAGTCTACCAACATTACTTTGGCTCGAAATCATTCATGTAATATGAATTATAGCTGCATTGTTTACTGTTTGAATGTATCGATCATTTTGTTATTCTCTGGATTATGTACCGCAGTGATCGGCATCCATGGATCGATATGCAGCTGAGCCACTGTTTGCATTTTATTGTATATATCAGTTCATGACACATTTAACAACATTCATATTTTCGTTACTCTCCCAATAAAACTTTTGCAGTAACGTAAGACAGGTGTGAGATCACACTCTGACTGTGTTTGAGGATTTTCACAGCTGCTCTGTCATGCAACATGTACGTCACAGACGTTGGACGCGGTCACATGACCTGGAAGCCAGTAGCAAAAATAGCATTTTATGAGGAGCGTTTAAGTGGAATAAAAAGGGGCGTGTCCTAACCACCCTGTGATCCTGCTCTGGTTTCGACTGTCTGGCTAAACTAACTCTGGCTGTGAGTCACTTGTTGAGTGAGTGTCCAAAACCAGCTCCTGCTCAGGTGCTGCTCTGACATCACGCTCCTCTCCCCACGCAGGTGGAGGCAGCGGGATTGGACGGGCCGTGTGCCAGCGCTTCGCCTCTGAGGGCGCCTCTGTGGTGGTCGCTGACATCAGCGAGGAGTCGGCCAACGAGACCCTGGGGAGCCTGTCGAGTGACCTCAGAGGACAGGGTCACATGGCGGCTGTGGTGGACGTGTCCTCGAAGGAGAGTGTAAAGAAGCTGGTCACGAGTATACAGGTGTGTGTCACAGACGGAGACACACACACACACACACGTCGACCGTGTGTGAGAACGCTGCACGCACCGTTACACTTTCTCTTCTCTCTGCTGACAGCCGCTGTCCTCCCCTCCGTCTGCAGACTCGCTACTTCCAGCCTCCCTCGGTGTGTGTGAACGCAGCAGGCATCACTCAGGACGACTTCCTGCTCAACATGGAGGCGGATCGGTTCGATGAAGTCATCCAGGTCAACCTGAAGGTAACGCAGCTGTGACGCCTGCGGTCCGAAGCTGCAAAGCAAACCGCAGCGCAGTCCTGACACGATTTTTACAGCCGACATTCAGCGTGAGCGGTCACATCCCGACATCTTTGCCTCTCCGTCCCTCTCAGGGTTCATTCCTGGTGACTCAGGCGGTCGCTCAGGCTCTGGCAGCCTGTGGAGCGCCTAAAGGATCCATCATTACCTTCGGCAGCATTGTGGGAAAGGTGAGATACCAGCAGGCCACGCAGACATCTCAGCACTGTTGGACAGCTTTTACCCCAAAGTTAAAAAATACACAATGCTTTCTCTCACACCTGGAGTGCTTTTTATTTATCTGGATTATTTACTGTCTAGTCTCTGTAAACAGGCTCTACATTCACTGAATGTGGGCGAGGTTGGGCGATCTTTGCCGCGCGCGCGGCCGAAGAAAATGGGGGGTGTCTAACCCCCCAAAACCTCCGAAATGCATAGAAAACTGCGTTTTGGCAGTTATAGGCCTACACACAATACAAACACTGCAGGTCCTACACCTGCATTAGGCTCCTAAATTACACTGAACTGTAACATGAAACATGACTGTTATAACAAGTCCTGTTCATACCAGTCCATAATCACAAGGAAATGGAACGCTTTAACCACGCACCATGTCACTTATTTTGCGCTGCATTGTGCCAACAAATTCTGCCGTTCATTTGATTTCCCCTCTCCTGTTTTTTTTTTCTTTTTTTCCCTTCCATAAATGTTGATTTGATTCAAATGGGAACTAAAGATGCTGATAAACGTGCCCACCTGTCACTGTCAGCCAATCAGAAACATGTTTACGTTGGTCAAATTGATCCTTATTGCTTCTGATACGCGCGCATTGCGGACACGGACGCGCAGCGCGAGTCGCTCCATCTCAACAGAACAAACACAGCGAAAACACAAACAGCATAAATTACAT
>JAQLOL010000008.1:2383256-2401100 GCA_029783665.1 Naso thynnoides | reverse complement strand
ATCCTTATTGCTTCTGATACGCTCGCATTGTGGACACGGACGCGCAGCGCGAGTCGCTCCATCTCAACAGAACAAACACAGTGAAACACAAACAGCATAAATTACACTGACACAAACACACTGGAACAATTCAGAAGCGCTTTATTAATAAATGTAACTGGTACACTTGTGTATGTTAATCTGACTTCAGTGGGTTGTTTTCTTCTTGCACGTGACGTGCGTTTGTGACACGTTATGTAATATGGGATTTTGACAGATGACGTCTCCTCCTCTTAACGGAACGGCGTTCCGGCCCTGAATGTTTTAACAGAATGGCGTTCCGGTCCGGCTCACTTTGACCCCTGGCGATCTTGGTACCTGAAAAACCCTGGTTTCCAGTTGTAGTCTTTTGTGGTCCGTGTAATTAAAGGCGGACTGTTAACGGCGTGTAAACTGGCTACTTGTGAAAAGGTCCGCTGGTAGATGTGGTCTCTCAGCTCCAACTCCATTCTCATGTCGGACTGTAAAAAGCGAGCGACAAGCGGAGAAGGAAGTCGGAAACGGAAATTCGGCTCCTCCAACGGAAGCCCAAGAGTGACGGGATTTGCCTCCAGAGGCTGGATCTCTGTCTGACTTCTGGCAGACAGTGACGGGCTCTGAGATGTTTGCTGTCTGATTACTAAGAATATATTTGCATAAATCCATTAAAAACGTGTTTTTATTCTGAAACTCAAACATTAATGCTGAAGTCGAAGCCACAAACTCACCTAATGAGCTGCATCTTTGTGTTTTTGTGGTAATCGTTTGTAGGTGGGAAACATCGGGCAGGTAAATTACGCCGCCTCTAAAGCCGGAGTGGAGGGTTTAACCAGGACGGCCGCCAAAGAGCTCAGCAGGTCAGAGGAGCAGAAACTCGCGCAGCTGACTCAGTTTGACGTGTCTGAAATACAAACAACGAGGAGTCTGCACTCATTTGCTCTCTCTCCTGTCGCCGTCCAGGTTCGGGATTCGCTGTAATTGTGTTCTGCCTGGTTTCATATCGACGCCCATGACGGATAAAGTTCCAGAGAAGGTTTTAAGCAAAGTACGGCACACGCACGGGTTCACACACCTCGGACGCCATCATCTCTCCTCTCCAGTGAAACGATACAACAGTGCTGATTACTGACTCTGCTGTGTGTCGTGTTGTTGTGTTTCAGATTCAGTCCTTGGTGCCTCTGGGAAGGATGGGTGAGCCTGCAGGTCGGTGTCACGCTGAACGCCACACAGCGCTTCGTTTTTACCGCAGACGCTCACACCAGCTGGAAAAAAATGTTCACTGATGGACGCATGACACTTACTTCTCCACACTTTGACTTTGAAAAAAAAAGAAGAGATGCAGATTGTGTGTGTTTGACTCCATGTCTCCCTCCTGTGTCGTCCTGCAGAGGTCGCTGATGTCTGCGCCTTTCTAGCCTCGGACGACTCTCGTTACATCACAGGAGCCAGCATCGAAGTGACAGGTGCGGTGTGACACAACTTCAAATTTCATTTCTGCTGTTGTTGTTGGGTTTTTTTTGTGCTAAAATTCTATTAACCAACATTAGAACATGATCTAAAATCTTCCGATTTAAAGGATTGAACTGAACTTGTGTGTCTGTTGTTGTCAGGTGGACTTTTCATTGGCTGACTCAGCTGTCCGTCACACTGATGAACGCCAACGGGAGGCTCGTCTCTTCATAGTTAATTTAATTGTTAAAATGATTCTACCTTTATCAGCTTTTTAGTCCTTATTTACTGTGAATTATGTTTCATAACTCTGGTTGTAAACATGCATAATACAGAGTAAAACTACTTTTGTGCCAGTAAACTGTTTGTACAAATAATTCTGTACAGAATGTTGTATTAATTTGAAAGAGAAAAATTAAAAACAATTTTCCATAACGCTTCAGATGTGTGTTAACCCTACAGGACTAAACTCTCCTTCCTGTTTCACGCTGACCTGGTTTGGAAGCAGGTGGGATTCGAACCAAGTGTCTCGAGTCTCGGACATTTCTGAAAGCTCACATTTAAAACTCCGTCCCGCCACTCGAGCCTTTTTATTTTCAGACGCTGCAGGTTTCTGACTCACTGAGCCACTGAGTTCACCCATTGTTTCAAATCTCATATAAGCATTTGACAATTTAATCCTAATTTGTTGCCTTTTAAAAATCATCGTAGAAGTAAAAAAGACTGCGCTGAAGTTTCTTGCTTTCAGTGCTGCCATTGTTTCTCTTAAACCCCAAACCAGATTTTCAAGTCAAGACCACAGAAGTTTCTATTTTCACACTGAGTTGTTTGTTGGAAGATGCTGTTTCTCACAATAAAAATAAACAGTAAGGTTTTGGTAATGGGGCCCACAACCCCAGAGATTAGGCAACAGATCAACACAATGTTTTAAATCTGACAGAAGACAAATGTAATTTTCACCACTCGCTTTTAAAAAACTTTTTTATGTCCATAGTTGCCAATTTACAAAACCCAGCACTTCCTGAGCAGATGTGTCTGAGTGTGTGTTTTTCTCTTTGTTTTTGTTCTTAAGATGAAAAAAAAAAATGTGTGAACTGTGGTAAATTTTTTTGAAGGAATTTTAACGGGACGATTACTTGGTAATGATGAGTAAAGCCATTTAAATTAAAATGACAAGGAAGTCAAAATCTACTGGGAAGTATTTTCAACAGTCTGAATAGTTCTGTTGTTCTGTTGAGCTGTTATTCACATTTAGTTGTTTAGAGGTTAAAATCTGTTTCTCCTGATGTAAATGAACGGATGTCTTGGTTTCATTCGTGTCTCTCTTGTGAGAAATCCCGGAAGGAACTCCAAACAGCCACAAGGCGTCGCTGTTTCACTGTGCGGTAACCAACAGGAAGCGGAAACAAATATGACAAAAAGGTCCAGAATAAAAAGTGAGAAATTGACACGGACTCGGGTGGATAAATTATTTTTTAAAAAAGAAAAAGGATTCAGAAAAAAAAAAAATTCAGGGACACAGATTCTCAAATGAATTTTGTCGTCCACACAAGTCAGCAAACAGAGCAAAGACACTCCGTGAAAACTCATAAAACAAGTTCAGTTTATGGTTTAAAAGTTATTTTCCTGTCTAACAACCAAAACCAAAGCCAGAGCTAAATCCGCGTGTTTCGGAACAAAATCAACACAAAACGGCGTTAAAAGCTGCGACGTGAGTTGGAGCAGAGCCGTTAGTAGCATGAAGCTAGCATGTTAGCCGCTAGCATGTTAGCCGCTAACACTGATGGTGCCTCTGCTTATCCGACCGGAGTAGGAACAAGAAGTCGTAACTTTAGTTCCCACAGCCACAACTATGTGATTGAGAAGATAAAGACTATTAAATAATGTAGATATATTATCAAAACACACACACACACACACACACACACACACACACACACACACACACTAGAGGATTCATAAAGTGATTTCAGTGATTCATAAAGACTTTTAAGCTTAGCAAGAGCTGTATTTTGTGGTATAAATGTATTAAATTAATAATATTACACTTATATTAAATTTAAATAAACACAAAAACATAGTTTACACTCTCTCTCTCTCTCACACACACACTCTGTACTAGTGTGTATTAGTACTGTTTGCCTGTCTGTCACTACCCAAGGTGACACACACAGCCCTGCCCATTCACTGCCCATAAGACACAGCTGCATCCTGTGCTATTTAATAAAAATTATAAACAGCAAATTGGAGACAAAGGGAACTACTGATGACAGAGTTTGGAAGAAAAACAAGAGTCAAGCAGCTCTTTTTAAAAAGATTATATATTACAGAAACAAAAATTTTAAAAAATTACTTACACACATTATAAAATAATACTTTTTTCTTTTCAGCACCATAATTTTTTTTTTTTTATGTTGAATTGTTTGTCTTCAACACAATAAAAATAAACAAATATTTGAGGTCATTCTCTCTAGAGAATCTTAAAGTCAAATTCTTTATTTTTAAGGTTTTGGCCAATCCACCCCATTCCCCTGCTTAAAAAAAGACAAAAACAAATAAACAAATAAAACCAAAACCCCAGTATGACACTACTCCTCGGTCACCGGCGGTGGCTGACAGAGCCGTCCCCTCCCTCTCACAACCGTCCTCCTACCCGCTGTGCTCTCAGAAAGAAACGTAGAGGATCAGCAGATTATTTTCACCTTGACTCAGTAAATTTTCTGGAAAATGTTCTCGTGCATTTCAGCCCAGTGAAGCCTGAAACCAAAACACGCCAACTCAAACAGTAGCAATGACAAGGAAATGTGACAGAACTGGAGAGTCACCATTTAATCATTACAGTGGAAGCAAAAAATTTAACAGCACAGTACAGTTGATGAAAACACTAAAAAAGGGATATTACAATAAAATATGGCCACAGATTCTTTGGTTCTACAGAAGGAGATCGGACAGGGCGTGAACAGAAGCACCATAACTCAGGCTGGCAGTGAGTTTCACACTCGCTTCACTTGACCTTCAAGTGTCAGCAACAGGAAATAAATACAAATGAAATATACCACATTTGACTGGAATATTTGGTGGTCCTTGTTTTTTTTTTTTAAATCTCAAAGCACCCTGTTTGTTTTAAATAAATACAATAGAATATCACTATTTCTGTACAAATGGAGTGTAATGCACATTTTCCCCAGTAAAAAGCTTTATGCAATTGTAAAATAGACTAAAGAAAATTAAGGACACAAAGTGAATACTTAAAGTTTTATACTTTGGTATAATTAGCACCTTGCCACACAGTTTATTTCAGTAAAGCATGCATTTTATTCACTGCTGTAGGAAAATAAGAAGGGAACTTGAATCTCATATACATATTTAAACCCTGATGATGTTCTGTGCCTGGACGCCAAATCAGAAAAAAATGTGTTGTGGATGCAAAATAATGATCCAAGCACCCCGAAAGTGACTCAGCAAATACTGGACTGGTGTGTGGTTGTGACCCTGGGAGCCTGATCCGCGATTTAAAGAAGAATCGGCCCCTTACATGCAAGTACAATAGCATCAAGTTTAGCACAGTTTTAAGAAGTAATGGCTTTTAAATTCACCGTTGTTCAACGTTGACAAATGAACAATTCAGAGTTTCCGCTGCTCTCAGGAAGAACTATCAAGTTTTTTTTTTTTAAAAATGAGTCTCCGTGAACCTCACTGCATGACACCAAAAGATGTTTCAATCATCACTTTGAGCTACGAGTCACATTTTTAGACTGTTTTAATAAAACTGTAGGCTGTCAAGAAAAGAACATTACAACAAGCAGACAATTTACTCGATGGCAGCTTCAACACAACAAGCAGATCAATCTAACAGGCGAAACCCAGCTGGTATCGTTTGGTCACTTTTTATTTTTGGGTGTAAACTGATGGCTTTAATTCTTTGGCTCCTTTTTTACGTAAAACATGAGAGCTGAGAGTTACTCCGTGTTCTCCGTGTGAGCAACACGACTGACACGTCACTGGGATGTTCATTCATTTCTGACAGACGGTACAAGCGATGAGTTAGGCCTTACAGCGATGCACCAAAGAGCTGAATCAAAGCTTTCAATCCTCAACTTTTTATCTGAACGACTTGATGATTAAACACCCGACAAAAGCCGAAGCTGTGAATAAAAACACACGATTTAACTGTTTAAAACATCATGCAGGCGGCTACATGCATCTCTTGTGTGACCGTCAAGCATGTTGCTTACAGTGCGAACGTGGAATTAAAGAAATGGAAAAAAAATGTCCAAGAGTGACCCTTCATTGGGAGGAGGAGGGGGAGGTAGAGCAGGTGAGATGAGTGGAAAAAAAAAAAGAGAGACAGCAGGGAGGAGAGAAGAGTGAGAGGGGAATCAGAGACGAGGGGCTCGAGGCATCAAGTCGCCGGCTTGCTCTCTTTCTCAGGCCGGCCTCTGTCGCTGCTGGTAAACACTGTTTCACTCCGAAGAACACTCTCCTGGTTTTTCCTTCCTTCCTCGCGGTCGTGCGCCCAGACGATGATCTCCTCTCCACGAGTTTCTGAATTTTCTCTCCTCTTTGCTTTGAATTGACGTCCGTTAATTGTCAGGACGGTGTTGCTTTCCCCAGGCACGTACTTGTGTGAGTGCGTGTTTGTCTCACAACAGCATCTTTGTGTGTGTGTGTGTGTGTGTGCGCGTGTGTGTGTGTGTGTAAGTGTCATGTCATTTACAAGTTAATTTACAAATTACTGGGCATGTGTGTTATTATATATAAATGTTTCTCTAAGTGCATGTGTGTGTGTGTGTGTGTGAGTATTTGCATGTGTTGTTCTTTGCATGATGCGGGTGTGTGTGTGTGTGTGTGTTTGTGTGTGTTTTTAGCCTTGGAAACAGACAGGTCCCACTTCAAAGCCAAACTGCTGGTTGCTCTGCCCAAAGTCTGACACCTTGATATCCAGCAGAGGAAGATGCTCCACCTGCGGCGTGTTGATCTCCAGGACCGTCCTGTCGAAGCCCTTACGATACTGCAGCGAGACGCGCAGAGAGAGAGACAGCACTCAGAGACTGGAGCTTAGATATCTTTGTATAAGGTTGTTTGTACAAGATTGTGTGAAAATAAGCTGGAAAATGTTTTAAAATGCTCATAATTTAAACTCTGCTTCATGACTTGGCACATTAAAAACACACTGGCAGGACTTTGTTGCTTAGATTTTGGAAGGATAATACCTGAACTTGGCAACTTTGTTAAAGTTATTTTGAAACAAAAGTCCAGTAAGAGCCAAAAACAAAGAGCCTAAACTCACAGAGCAGCCGTCGACCAAGGCCTTGATGTAAGGGTTGGTCTCGTAGCTCAGGTCGTCCTCGTTGGCACCCTTGAAGTGCAGCGCCCTGTCGTAGCTGTTCTTGGCGCTTCGGTCGGCCCAGGCCACCGAGCGGTGGCAGTGGTAGGTGAGGTTCTGGCGGGCCTGGACGCTCAGGAGACGCAGGAAGCCAAGCTGGACCACGCCCACAGGCTCGCCGTTAGAGTCCACATAGGCGAACTGGGAGGAGGCGTTCAAAGGGGGGGTGAAAGAAAGGGATTTATGGGAGGAAAAGTGGGGGAGCATATGAATATAATTGCACATAGAAGGGGAAAGGGAAACAAAAAGCGACTGTAATTAAGTCATGAACTAAAATCTGAATTTAAAGCAAAAGTCTGACAGTCAGTCTTCATGTTACTAACCTTACTACCAGTGGCGAACTGACTGAACCAGGATCCTGGAGTCTCTGCGTCCCACGAGCTCATCTTCACCTGCCACCAGAAATGTCAACATCACACATTATATTCACATGTTTGATTGGATTTGTATGGAGTTTTGCACCAACTACTAAAAACATCATGTGCAGGAAAATAAGACCACTTAAAAAAAATCACAAGGTTTTCATCAGGTAATGTGTTGCTGCATTTGAGGAACTAGTTTCTAGACAGGAGACAATCAGAGACAGCAAACCTGAATGGATTCTGATTAGTATTCTCATATTTTGTTCTCACTCATGTCCCTTACATGTTTAGTTTGAAGGATTTATGGAATTTCATTCAGACATTTTAGAGTTTGTGTCGGTGAGTTTATTTCACAGTGCTGCTGACTCGATGGACTGACCGTGCTGATGCTCTTGCTGGGGTACAGGCACGTTTCTGCTCCGTTAGTGAAATTACAGAAGACCTTGAAGGAGTCTCTGGAGCAGCCCTGGTTGGGGTCAATCCAGTACTCTCCTGCAGAGGGCGACACAGAGGCAAAAAAGGTGAAAAAAAAAAAAATCAAAGCAATAATTTCTGCTGGGCAAATGGGGCAGTGCCTTTAGATCACAGGGGTTTTACTTAGTCTCTTCTTTAATCACAGGTGTGTTTTGGGCAGAACATGAATTAAACCAATCAGAGGGAACAAATCAGGACCAAAACCTGATGCTGTTACTCTGAGCAGGTGGCGGCTTAATTTTTTGGGTTGATTCTCTCACCGTCTTTAAGGTCCGGCTGGCTGAGGTGCAGGTCTTGGCAGGTGCGTGCGGGGCTGTCCTGGGTGCCCAGAGGGAAACGCATGGTCTCGATCTCCTGTCGAAGTGAGTTGAGCGAGCCGAAGATCTCCTCCATGCCCTCACTGCCCATCAGGAACTCAGTGCCGGCGGCGTCAGAGGCAGGCATGTCGGGGTCGGTCTCAGGGAGCAGCTGGCTGGCGTCGATGGAGCGCTTGGACTTGGGACTCCTCTGGATGGGCAGGGGCTGAATGACCTCGCCTGGTGGGCCCTGGGAAGGAAGTTTAAATTTTCTATCATTAACTGACAAAAAGTGAGGTGAGATGAATGAGCAGAGAAAAATACTGAAACCCTTACAGGAGGTCCAGGAGGTCCTTGTACACCCTTTTCTCCCTTTGGACCAGTTCCTCCCTGAACACAGCAGAAGAGAGATGACAGGACGCGTTACTGCATCACATCAGGATTCATTGATTATCCCTGAACTATTTCAGAAAATACAGTGATTTGTTTGTGTGGTACAAACATTTTTAAAGTTTACTCACAGTTGACCCCTTAGCTCCTTTGACACCTTGAGGACCCTGTGAAAGATACAAGGCTTTAGTTTACTGACAGTGACAATCCTTCAGTGTTTTACTGCTGCCACTGATCTCTATGATAGTTCATAACATGATGAGAACTGAGACAAGAGGAGGAGAAAAGAAGATGGCACGTTAACGAGGTAAAACAGTTCGAGGACTCACAGGCAGACCAGGAGGACCAGCAGGGCCGATGGGTCCCGTGCCTCCAGACATTCCCTGTCATAAAACACAGACACGTCAAAATCGACGGCAGTTTTCACACAACACGGACAAACAGAATTTGAACGATTGTGGTCGAGCTGCCCAGCTTACAGTCTCTCCCTTTGGTCCAGAGGATCCCTGAGGCCCGGGCAGACCCCTGTCTCCCTTCTCTCCCTGTTCTCCTGGGGGTCCAATGAGACCAATGAGACCTGGGTGTCCCTTCTCTCCTTTGGCACCGGGGTCTCCACGCAGACCAGGCAAGCCAGGAGGTCCCTGCGAGGAGGAGAGGAGGAAGACAGTGAGGTGGTGGTGGAGGAGACAAGAATCATGTACGTTGTTTCAAAGCAGATCTAGTAGACACAAAAAACAGAAGTCATTGTATCTTACAAGAGGTCCGGGTGGTCCTTTCTGTCCGGAAGGTCCTGGAGCTCCTTGCTCACCCTGAAACACACAAACATATTTAGCAGGTGGTGGCCAGGTGGAGACCTGCTGCTTGAGAAATATCATAATGTCTAGTGGTGGCATAAAAAATACAAAACTAGACAAAATCTTCACTGACCACTGATCCTGGGAGTCCTCGGAGACCTTCTGTTCCTGGTTTTCCTGGCACACCCTGGGGGCCCACAGGGCCGGTTTTTCCTGGGGGACCGACAGCACCTGGGTCACCCTGTAAGTGATGATGACAAGAATCGTGATCGAAAATGTCTTGAGGTGTGTGTCACACCTTCCAACCGAACAAAATGAGATGAGTCACTTACTAGACTTAAATAGTAGATCACAAAGAAGGAGACATATATTACTTTAGAAATGTTTTTCAGAATAAAAGTCCAGTTACTGATTTATTCTGGGGCCATTAATAAAAACGATCATCACCAGGAAGTGAGACAGTGTTTCATTTCAGCTTTGTATTTGTATGTGTATTCATATCATTTTTGTTTTGTTTGTCATGAGGTTGGACGGATCGTTATCTCTTGAGAACCACACGAGGTTGAAAATTACACTGAAAAGCTCAGGACTGACCTTAGTTCCCTTCTCTCCCTGTCGTCCTTCTGGTCCTCTTGTTCCAGCAGGACCCTGGCAGAAAACAAATAATAATGTATTAAGAGACACAGCATATTATTCACTACTTCACAATGCAAAACAAAATGTTTAGTCTACGACAATGGAGGAAAGAAGCAGAATTAATGCAGGACGGAGGAATTCCTGACTGCCACTGTGCTGTTCTCATGCAAACACTCCCTGGTAGGACCAGGCGTCTTTCACATGAGGACTGCGACCTTACCCTCTTTCCTGGGGGGCCGGGTGGTCCGTTCTCTCCAGGAGGTCCAGGTGAGCCCTGCAAGAGAAGCCAAAGAGAGCAGATTGAGGACTCTGAGACATTTTGAGAACACTGATTCGGTGATTATCTGCCTTGTCGCATCTTTTGACGTACAGATTCTCCTTGTTCGCCATCTTAGCCTCTCTCTCCCTTGGCGCCATCTTGACCCTGAAGTAAAGCAGAAAGGAGTTATTGGTTTGTCTTCTTGTTGTTCACTTAAGAAAAATCTCAATGTTGCTAACATGTTATTTTGAAAAAAGGATACTCACTCTGGGTCCAAGCTCACCAGGGGGACCGGGATCACCGGGGAAACCAACGGGACCCTGAAGTTAGAGACAAAAACTGAGCTCAGTCTAAAGTCATGGATCTGTGTGTACGCATGTTTGTGTGTTTTGCATTGTGAACATCATACAGGGTTTCCTTTGGGGCCATCATCTCCAGGTCGTCCCCGTCCTCCAGGAGGTCCAGCAGTTCCAGGTTGTCCGGCCTCTCCCTTCTCTCCGCGCTCTCCTCGAGGACCCTGCCAGCCGGAGCACAGAACTCTTTGTTATCTCATGCAGCTGTTCAGTTCAGGCACAGACTTCCTGATTACACGACCTGCAAGGTGTGTTATGGTCTGTCGCCCAGACACTCACCTTCTTTCCTGGCTCCCCTCCGATTCCAGGTGGTCCAGATTCACCGGGCTCTCCCTGTGAGGCAAAACAGATTTTTTTCAGTTCTCAGGAGGAGCAGCTGAAATTAAATCAGTTTTTATTCCAGTTTATTTCAAATGTAGAAATATTGCTTTAAAATAGTTCATGTCTGTACCTTTTCTCCGAGAGGTCCAGGATTACCCAAACCTCCTGGAGGACCTTGAGGACCCTGAAAAACACACACAAAAACAATTCAGATAAACAGATTGAAAAATTTACATTAAAATGGTCATCATCAACAAAAATGTAAGAGCCGATTTCCCCTTTTTAGTTACATACCAAACAATAAGTTGTTGTCTTATCTTTTTGTGCACATTCCTAATAAACAAACTATTGTTGTGGTGGCTTGTGCTTCATTTCTAAATTCAACATTACTGCTGTTTTTCTCTTGGACTTATTTAGTCATCTTTAACATTTTACCACCGACTGTCAATGCTGTGATAGTTGCGAACAGCACTACAAGCTCTTTGTAGATTTCATGTATGTTGCCATTTTATAAATAAGAGCTGAAAAAACTCACATCTGCACCGCTGGGTCCAGCAGGGCCACGAGGTCCTGGAGGGCCTGGAGGACCCTGGAAAAAACAGAGGCTCATGTTTTATCATCATTTACAGTTTATTCTGATCAATTAAGTCACTGATAGAGTCATCACGACTGATGTCATGCATTTCTTAAACTCACCAGAGGTCCAACATCTCCTGTCTCTCCCTTCTCGCCTGGTGGTCCTGGCAATCCCTGCAGGACAGAAGGAAAAGTTGCACAAAGAATTACTTTAGCTTGGCGACTTAGCTCAAAAGTGCAGCTCAAAACATCTAAATATTTGTATCAAAGTCTAAAACACAGATCTATTAATGATTTGGCCCAGTTTGTCTCCTATGCAAGAATTGTTGGTCTTGTTTTACCTGCAGTCCGATGGGTCCTGGGGCTCCGGGGAATCCTCTGGATCCTTCATCACCTTTAGCTCCAAAAGGCCCCTGCTGGCCCCTTGGTCCAAGCTCTCCGTCAGCACCCTGCACCACAGAAGGAGAAAAACAAATCAGACACAAGAGAGGAGAAAAAGCTGTCAGTCAGATTGCTTTAATCTCCTTATGATAGTGCCTGTTCAACTCATCATCATCACAGCAATGATGGGCTTAGTGTTTTGCATTTTAAATTTCCATCTTGCAAAACCCTTGCTACTCTTGTGAAATACAACACAACGATAGCTTTACTGAGAAAATTCTCTGCCAACTAGAACCAAATGAATCAAACTGCAAGGTCAGAAACAAGTAAAACTATCTGGCTAAGCAAACTATCTGATTTTGTCGTAAGACAGTTAAAGTTTGTACTTACAGCAGGACCGGGCTGACCCACGGGTCCCATTGGCCCGGGAGGACCAGGAGGACCCTACCAGCAAAGAAAAAACAAACAGATGGGCAATGAGGGAAACTACAAAACAACTGAGAAAAAAATGTCATTATCATAAATTAAAGCAAGTCACTCACATGCTCTCCTTTTGCTCCCTTGGCTCCCTTCTGGCCATGCTCTCCAACCTCACCCTGCATTGATAAACAAAACAAACATTATGTGACAGCAAAGAGAAGGGATGAAGAGGCTCAACTCTAGTTGCAAACAGGACGTGTTGGTGTGAAGACTGTTAGTTTGAGTTACTGGCCTTGTCTCCGTCCTCTCCGGGTACTCCAGGTGATCCAGCAGGGCCAGGCAGACCCACAGGACCCTGCACTCCGTCACGACCTGCTGGGCCAATGGGACCTTTCTCACCCTAAACAGAAGAAAAAGAACAAAGTGGAGAGTCAGCTGTGTTTCTTTGTGCTGCACCAACAATGTCTTTGGACACTACTCAGCGAAATAATTCTCCACATTACTTACAGGAACTCCCTTCTCTCCAGCGGGTCCAGGAGGCCCCTGAGGGCCGGGTCTGCCAGGGGGTCCAACAGGTCCGGCAGTGCCAGACTGTCCCCTCTCACCAGGAGATCCCTGGAAAGGTACGATAGTGAGAAGATGTAGTTATAGTTTACAGCAGGTAAAACACTGTTATTAGATAATGAAACAGTGTCACAATAACATTTTATGTTAGAGTGTTCAGAACAAAAGAGGATTTGTGAGAATTAATGATTTATAAGTATTGAAACGTACAGCAGGTCCAGGAGGTCCGGCAGGTCCTTCACTTCCTTTAAGTCCTCCACCTCCCTAGAAGGTAAGACAAGAAGGGTTACTCACTGACAGATCAACTCTCCTCTGCTTCACACTTTTAAATTAATGGTCTCGTAACAACATCCACCTACTAACAGCATCTTCCACTCAGTCTAAGCAGTATTTCTCTTGGTCACACTCACAGGGGTTCCAGGCAGTCCTCTCTCTCCAGGGAAGCCTCTCAGTCCTGGGGGCCCATCTTTACCAGGGCCTCCGGGGGGTCCAGGGTCTCCTTTGGTGCCCTCCTTCCCTGAGGGACCGGGAAGTCCTTGCTCTCCAGGTGGACCTGGGGGTCCAGGGTGGCCACGTTCGCCCATGGGGCCGGTCTCTCCTGATGGACCCTGGGAGCAGGGAAAGCGAAATTGCAAAGAAAGTGAGAATCAAAATAAGGTGAGAGAAAAGAAAAAGAAATGAAAGAAACAAAGACATGTTGTGTTTTTATGAAAACCGATAAGATTTACTGTCACAAGTAATGAGAAAAGTTTGCATCATGATTTGCAAAACTCACCTGAGGTCCAACGACTCCAGGAGGCCCAGGTGGACCCATTTTACCTTGGAATCCCTGGAGGAGAGAAATCCAGTTAATGAGAAGTTGTTTAAATGCATCATAACGTTTGTAATCCTTGTCGTCACAGCAACTCAGCTCTTTTTAAAAAAAATCAACACATCCTGAGGTTAATGAATAAAGTGGAAGTGAAAAGCAAATAAATGTCCCCTCTTTGTCCACCTGAAGGACCCAGGAAATAAATACCCAGTTAACATGACACAATGATTCTCTGTAATGTGTCAGCAGCTAATTTCAGGGTCAGTGCTGTTCTTTTAACAGCAGGAGTAATGTAGAAATAGAGATTAAATACATTTGAATGGTATATCAAATACACACATTAACTAACTTCTTTTTTTACTGATGATAAATAAATGACAAATCTGAGAAAAATACAAACAGCACTTCTAGCTAACTAAAGAAAGCTTGGATAACTACACATTTGAGGTTAATTTGAACTGATCTATTTTTGAATCCAATGGTAAAAAAATGCAATTTATACATATTTTCCTGTAACAAACATAATATAATATTTTGGTCTGTTTAACTTTTATATGTACATTTTTTGAGAGACTGCATGACAAGGGAGTCATGACTTGACTCAAGACAAAAGTCTTAAAATCACCAGTTAAAACAACTGAAACACTGAACATCTTTAATTGTTCAACTTACAACTTCTCCTCTCTGTCCGGGGTGTCCGGGCAGCCCGTCCTTTCCTGGTGGTCCCTGTAAGGAAACATCCGTCAACCATCGTATATTGTTTAAATATACAGAACTTGCAGGAACATTGTACCACAGCCCTCTGATGCAAAACCATGTGCTACCACTTTGAATACATACAGTGTCAACAATCAGTCTATGACAAACTGGAATCAAAACATTTTCTTACAGGAGGTCCCTTTGGTCCGGGGAAACCGTTAGCTCCCTGAGGTCCGGGCAATCCCTGTTAAAAAAAAAAAAAACAGCATTTGATAAAATTAGAATTTGTAAGAATACTCACTGGAGCCATTCAGTGTCTTAGAACAAAGCACAAATTTGAACAAGAGTTCAGAAAATGTGTGAGGACCGGCAGGACATTCTGTCCTGTGTATAAAAGTTAAGCACTCACCCTCTCTCCGGGAGGACCAGGAGGGCCATCACTTCCTGAAGTTCCCTAAAAAACAGCAAAACAATAAATCAAAAATGAGGAGACGGGCTTAACTACAGTTCGAACTCAGGTCATTTTGAGGCAGATATCTGAAGAAACGCGTGAAAAAACAGCGTTTGGGGCAAGAAAAGGGATTCTTTGCTGAATAAGAGCATTTTAAAAAAAGTTCGGTTCCATCAGAAACATGAGATATATATAATATGATGATGATAACATTGGATAAACATGGCAATCAATAAGATATAAATCAGTTTGCTGTGCAGACAAACCTTTGCTCCTGGTTTTCCAGTTGCCCCCCTCGGGCCCCTCTGTCCTCTGGGGCCCTGAAACAAACAAACAGGAGGAATAATCAGTAAATAGTCATCAGTCAAAAACAGTGATGATATCTCTTACTTCCTTAATACTGGGTAATTTTTAAATGTATCAAATCAATGTTTAAAGAAAATGATAACTCCTACTGAGAGTCTTTTGACCATCACTAGTTTAACTTCTCGCTTTGTTGCAGCGATGCACAGGTGTACTACACAAACCTGTGACATCACTGTCTGGTGTGGTTAAAGGTGCAACAAAGTGCGCTTGGGTGGCAAAAACTTTTCCTCGGGGACAGTAAAGTATGAATACAGTATATCTTTTCTTATGATAACGTTAACGTTTGCTTTTATTATCTTTAAATCTTAACCTTTTCTTTGATTTTTAATGTATTTCCCGTGTCTCTGTAAAACACTTTGAATTGCCTGCATGTCTGAATGGTGCTACATAAATAAACTTGCCTTGCCTCACAAGACTGGGAGAAAAGAAAAAAAGCCCCCTCTTTGAAAATAGTTAGGCTTATTAAACACACAGCATTGTAGGCTAGACAATATTATACATAACATTTGGACACTGCAACAACTAGAGCAGCAGTTCAGCTTTTACATTTTTATGCTGAAGTGTCGGGACAGTATGAAGGGATGTACAAGTACAACTACAACCGACCACACTGAGCAGTTCTGCTTGTCAAAGGTGAAACAGCTTTGGAACAGTGAAACTTTCAGCCAGGTGCTATTTAAATTTTCTTAAATGCAAGCAGACAAATGTTTATGTCCATCTGTGCTGAACAGTTTGAGTGAACGAGAGGTCAAAGATTGTCTTCCACTGAGCAGGAAAATGTACCAAACTGACTGAAAGAATGAGCGAATAAATGTGAAATGTTACCGTTGGTCCTCTTTGTCCCCTTGGTCCTGATTTGCCACTAAGACCCTAAAAAACAAACAAACAAATAAAAAACAGACTTTGTCAGAGAGAAGTAAACTACATTACTGACTGACTACATTACTGACTGTAGAACTTGACCATCAGTCTATCGTGTCTGTTAATCAGCTTTATCATTTGACACAGTCAATCCCACTTGATTATTGACGTGGATATGAATTATTTAAATCCTTAAGGAGCTGAAAAATCTGACTTCAGAGGCAAAGTCTTTGACAGAGCCGTCCACTTACCCTTGTTCCCTTCTCGCCGTTTGAGCCGGGGAATCCTGGGAATCCAAGAGATCCCTAAAAACCAAAGTCAACATCACAACATCAACTCTTCCTCCCATCACACAGAGGCCTGTTTACCTCACTCCAAAGATGTCATCATGTGAAAACTGAATTAGGAAGAATGGTCTACGTCTCTCTCACCTTGGGCCCCTGTCTTCCAGGATATCCAGGAAGTCCTGGCACACCAAGTTTACCCTGAAATCACATGATTACATTCATAATCTTTATGGTTTAACTTGACGTGTTTGAATATTACCAACCTCTTACCTTACAAATCATACTATGATCATTTATTCAAACTTTACATAGAATATTACAGGTAAATAAGAATTAGCTCATATTGTGCTCAGGTATGCTAAAATAACATAAACATGTAATAAAAGTAATGACAAAAATCTTTGAGAAAATCAAATGTAAATTCGCAGAAAACACTCAAGTAAATTTATTAAAATGTACTTGTAACATAACTAGAAAATACAGTGGGTGTGTTCCCAATTATATACTTTTGCTTTTGACTTGTAATATGTACTGCAGCTGCTTTCACAAAGTACATACTGCTGCATGCAGTATGCACACAATCGGGACATACTACTCCATCATGATAGCGCAACTTAAACTTTTTATCTGCTGCAGCTTTAGCAGAATATTTGAGCTGAGTGACAGTGCTTTGCTTTCTGAGCCATTCAAAGGCAAAATCATATGAGTTAATACTTTGAACTCATTTATTTACTTATTCACTTTGAGCAGCAATAGTATATTAATATAGTAACTGTACATAGGAGCTGCAAAACCTATGTTGTACTACATCTGTCACTGCGCTTGTCATTCTGTCAAAACAGCCGTCAAGTGTTGGCATGTCCTCGGCTTGTGTTTATATTTGTTTATGTATTGTTTATATTTTTGCTGCTCAGAGGATTGTGGGTTAGAGTGGCAGGAAAAGTATGACGGCTTGCATACCGCAAAACCTGACTGAATGTAGAAATGCATCCTGGTACTTCTGGCATACTGCATTTCACATACTATGTACTGGGACTTACTAACTTGTAGGGTATTATGGGAATTGGAATGCCAGGTGTGTTTCACTGAGGTGCATGTACATGTTTAACCACAAGAGGGCAGCACATCAATATTCCCTACCTGACATATTTCTATAGAGGAGACCTTATCCTAATTTAAAAAAAAACCTGAAAATAATTTGTTAAATGTGAGGAGAAATATCTGTAACTGCAAAAAGCAAAAACCTGAAATCCAGTTTCAGGAGACTTTGATGAAATACACGAAAAGCAGGAGATGCTGCTTTTATATCTGAAACCTATTTTACGTTATGAAAAACAAATCATGCAGCTGTGTTGTCATTGAGCAGGACTTACCTTCTCTCCCACTGGTCCAAGTGGTCCGACCTCACCAGGGGGTCCAACGCGACCCTTTGGCCCCTCTGGACCGTCCTCTCCTCTGGGTCCTGATACACCAAGCTCACCCTGTAAGCAGGAGACAGGACAACCATCTGAGTGTGTCAGAAACACTGGCACAAATACAAAATATTCAATAATACGTCAATTAATTGATGCAACCCTACATTCAACCATTAATCACTGTATCAATGAACTGATCTTACCCTCTCTCCCTTGGCACCAAAATCTCCCTTAATTCCAGGGAAGCTATCTTCTCCCTAAAATCACACAACATC
>JAQLOL010000008.1:2364887-2383156 GCA_029783665.1 Naso thynnoides | reverse complement strand
CAAACAACATCACAAACAAGCGCATACTCAACAAAAGTCTTTTTTAACCTTATTTTAACTCAAAATTCTGAGACATGACCTGTTTTCTCAAACTTTTCTACTGTGAGTTGTCATTGTTATTAAATTAAAACTTTACACAATATCACAATGCAACTGTGATTTGAGAGACAGTATTTTTTGATTATGTGATATATATATATACATTTGGAACTGATAAACTGTAACGAAACACGTACCTTCTCTCCCTTGTGGCCCTTCAGTCCACGGATTCCTTGAGCTCCCTGCGATCAAAGCATCACGTAATCATTTTATAATAAGTAACATTCAATGGTTGTGATGGCTGGGTTGCTTTATATGCAAAAAACCCCAAAGGGAAAAGTAATTTAGACGGTGCAAAATGGCCTAACAGTCAAAAACGTAAACAAACGAACCAACAAAAACAGTCTGTTGGTTTGTAAAAATGAATTAGCTGACCTTGATGCCGCGAGGGCCGGGATAACCGATAGCTCCCTGAGGACCACTGGGACCCTGCAGAGGGTCGAAAAAAGGAGGGATGAGTTTACCGCACAGCAAACACCTTCAGGTCAAAGCAAATGTGCGTTTAAATCTGATTCTTTCAGACGTGATATGTTTAGCCTGTTCTAAATCATATTTAATTGGTGAATGTTGTCTGGAAGCTTTGTGGTGTAAAGGAGTTATTTATAATGACACCCACGTGGTTTCCTTTGGTGCCAGGAGGCCCCTCCTTTCCTGGGTGACCCTGAGCAGGTAAGACAGAGAAAAAGAGAGAGAGAGATGAAGCCTCAGGAAGGACTTTGAGAGTCGGCAGATTCAACTTAATTGAGTTTTAATGTATAAGCAAAGAAAAAAACAAAGGGACAAACGTACAGGAGGGCCGTCAGCTCCGGGCATTCCTGGCAGGCCTGGCTTTCCTGTGGGACCCTGGTGGAGAACAAACGGTGCTCATAAGAGAGAGGGCAGAGGATGGCGGAATTGCACCTGAAACTTTCTTTCTTTCTAAAAACCTGTGCAAAAAAACTATGTGGCCAGTATTTATGCACTACCACCAACACATGAATGACTCACACGGATGAACTTTGAGCGAAAACAAAACTTGTGCTCACCATCATCAGTTCTGACTCTTCCTCACTCACACAGTTCACTAAATGCCTGCACTGACCCTGGATCAGATACACGCTGCAGCTACGCATTCTAAATGACACGAGCGTGAATCTGGCTGGAGCTTCTTCCTTTACCCTGAAATTTTATTGTAATTGCAGAGATACTTTATCACAGGGCAAGTGTTGATGGGTTTGTTTGAAAGGTGGTGGCAGGTGGATCCCTTAACTTTTTTGTTTTTCTAACCCTTTCTTGCCTTTAGGCTGAAATTCAGAGAGATGAGATGATTGATGAGAGATGGATTGTGCCATGCATGTCAAGTTCTTAATCTAATTTAATTTTCACAGTTGTCAGACAGTTTAAACTCAAAGGTCATTATACGATACACCGATTTGTCAGTTACTGCAAAAAAAATACTTGACAATTTTGTTGAAAATCCTGCCACTTTTTGAAATAAATGTGCCGTTGGATTATGGACGACAAAATTCATCATTTTTATGTACCTGCAACTTTTGACCAATCACAAACAGTAAAGGATCCATACTTTATTTTTTTTAAATCAGGCCTTTGTGTTAACTGCATAAAAATGCAAATCTCTTCCTACTGCGTTTCGCCTTTGTAATATCTGTCACTCCATTATGAGTCACTTCAGCATCGGTTTTTCATACGAGAAAAACAACAAACTGTTTCATCGCAGTAATGGATTTCCAAAACAGCTCACAGGGCTACAATTACTTCTCTCCTCTGTGAGTGAAGAGTTTACAGTAAAATCAATACGATCATCCTGTTCATTCTACTGTGTAACCATTAACTTGTTGTATGAGTCAAGTATATATTTCCTAAACAAGTTAACTTCTGGTATCTTATGTACTAATGCAGATCAACTTTATACATCATTGGTTTCTTACTTTCTCTCCTGGGGGTCCGAGGGCTCCCTGAGGTCCAGGCATTCCCTGCGGAAAAAAAAAAAAAAAGATCAATGTAATCAATATATGAATAAACACACACTCTCATTACTGTTTCTTCTGGTTGTTGTGTGCATGTGTATGCAGGCCTACATTCTTCAGCATGCGATTATTTAGGCTGCATTCAGATGAGTTTAGGTGATCTGGTGAAACGCCGCAGGAGTGTCACGTATCGCTGGAAGACAGCTCCCTTACGTGATTGGCTGCCGCAGCTTGATGTAGGGTTGCATTTCCTCTCAAGATGAACGGGTTTCAACTTTTTTTCGCCGTAGTCGGCTGCTTATCTTTCGGGCAGCTGCCGTGGCTCAGACAGCCGCAGCCAAAATTGGCGAGCCTCGTTCAAATGAAAGGGAAAACCTGCGTTTTTGCCGGACCACCTGATTTGGTCTGAATGCAGCCTGAGAGGAAGCATTTCATGACATCAGCATGTGATGCCGACCAGCTTTCCTGCGTCTCACCTGAGTTCCTGGGGTTCCCTGCTGACCTGGAGGTCCTGGCTCACCTTGGGGACCCTGGAAGACAGAAATACACATGCAAAGCAGACAGACAGAGTGAAAAAGAGAGACATGCGTGTCTTAGAATCACTCATTAGAAAAGATTTACTGATTACACCAAATATCTGCCGAACACAAGGTCACGTGATAAAGCGGAGAACTCAGAGTGACACTGACCAAGTTTCCTTTGGGACCATGGGGCCCGTCATTTCCTCGTACACCCTGAGAAGAAGAGAGGATGAGCAGAGAAAAACCAGGATGAGATTTTGAACAAAATTATTGTTGATTATTCACAGATTAGAGAACAACTCAAAACAATTCAAACACAGTTTCACATGCTAACAGTCAATCTAAGAGCTCATCAAGGTGAAGACTTCTATCCAAATTATTATTATTTTTTATTTTCTATCTGCAGTGGGAACTTAAAGCATCCTTGCTAATGCCTTGCTCAATGTCACTCAAAGTCAATTATAGATTGTAGTAAAATGTGATTCTTCCAATTTGAGGAATCAGCAGGAAATTAAACGTTGTTGCTTATATTGGAACTCCGCCAGGGACAAATGTGAATATCTTGTGTAAAAAGCTGAGTGCAGTCTTCTCTGGCTTCAGATTGAGCTGATTTAAATCCGATAAATTGTGTCGAGTTAAGTTAGTTTGGGCTGAAAAGATTAAATATTGTATTAGTCATCTGTGACTTACTCATCACCTCTGCTTGAGGCTACATTAGCTGCTAGTAGCTTATTACACCTGACTTCTCGTCCGGACTGTTACTGGTCAAACTGCATTTTGAGCAATTTAGGTGCCAAGTTTTGACAAGGGAGGAGAATGTGTGGACTGAAAAAGATATTTTGTTTGGATCTGCTGAATCTATTTTCATCCTTGACAAAACCTGTCCAGTGTGAGATGCACATTGAACTGCAAAGCTAAATTGGTGCAGTGCTCTTTTAAGGACAGAGGTCAACCGCTTTAGCAAAACAACTTAAATACATATAAAAATGTGACTGTAAAACGGACCTCTGGGACTTGGCTTCCCACGTCCTGGGTGACACTGGGTGTCACGTTATTGTTTTAAGGTGACTGTGGGAACATTACAGGTTCATTTTGAGATTTCTTGGATATCTCCGTCTTTATGACAGGTTTATTTCAGGAGGTGCTGTGGGTGTTCAGTGGTCACAGACCAGCAAAACAATGCAGCTAAAACAACAGAAGCATGATGTGGTTTTAAAGTGTTTTCACTCACAGAAGGTCCGGGGATTCCAGGAGGACCTTTAGGTCCGAGCAAACCACGAGGTCCCTAGAGACACACACAGGCAGGCCAAGGTGGGTTAATGATCAAAGTCGTTACTAATGTATTCAAACAGCCTTAGAAACCGGATTCTAAAAAAACAACAACAACCATGATGTAGATAAATACAAATGTGACGTAAAAAGGCAGAAACAACAGCAGCAGCATCATCAAATACTAACGATTATTAATGATTATTGATAAACAGCACAAGTATTCTTAAAAACTAATGACTGATACCAATATTTTATATTTTTTACACCTACTTTTTTTTTTTTTTACAGTAACCCGTGTTAAAGTGAATTTTTGCGATCTCTAACTGCTGTTTTTCATGTGAAAAAAGTTAATCAGCTGCACAGCTACAATCTAATGCAATCCAACACAACTAATCTGCCATTAACTCGACTTTTTCAAGGAGGTTTTAATTTAACTTTACGTTTTAACGTTAGGAACTTCATTGGTGATGACGTTGCACTGGACTATATTATAAAGAGAGACGTTTATAATATTCTACCACAGCATGTGTGTAAATGGGAAAGACAGTAATAAAATAGTGACACCTCCCAGCGTAATGTATAATGTCGAAAAGAAATCAAATCAGCCACAAAGTGTACGCTCAAGATTGTTTCACACATGTAAAAATCTGTTTGCATCAGTTTCTCTATTTACTGTTAGACTTAGATTATTGATCCTAAACTGAAAAACTCTCTTAACACATACGCAGACTTTTCTTTTCATCTTCTAACTATCACTGCACCAAATATAAGTAATTCTGATGGGACCCAAAAGTCTTACGTATTATTGCTATGTTCAGAAACAGTGTTGCTACAGACGGACACACAGAGATGCATGTTAGAAACACGGGGACATAAATGACACATAAACAGACAAGAGAGAGAGTTTTAAAATCAGCCGTGTGGTCATGGAAACACTCACTGGTTCACCTGGGAGACCCCTGGGTCCGACGTCTCCGTCGTCTCCCTGCAAAGACGCACAGGAACAACAAGCTGAGGTTAACAGTTCTGGTGTGACACGATGACAGACGCTTTGAGTGGTGCCTGGTATCATTTTCAGTTTTTTTTCTCATATTTTCGTACCCTCTCTCCGTCCTCTCCTTGAGGTCCAGAGGGTCCCATTGGTCCCGTGTCACCCTGGGGAGAAGGAAGAATTAAACGGTGAGAAATCAGAAAAATCTTCACCTTTGTTTACTAAAGAGGCAAAGTTCTTTCAGATTCAGTCAACTTTTACTTCTACTGCTTCTGCTACCATTGAAACACCAAAAATTACAACACAGTGTGAAGCGTAAGTGGGATTATGATTGTGATTTGGACTCACCCTGTGTCCTTTGTCTCCGGGCAAACCAGGAAGGCCATCGAAACCACGGTCACCCTGGGAGGGACGCACAGACGTGTTAAGTATTATCAGCACACTGAAGGAGAACCAAGATCAAGTAAAAAAACGGTCCGATCACACTCCCGTGAAGCCTGCCAGGTCACACATTTATGTAACGTTAGTTTGAGAAAAAAAGGCTTGTGGCTCGTTTCAGGTTTATCTGTCTGAGAGGCGTCAGTGCTTGAAGTTGGAAAATACACAATCTGAGTTTTTGTCACAAGGTTCAACTTGGATCCAGTCAAATTCAATAATTGGTCCCTCAAGGAGCAATTTTGAGGACCCTTTTCAACATTTTTATTAATGATGCGGCTTTTTTGTCTGATGGTCATCATGCAGATCTTTATGCTGATGACCCGATCATATACGTCATTGCTTCGTGTACGACCGGCCACAGAAAAAAACCCTGAAGCTTATTTTTAATGTTCTACAGGAAGTTTTTATTGAACTAAAGCTGATATCTAATGAGGGATTTATCACGAATGAGAAAACATATTATTGTAATCTGCATATCTTCATTGCTGACGGATCAAATTTCTATTGGGATGTGTATGTGAGAGTAAAGAACATTCAAGCAATAAACATCTGCACATTTAAATACAACATCAGGAATCTGGTAGGTAAATTATGACAAAATATTGGCTTTTTTGAAGGAATGCAGCCAGTTGTCAGCTGTTTTTTAGGAAAAAAAGATCGTTAAAACAGCTTTTCCAGCAATTTCGAATTATGGGCACGTGACATAAAGACATGCTGTAGTCAGTTTTCATATAAATACACGTGTTCGAGGACTTTTTGATCTTTTCGGGCCAACGTATCACAAAGTCAGCTACAAACAAAAAGAGAAAAACACAAACTAATAGAGTTCATTTTGATGATGTCCATGAAAGAGTGACAGCAGAGAGACGTTACCTTAGTTCCAGGCTCTCCTGGCATTCCCCTGGCACCATCAGCTCCAGCACGGCCCTGTCAGGAGACAAGCAGAGGAGGAACTTGTTTTAAGGTGTGACTGTGTTTGAGACAGTTGTTCATCTTGCCAAACAGACCGAGGTAAGCTTGGATAAAATTAAAAGAATTTAATCAGGACTATTGGAGAGGTTATTTTGAGGGTTGGAGAGGGTCAGATCGGGGGTAAGTCCCTGCGACATACTAGTGTCACGTCCAGGGGGCGGACTTATACATCAAGCCGCATCACGCTACAGAATCAGGACATAGGCTCCTGCCCTATGGCCCTTCATGGCTCTTAAAGGTTATTGGAGAGGTTCAAGTGTTAAAAATGGTGGACAAACCCACGCGGAGACTGGAGGTGCAAAGGACTAACATTTTCTGACGACACACTTGTTATTGATTTAAATATCTACATTTTTCACTACAGAAATCGCAGCGTCTCTGCTTTTTTGAGATTCAACTGAAATACACTATCTGTGTGACAATAAAAACAACAACAATAAAACAATAAAAAACACTAAAACAGCTCAAAAATCATTTTAAAAGCAATCATAAGGAAAGCAGGCCTTCATACTCACTCTTCTTCCTGCTTTGCCTGGAGGTCCCATCATACCCTGGGGTCCCCTGGGGCCCTTAAGAATTAATCAAATGTCAGCAATAAATTTTCGTCATTGATGTAAGCTAAGTATACTACTTCTATTACCGAATCCAATAATACCATACACAGTACTGCACTGTAAAAGGAAGGGCTAATTACATGATCTGACACACAAATACTTCAAATGATTTGATTATCGTGTGAGGTCAGAGTTCACGTTCAGCTCAGCAGGTGTTTTTACCTGAGGGCCGGGGTCTCCGCCCTCTCCCTTCAGACCAGAACTTCCTGGATTTCCCTGAAACGGACAAAATGATCCGCACCGTCAGCACAAAAATCTATTTAACCTTTCACATTCTTTAATGATGAGAGGAAAAAAAAGGCTGCTTTTGCATTTGAGAGGTTTAACATAAATGCTAGTTAAGACATATTAGGAGATCAAAACCTTTGAATGGTCCGAATTTGTTGTATTGTGAAGAAATAGCTACTTTATGAAACCAAGTGACAGATGACATACCTGAGGTCCAGGGCGTCCAGTGAATCCCATCGGTCCAGGTGGTCCTTTCAGAGCCATCTGCAGACGACAACACCTCAAAATCAGTAACAATGGAGACACGCGGCTACTTATTATGTTGATGACGTATCAAAAAAACAAAACAAAAAAACAACTCCCTGGATGTGTCCTTGTTTTTGTTTGTTGTTGTGTTATACACACAGTTATACATCTAAGGACACAGAGTTCATAACGGAGTTCATAAAGGCGATGACTGACCCTGGCCTGAGACAAGATGGCTGCCGCCTGGGCTTCTTGTGCAGAAACAACAGGACCCTTATCGCCTCCGCTCTGACCAAAACGGAACTGCACCACAGCAAAGAACACATTCAGACGGAGTGAGAGGAAAGGAAAGGCCTTCGCAACAGGTACGTCAACACAACAAACAGAACTGTACAGAATGTCGATCAAGGGCTCGCAAACATCATTCCTGTTTACTTACAGGCAGCATAACTGAGGTACCAGGAGGTCCAGGGACTCCGTCAGCTCCAGGCAGACCAGGCCTACCAGGAGGACCCTGCAGGACAGAGTGAGGAGGAGGTGAGTCTGCAGGTTCAAGGACGGAGCGGAAGTGAAACATGCTTCCTCTGCAAAGCGCACGTGCCGTGACCAGTAATGTCTCAGAATCATCTACGAACAGAATCACCACGAATGCCTCCACAAACCAAAAACACTCACCCTCTCGCCGGGATCACCGATAGAGCCGGGAGGTCCAGACGAGCCGGATGGCCCAGGAAGACCCTGAAAGAGGCAGAAGAAGGCTTGAATAGTCTGATTTCAGGCTCTAAAAGCTGGTCATTATCTGCATATCAGTCAGGTCCAGTTCGGTTATGATGTTGTATTTGAATAACCTAAACATCACATTCAAGAAATAATATTAATCGTTGCAGCTTTTTAGCAGAAAAGTATTGGCTGAAGTGCTACATAATACTGGCAACAAGCAAATTACCTTCCAAATTATATATCAAAAATACTTAAACACTCACAGAACAAAAATACTAAATAATCTTGGAGGGATAAAATTTAAAGGCAAGCAAAATGTCTTTCAAAGAGAAAACAAAGGAAGAAACATAATTTACTTACAGCAGGTCCCTCTGGTCCGGGAGGTCCTTCGATCAACATACCCTGCAAAATATGAAATAAAATCACAATTTTTATAGAGAAGGACATAAACCTGAATTTCAAATTAAGGGTGCACACTGCAAAAATACAAGTCGTTTCTTCAAAAATCAGAATCAGAACCAAGAGGAGCCTTCTGTTTTTGGACAGTTGGTTTTAACTGTTGAGAATATGTAAGTTAGGCCTTTGGGAAACTGTGATGAGCACTTTAAAAAACTTTTTGACATTTTATAGACTAAGGATAATTCAAGCAATTGTGCAAATAACTAGCAGATTAAAACAAATAGTTGAATTGGTAACTGCAGCCCTACTTTCCAAACAATACACCTATGACAAGCAATTGCCTTAGAGTTAAAAACAGGCAAGACTGCGACAAGATGGTTGTTTATGCAAATCCCTGGAGCTTCTGGGAAATGTGCGTGGAGAAGGTTTTTCCCGTCTCTAAAAAAAGCCAGCTAGTTCTTATACACCTGTTCAGGTGAAGCATAAACAAACAGTAACTCACAGGCTCCAGGACGGCAGGTTCTCCCTTCTCTCCTTTCTGGCCTCTGACAGCAGCCTGGGGGAAACACACATGTAACCAGCAACACAGCGTAGTCAGTATCGAGGTGCCCGAACACCCACCGACGCTAAAAAGACACCCTCATTGAATGCATTTGATAGACAAAGTGTTTTTAGATTGCATGCATTTAGACAACAGTCAGATGCACACGCAACATAAAGACACCCACGTTCGTTTATATCAAACACTGTTACAATGAAAAACCTGTTTTGCTCGCAATAAAGTCATAAACTTTCGTCCGAAAACTTGTCGGCCCATTACTCGTAGAAGTGTTTGCGTCGATGCAAAGAATCATCTGGCTTAGCAGCTCTAAATGAAGCTATACACTGAGATAAATGGCATTCGAGACAAAAGATGCAGCAGTCTCTCACCGCCCTTCCAAATGCCTCTTTATGCAGTGCATGTGATAGTTCAAGTTATTTCTGTTTATCAGGATCCCCAATAGCTTCTACCATGGTAATAGCTATTCTTATGGGGTCCTGAGTTGATTGCTATACCCCGTATAGAATAAAACCCATTTCAACCACTTACTCGGGGACTAGCTCTTGGTCCTTAGAAGTATTTGAAATGCATTCAAATACAGGTTTCTCTGTCACTGATTGAGTTTGCCTTGCATAAACTAAATTGGTGATGATGACAGATATAGAAAATGAATCATGAGGTAGACTGAAAGTTAATTCTAAAGGTCAAGTCTTAATATTAACTGCAATCAGTGCTGAAGCTGTTTTTTTTCTGAGATTTCTGAACTGATTTTTTTACATTTAGGTCTACCTGTAGTCTGCATTTGTGTGTTTAAGTGACTGTAATTATGGCTCCAATCTTTATCCCAGCACTCTCGGCACAGTTTCTGTCAGTATCAAATAGGTAAAAAGGTCAATAAGTTCCAGAGTGGTAAAAACAAAACACACAGGACCAAATCACGTCTCTCCATATTGACCTTCGAGCAACGGCAAACTCAAGCAAGACATGTGAGAGGACACTGAATGCAGTTTGGCAAAAACTAGGATTCAGAGTTGGTTGAAACAGATTTTGTCTTTTTTTTTTTTTTCTTTTTGCCTGTGAAGCAAAACGACTTACGCCTCCCTCGTCTGTCACAGCGGACAGGGCGGGGCCCATGTTGGCATCGACTGTTTCAGCCTCCAGTATCGGCTCATTGTAGTCCCTGTAGGAATAGTCGTATTCCTTAAGGCCCACGTCCCCAGTCACATACTCCTCAGTGAAGGTCTCCTCGCCCACACCGCCTGCCTTGGTGGCATCTACCTCCTCTCCCACTAAAGATGGCTCCACCTGGGGCTGCGTTGGGTTTATCAGAGCCAAAACGGGATAGAAAGAGTGGCACGAGAGGATGAATCAAGCAGAGAGGAATGAGATGCATGAGGAAGAAGGAACAGCGAAAGAAGGAGGGAGACGTGTGATGGGAAAATGTTAGTAGAGGAAAGAGAGACACAGAATAAAAGAACAGGGGGAGTGGAAGAGAGGGCATATATAAAAAGAAGTGAGTCTTACCTCTTGCAAATTAACAATGACTCATGGACAAAAAACAAAAAGACATCTGCAGACTGTGGGGAACCTATCGGACCTCCACGCTCTAACTTCAGTCTGATCTTTTTCAGGTAAATTATGGATTATCAGATTTATCCTGCGACCTTTGTCTTCTGTTGAGCTCATAATAATACATATTTCCACCAAAGCATATCTTCATCAGCTTGTGTGGGATGAAACCACATGATTTCTCCAAATTTGCTTCAGTACATTATCCCATTTTTAGTTTGGTTTTAAAAAACAGAGACAGACACTTCCGACGTCAAGGTCAAGTTCGTGTTGTTCCTCGACACACAGAGCTGATACGAAGCACTTTGTGGAAACAGGCTGCTGCTATGTGCTACGGTGTGCAAAGCAAAACTATGTTATTTTCTATTTTACTTACCACAAGTAACCAAAACTTACCTCTGGCAATCAAAACAAATATCAACCCAACGACACATGCTGTACTGTTACCTCATATTCAAAGCAAATATTGAAAAAGTGAACACATCTGAGGCACTATCACGACAACTTGTGAAAAATGTGAATATTTGTTCCTAAAACATACCATATGCTGAAGAACTGACACATTTCTCATTGGCTACAACTAAGCAACAAAATGTGAAAACAAAACAAAGTCAAAGTTATGTAAATCAAAAGGTGACGAGGACAATATGCATTATTGCCACAATAAGTGAGCAAATCAGAACTGTGAGAGACTCGTTCTCAAGTTCTGATAGTCTGGGGCTGTAAAAAAGGCCACAGCAACTACTATATTCTCCGATTTTAGTTTGATTTTTCTCTCAAACCAGAATGCATTAGATTCATCTCCCTTTGAGTAAAACTGCATATCAAATATTCCTATGCGGATCCCTTTTTCACAAGATTTTTGTTCTTATGTCGAGATCAGCACCTGATCGAGTAAGGATCTCGAGATGAGAACAAAACAGGGAATCTTGTTGTTAGGGAAAAGGGGAGCCACACAAAAATGTTTGATGATACGAGCAGATGAATGTGACGCATCCTCTTTCGGAAAAGCCTTCCTGTTATGTCTTGTCGTGTGGCATCGGTGCCAACAAAACATTGACGTGAGGTTAGAAAAGTGTCAGGGGAGTCGCAGAGGTGTAACTACTTGGTTAAGCTACAAAGACTGGGCTCACCACCACGCAGGTATTACACTGTCTTCTTCTTTGGTGATGGAAGTCTCAGGTATGATGCTTTTTCTCTTGTTTTTGTCAGTGTGTGCTAACTTGGAGGCAACTTCAGAGCTTTTACGATTTACTGTGCAAATTAAGCAAATCTTTCTGAAGATTAGATGTTTAATTTACATGTATGCTCTTGATAAGGTTAATCTATAACGTCGGCCTTCTTTGACTATTTCATCTTCTCGATCCGTGTCGCTGAGTAGTTTTCTTTTTACCTGAACAGGGTTCTCGTCTTGTCCAATCACCTCACCGTCTGGCAGTGGGACCGTCTCCTCATAGTAATAATCAGTCTCTGCAGGGGTGTGGCCAGCCTCGGCATATTCAGTGTCTACATCCTGATTGGTCAAGTTGACAGGAAATGGGGAGCAGGGAGGAGGTAAGCAGATTTGATTGGAAGAGCGTGGTTAGTTCAAAGTCTGCTTGTAAGTGATGATGAGTTCAAAACCGAACACATCATAAACTTGTGGTTGCCGGAGGCAAAGAAACCTTTACTGGCAACTCACATATTTAAAAGTCATGAAGATCCGTTTAAAAAAGAAATTTCAGGGAGTTTCAGAATCTCAATGACTATAAATGTTGCCGTATGCAAGATTTAGGGAGTCATTGGGACCGCTGTGCTGAGATTTCTTTTTATTGTGTTGTCGATCAGTTTTGCTTTAAAAGCTAACAAAGCCAAGTTTAATGAAAGGGTGAAGTATGCTATTATGAAAGCAGGACTGAGAGCTTCTATCCATCCCTTAGGGTAAAAACATCATAACTTGATGCTTTGGGATGTCTAGATTCACCCAAGACCAGAAAACAGAGACGACTCCGATAAACAGCCTCACAGAACGTTATTTAGTTACTTCACTGTAACAGTCGACACATTTTAGACCCGTTAATGACCTTTAACCTCTACCTTGAAGCATGCCAGTTAGCTGATAGATGACACACTAAATCAAACATCTGGTGAAAGCCCACTTAAAGCTTACGTTTTCAGTTTCTGTGAGGCTGCGTTATTCACATTTGATACAAAATCTACCCAGAGACAGGGAAACAGGTGTCAAGAGAAAACACAGGTTCTTCAAAAAACAGAGAAAGAGAATGACAGAGTGACAGGAAAGATTTGTTGTGTTGCATGTGTAAAGAATGTAACAGTATTGGGGTTTTCTCAGGTTTAGTTTTTGTGACATAGCAATCCATGCTCATTCATCTGACCGGCACATTAATGGTTTCCCCCTGAAGAAAAAGAGACGAAGTGCTGGAGTGTATTCAGGTTCTGAGATTCACTTTCAGCAGCTTGAAGGTAGGAGGATGAAGTGCAGTAAAGAACAATGAAACTGTACAGTTAGCCATGCTTCAATTTGCCCCATTGTATCATATCATATGGAGAAGTTGGGGTGATCATGAAGATCATATGATATATAAACAGAGGAGAAGACGCCCAGCTTGGTATGAACCAAATTCCATTTTGAGGACCAGATTGTCCACCATTAAAGATCTACCTCAAAATTTCAGCCATCTGTTAAAAGATCAAACTAGTCATAAAAGATAGAATTAAAAAACATCAAGTTTTTATGAAATTTTGACGCAGACCCTTGATAGTGGATAAGCCCGGCAACCAGGTAGGACAGATGGAAGATACCACTGTGGCCATTCCAACCCGAACATGGGCCCTCCTGTTGTACCTGTTGATAACCGTTGGTAATTTTCTTTGCTGGTACTGCAGATCCGCTCAGCGCAGTCTTGCCAAAGGGTGGGAAAGGTTTGTGCTCGGATTTAACATTCATGTCCACCACCGTCTTGGATTTCGTGGGTCTAGGTGGAGTGGGCTGGACAGGGGCAGCCGTTGGAGCCGCTTTCTTCGGAGCTGCAACCTTTTCGACCACAATCTTGACTTCATTGCTCACCGTTGATTTAACCAGAGGGACTTTGGTAACCACAGTTTTAACTTTGACGACCTCTTTGACCTCTGCCTTCTCTGCCTTCTCTGCCTTTTCTTGAGGTTTTTCTTTGGTGACCACAGCCTTGGCTGCTTTTGGAGGTTCAGGTTTTGATGCTTTTGTGGGTTTAGGTGCCTTAACGGCGTCCACTTTGGCAGCTGACTTTGCTGCACTGACCACAGTCTTTTCAATCTTTTCTACTTTAACAACTTTCTCAGTCTTTACTTTTGTAGTGGTTTCAATTTTCGTCTGATTTGAGGCACCATTACTAATGGCTTTCTTTTCTACCACAGTAATAACTTTTCCATTAGCCTTAGCCTCGCCATTGACTTTATTCTCAGCTTTGCCATTAACTTTGACTTTAACCTCTTTAACCTCAATGGTAGTTTTGCCATTTCCATTAGCTTTCTTCTCCTCTGAAGCTTTGCCATTGCCATTTCCATTTGTCTTAGACACAACAGTAGCTTTTCCATTTCCATTTGTAGTCTTTTCTGCTGAGGATTTTCCATTTCCGTTGCCATTGACTTTCTTTTCAACAACAACCTTGCCATTGCCATTTTCATTCACTTTGGCCTGAGCTGCAGGTTTGGCATCTGCTGTAGGTTTTCCATTGCCATTCGTTTTTGCTACAGCTGCTTTTCCATTGCCATTGCCATTGGTTTTGCTAGCACCATTTGCTTTCTTCTCTGCAGCTGGTTTACCATTCCCGTTCTTGGCTGGGGCGGCAGTGGGCTTAGATTTAGCTGCTGCTGTTGGTTTAATCTTGGACAAGAGAATCTCTACGGCAGTGGGCTTTGCTTTGGATGGCTTGGCTATGGAAGACTTTGGTGCTTTGGTGGGCATAGGCGCCTTGACTACAAGTTTGCGTGGTCCAGTCTTGGCTGGCTTAGGGGGAGTGGGTTTTGCTTTGACAGGGGTGGACTTAGTGGGGGCTGCTTTCCCATTGACAGGTTTCTTCTAATATCCATGAATATTATTTGGTTGAGTTTATGTTTGGTATGTAAAAGTGCATAGTGACAAGGACAGGGAGAGAGAGAGTGGAGGAAGACAACGATACATGGAAGGGTTGGGAGGGGGGTGACGAGCACAAACAAGGGATGGACAGAAGGAGAGAGACAAGATTGGTTGTTTTGAGAAACAATGACATAAAGATGGCCAAGGCTTGGATGATTTACTGAGACTGCACAGGCATTACTGGATACAGCAGAGGATTGATGCAAGTTTTCAAAACAGTAAGCAAATATAAACCTAAATACATATCAATACACAAATTTAAATTTCACATTTTGAGAAATTTCATTCCAAAGTTTCTTTTTTTTTGCTGATCTCTCCAGTAATGCCATTCCCAATATTAAATGACAAAGCAGCATCTTTGTGCTAATATGAACTGGAGCCTGTGGTTGGGCGAGAGGCACTGAGGGTGTGACTGGGCACGTAAAGCTGTTGCTGAACACACACACACACACTGTACAGACACTCAGACAAAACACACACGTCACCGATGCACCAATCTGTTCTTTCACACAAACACACGCGGAGGTTATACTGCAGAATTCAAACTGCAAGACAGAGAAGGTTATCGCTATTTTGTCATGCAAAAGAAGTAGCAGTGATGCCGGGTTATCTTGCAAAAGCATGTTAGTCAAATAAAACCACAAAATGAAAACAATGGTACATGATTAAATCTTTCTGCCCACATGCTGTTCTAATGAAAATACATGCACACTTACACCGTAAATAAACTGGCAAGAAATGTCACCCAAATAAAATAGTACGAAGGAAAGACAGGCCACATCTTCAATATGAACTCCTCGAGAATGCAACACAGAAAACAACCAGACTTAAAGGAGACAGACTGTGGCATACATGTGTGTGTCATGTATGCCGTACAAAGTTCAGATGTTAACACTGTGAACGCATTTGCAAAGAAAAAAACAATCAAACATGTGCACTGGTATTCCCATGTGGACTGGAGAATTGGTATAAAAACTGACGAAGTACAGCGGGTGCATGCAGCGACTTCCTCCAAGGCAATGAAGACAATCATGCAAGTGACATGACAATACAGACACATGCCTCGGACAGATGGTGCCACAAATCTGTCAGCAGTTCAACTGCTGGCCCGACAACCTGGGCTTTACTTTTCTCATCAGCCACAAAACATCACATCGCAAATTAAAACAAAACTTACATATTTCCAAAACTATTCAACCGAGATTAGGTAAAGAAAAGAATATTGTGACACAGTTTTACACATTTCTTACGCTAACTTGTGTTCACAAACATCCAGTCTTAATGTAGGTCACTACTACAAAATAAAATCAGACCTGAAATGATAAACCTTCATAACAGCCTCTGAAATACAACGTACGTGGTCAACAAATCAATGTCAGAGTGACTGCGTCAGAGAACGTTTGCTTTGTGATTAAACTCTCCTACAGCGCTCGGAACGTTTTATGACGCCGACTTTCTAAACATTAACCTGTTCTTTTTAAATTTGGTTTTTGGAAGAAGTTATGTTGGTTTGGTTTAGGGGTGGAACAGGACGTGTGAAGGAGCGAACACTGGAGAACTTGGTGTGAAATAATGTAAGAAAGAGCGCGTATGTGCAAGTGTGTGTATAACAACACAGCAGCACCTGCACCATCCCAGTGCCCCCACTCAGCCACATCTGAACACACATACACACACACACACACATATATAACAACATTTAAATGACATGAGGACAAAAAAAACATAAAGAGCAAAGGTAATCCCGTGTGATGGAGACAGATGTGTGAGGGGTCAATGTGGATTAAAGAAAAGATGAGATGTGAATAAAACGATGGAGGTATGGAGTCATGAGGAATGAGAGAGGTATATGGACCAGCGCATGCTGTTTTTCAAACAAATACTATGTGCGATGTAAATGTAGTTGATCGTGATGAAAACCTGGATTCTGAATGAGCCGTAAGTGCTTTGAAACCTCTCTCTCTCTCATTCTCCTTCCCTTCCACAAACCCTGCGTGTGTTTTCCATCTCTCCTGCTCCCTCTTTACCTGTTGTTGGGGGGCCCCGGCTCGGGGAGAGGGGGACGCAGGGGAGGAGGGAACGCCTGTTGTTTCCTCATAATAATAAGGGTATTCATGGTCATCCTGCTCCTCATCAAAGTACTGAGAGAGATTGGAGGATGGAAAGATTGAAAGATGGAAAAGATAGAGGGAGGGTGGGATCGTTGGCAATGGCGAGGAAGGCACATGACAGAAAAGAAATGGAAGGACAGGAATGCATGAAGAGGAGGAGACAGCAGGGGTCACAGAGCACATGGAAGGGTGGAAAAATGGGTGAATGTGGGGTAAAACAGCAAGGGAGGAAAAAAGCAAACATGGTGATAGACAACGAGATACAGCGAGAATGATAACAACAAACTGCAAAGCCATGATTTTTCCATTCATCAGGGGTCTGCGCTGCTGGTTAAAAGGCGTTAAAATTCAAAGAACCAAACGCAAACCACCTCGATAAATGGGAAAATAAGCAACAAATAAAGCAATGTGTGAAGCCAATGAATAAAACCACACAGATTTGTATTCATTCAGAGAGACAGGGTTTGGGACGCGAAGCGCTGGAGATCTGTGAAGTGTCTGAGACAGTTTGTTTTGACTGATCTGATATGCAGGCGTACAGACGAAGAGAACGCGTTACAGATGGATAAATGTGGAAAAAAATCATTTTCTACTTTAGCTTTGTGATACAGCTGGTGTTCAGAGAACTGTCAGCTCCCAACTATCAATGTGTTTTTAAAAGAAAAAAAAAAAAAACGAGGGCGAGCTTACAAAGCTTATGATGTATGTAATGTGCACAACCAGTCTCAGTAATCACAGAAGCTTTACCTTAAGCCAGCTTCATGGCAAATATGTGTCTCAATTTAACCAGAAAACCAATCAGAATTCACTTCTGTTTGCATGTTTAATACTCTGAACAAATTCTCTTTCTTTCAATCCACGGTAATAAAACGACAGCGACGTTGGCTTGTACCGTCCTCCGTCCTTTGCCTTTCTGTGTTCCATAGCAGAAAAGCAGAAAAAATATCTACTTATCCACTGCTGTAAAAATTCAAGCTGATGTTTTTCCCACTTGAGTGTAAAGAACATGATGGAAATGTGCCAATTTTCAAGGCCCAAATGCACTGAAAGCGAAAACGGGTGCACCTCATTTGACGCACATCAACTCAATGCTCTTCTGATTTTAAACGCCAACAAATCAGCTAAATTTTGGGAACACATGCACGTCAGTTTTTTATATGCATATATAATGACATAGAAGACGTCATAGCACACACACACACACACACACACACACACACAAACACACGCAGTAACTGTGTCACCAACAAAACCTCTAACCATCTACTCTCTATTTTCTCTCCTCTACATCACGTCCTTTTTTTCTCAGCACTTCAGAATGAAGGAACTGAATCGTTACTGATGAGAGATTTCCCAGCAGTGCACAAATGATGCGGCACAGAGTGACTCAGATCTGTGAATGTTTTCTCTCCTCATCGTTTTACTCCATGAGGTCTTTCTCTAAACTGACGCCGAAGCTGCAGGAAA
>JAQLOL010000008.1:2345182-2360582 GCA_029783665.1 Naso thynnoides | reverse complement strand
TCTGAGATTTGAAAAAAACTGACGAGAACAGAGCGTTCAGAGCCATTAGAAACAGCCCACAGGGATTACTGCTACATACCCTTACCTTATTATTTCATATTTTGGCATCATTTAAAACAGTAATCTGACTTTGTAACATCATTTATAGGTTGAAAGAGACAGAAAAGCATAATATGGCCCCTTTAAGCAAAAAAATGCTCAAATTTGTGACACTGTCAGAGCTTCTGTGTGAGACAAAAAGCATCTCTTTAAAATCTGTCACTTACAAGTCATTCGCTGTCATTAATGTGCCACAAGATGAAGAGTGATCAGCGCCCTCATGGATTCTACAGAGCGGTCTCTCTGAATACTCAGACAGCATTATTTCCGCCCCAGCTGAGGCCTACCTGAGAAGAGCTGCTTGGTGGGGGCGGAGATCTGGGCCTTCTTGGTGATGCGGTAAGCATGATCAGGGTTGCTGGAGCGACGGGATGTGCAGAAGCCGGGGACTTTCTTCACGCCCTCGGGGAGAGAGGGAACCTGCAGAGCCCGCAACACATCCACTGGGTCTGAGAGAGAGAAGCAAGAAGAGAAAAATGTCATAAAGGTCTTTACAACCAGCTTGTTACGACTGTGTCTAATTCAATAAGCTTAAACCAACAAGTTAAAGTTCAAAGATGAGATTTTCCGTTACACACTCTCAGCGCAAATCCAGCTAGTCTGTGATGCTTTCAAAGAACAGATAATAAAATATAACATCTTATTATCTCTGTTGCAGCTCCACTTTGTCAACTATACAGATAGCGGTGCATATTTGCAAAAAACATAAAACAAACCAAAATGTTTTCACACAGCAGGGCTCCTCTCCGACAGCTTTTTTTAAAGAGGACCCATAATCACACAGACATCTTACAGAAATCTCATTAAAGGTCCAAAACAGCTGCAGCTTGAGACCAAACTTTGCCCAGAGGAGGAAAATAAAATGATCTTAAAAGAAATCTTAAAAGTTCTTATGATATATGAGCAGGGACAGAGGAGGTCCACAGCAGTCACTGTGTGTTCAGGCATAATGTTAGAAAGGAAGCACTGTGTGGGAGGAGAAGTGGGCCGCGGTCCAAGCCACATATATGAAGAAGTGCAGGGTGGCAGGTACAGTAAATCTCAGTGCAAATCAGCGCAGAGACACACTCCTCCACTCTGCTCACATTTATCAAGCAGCTGAAACAAGCGGCTGTTGATGCCATGGTGCTGAGTCGACTGAATATTTGTCCGAGGACACACAAGCATTTCACAGTTTCACCTTCGCAGGATTCAGGCGTGCACACACACTCCAGATGGACGCACGCGCCCGAACACACACACACACACACACACACTGTCCCGCCCAGTCTCACAACCCGTCTCCACTTTCGCACGCTGAGGTCAACCGGTGTTCCTCCACCTTCAGTCTGCACTGTGATTTACCTCGATGGCTTTCTCACATTGCTCAAAGGCACTGCGTCAGTCTGTGTGCTTTCGGTTTCGAAATGTACAGCCGTCACTCCTGGAATTCAGGGTTTGATTCCGTTAACGACCACCCATGCTACAATAAACACCGCGCTCTCAGACAACTTTGATGACAGTAACCATGTTTCTCATGTCAGAATTAACTGCATACGCTACGAAAGCTGACGGAAATTTTCAAAAGCTCATTTCGGAAAAAGAAGCGGAAGGAAAGACAGAGGATTGGGAAAAAAAATGGGAAAGGTGCTAACAAAGAGAGTCAATATTAACACAAGTTTCCCCACTGTGCGCTGTGCCAATGGTGTGAAATGGTATATACACTTCCTGTTTCCTAAGTGGGCGGAGTCACTTTTCCCATGGACAGTTAGGAACCACCGTCCCTCCGCCTCGTCTGGAAGTGTTACAACACCGTGTGAAGGTGGATTTTGTGTCACAAGATGTTCGTTTGATGTAAGTTTGAACTTTGAACTCACGGTTTCACCTATAAGATCGTTTAAGTGCCCGTTGTGAAGCACCGGTTCAGGTTCGTGAACGAAATGAATTTTCTCTCGACTTGTGTGTCTGAAAAATGCCATTTTTGACAAGATATTTCACAAGATCTGTGTCTTGTGAAAAATGGACCCGATCTGTCTCTCGGTGACGATGGGGAGAAAGAATTGGTCGTAATGTGTGATCACGTTCATTTCTCCCATAAGAATGAACGGACTCAAGACTGCATCTAGTCTCCTAAAGGGGCGGGGCCGTGCTGAAAAACCATGTGACACCGACACAGGAAATGAACGGTCAGTGAGACGTCTCGCTCTCTATTAACCGTCTCTGGTGCTACTTAATGTTTATTGCTCAGTGTTTTCTCTGCATCCTTTTACTTCTCACTGTTTTGGAAACAAACATTCTGAACAATCTGATGATTTGAGACAAATATTTACAGTTAGTTTGGCATTCATGTTGGCAAAGATTTTACCAGAGTGGGCGTCGCTTTTTATAAAGGGGTAGATGTCTGAGTAGTCACATGACATGACTTGTACTGTTTTGTAAACGCGGTAGGAAGGGGAATGGATTCCTATGACATAAGCAGCACGCCACTGATTCATGCAGAAACAGCCGGTGACAGAGGTCAAAGGTCAGGTTCAGAGATGCTTTATATTGTGACGCAAATGCTTACCGGGATGACTTAATGATCAGAAACTGTGCCTAATGTGTTTCTCGTAAAATACTTATTTTTAATTCTATGTGTCACAACTCTAAACTTTTCAAATCTAATTTCCGCCGAGCTGCCGTGAACCCCGCCGTCACATTCGAGCTGAAATCACAAATATGCTTGGAGCAAATTCTGCCCATAGGTTTGTAAAAGTGAGGCAGCTGTGAAGTTATCCTCCGTGCTGGCCAGCCTCCCTGTGTTCGAGGTGCACCAGAGAGCTAACTTGGCTGTTAGCAGCCAATTACATTCATTTACAGCCGGCCCTGCTGTGGCATTTCTCATAATAAACTCCTGGCGGCAGTGACGCATTGCCCATGTGAAAACTGCAGTTCGGATGAACAGATAACGAGCGAGCCTTCCTGTGGTTCCAGCTTATGAAGTCACATGTTTGCTTTGTTTCTTCATTCAGCAACCGCACGAATAAACCCTGATTTCTAGGTGCTTTAAAAAGCATCAAATTTAGTCAGAAATGATGCCTTCGCATCCACCTCAGCACGCCTGAAAAGCACAGCAGAGCACATAACAGCATCACGGCACTAACCCTAATGAGGGAAACACAGTGAGGGAGTCCGTCTCCACTCGAGCCACTGCTGCTGAACGTGTGACCTGCTGGTGCGAGGAGCTGGGAAGAGCAACGCGGCCACAGGAAGCAGTTAGGCCGCACTCATATTAAACGCCAGCGTGTCAGCAGAACACCAGGCAGCACTCTGGATACTCGTCAAAATATTTATGTTTAAGGAATTATTTCAAAATGTTTTCTGGCAGTTGTTTGAGCAAATCTGAAAAAGCAACTCCTGAGGTTGTCGCATCTAGAGGCTCAGTCAAAAAGATCCACATCACTTTATGATGGAACCACAAGCTTATGCACATAAATGACCAACCGCATGGACGTATTATGAATGTGACAATTCCGAATAAAAGCTGGGTTAAAGTCTGACCCTTAAAGTCGCCTCTAACGTGCAGTTTCCTCATGTTTTTCCTAAAATCACACTGATCCCATCAGTGGTGCTCGTGTTTAGGTGACACCCTGTGTCTCAGGGTTGACGCGCAGTCGAAAACGCCCACGGATGGTAATATTTATTCAGACAGACCAAATGGCGCGTTAATACCTCAGGGTGTCTAGACCGCAGTCCATTAGTGTCACTCTATGAGAGGGAGAGGAAGAGGAGGGAAGAGTAAGAGATGGAGTGAGGATGAAGGGGGGAAAGAGGAGGATGTAGTATGTAAGGAGACGCACAGCGAGAGTTAGAGCGATATTGTGACGCTACGTCAACCATCCAAAACAGAAACCTCCCTTAAAAACAGCTGCTTGGAGGCAGAAGTGAGAGGAAGGAGGTCAGTTGGTGAGAGTGAATAAGCGTGAAAGGTCCGAACAGAGATGAAGGCACACAAGGAAACTAAGATAAAAAGAGGAAGTGAGCAGAGAGCAGAGGGATAAAGGTTATTAACTTATGTATTTATGGTTCCTTGTTTAAGAGTCTGCACTTTTTTTTCCAGATGTTCATGTCTTGACCGGAATCCTTTTTGTAGGTTTTTGGAGGAAATTTAGCCGACAAAATGTGGCGCTATTAAAAATTGACATCAGCTTCTGAATTTGTGCAATTTCCAAACTTTGTAAAAGTTCCAGACCTGAGGGACCACAGAGTTTTTGCACATTTTTCAAAGACATTTGCCGATCGGCGCAAGAATGCAGGGAATGACACCGAGGTAGAGGGAGGGAAATGAGAGGATGAAAGAAAAAGAGAAAGGTTCAGGCGAAGGTGGAGAGCCTGTGTGTGTGTGTGTGTTTTCGGGGGGGTCAGGCAGTGACAGTAGACAGCGCGGTTCTGTGATGGCAGGATACTAGATCAGATTGCAGCCCGAGCTCCCCCAGTACACCCAGTACAATGTGCCGCTCTGTTCCCCGCTGCCTGCCCAGCTCACATCTGCAGCCGGGGCCCTTCCTGCCTGGAGGACCACAGTCACGACAAAAACACACCCACAAAAATAACACGCGGGGGCCACAGAGGTACACGCTCAACACGGCCACGGCAGGGGAAACTGCACCACTGCACCTCACGAGACGAGGAGTGGCAAATATGAAACTCGACAAGGTAGGAAAACAGAAAGGCGGGGGGCACAAACTCTCTCTCTTTACTTTCTTTCTTCTCCGTCTTCCCGCCTCAGTGGTCTTTCTTACCATAAGCGCTCACAGATGGCTGCCACCCTTTGATGTGAGCGCGGCCCAATTACACCGCTGCCATTAAGACAGGAAACAGGGCTCAGAGGCACGTGAGTGCAGTCACAGCCGGCGCTGTAGGTAAAGACGACAGTAGACTGTAGTTACAGTCCTACAGCTGCACTGGCTGCTAGGAAAACGTGTAACGTAAATATGACATAATGCCAATGACAACTAACAACCTGATGTTCCTGATCAGACTGAATGAATCCGATTTTCTTTTTTACAAATATCCATAAGATTTTGAAATTATTGCCCTTGTCTTTCCTTTCTAAAAGTCTTTATTTTATGTAGTTTTTCTGACACTGCCAAAAGCTAAACCAAACTTTTTTAACATTAAAAACAGGAAATGTGGGATATCTAAGTTTGACATCCTGTCAGTATTCTTTGAAAGTTTAAAAGGTCTCTGCAGTGCTTAGAGCAACTTCAGTCAAGATTTTAATAATGAAAACTTATTTCTTGAGTAAAGAATTGTGATTTTAATCAGCTCAAGTGTTTAAACTTTTTGTAAACCAGTGATGCTGATGTAAAAACCCTCAGACGTACGTCGACTGACTCAGCAAAAACAAGGTGAACGGCTAAAACTGCAATTCTCCTGTTCAGCTTTTCTGCATTGCTGCAGTTCTCACAGGCGCCACCAGGTGGAGCTAAAACTGACTTAATAAACTTGGTGACAGACGCCCCTGTGAAGACTTCAGTTAAAGCATCTCAAACCACATTGTTTGACATGCACACACACACACACACACACACACACACACACAATGCAAACAAACACGCTCACAGCACAATGAGATAAACAGTGCTAATGCTCACTTAACGAGTAACTATTAAGCACAGTCTGTATTTTCTGTCTGCTAACAGGGTAAATGACTTAATTAAATACACACACACACACACACACACAAACACACCCTCTGTCTGAGCACAAAGCATCTGGACACGCACATTAGATCCTGTGTGCACACAACATTTGGACTGAAGGCCAAGAAAAGAATCCTGCGTGTCGGTTTTGTCATGAAATCGACGAGAAACACTAATTTAAAGTTTGACATGTAATTATCAAAGTCCTTTTTTTCTTTTTACTCCATCCCTACATCCATTTTCTTAACCTACTTATTCTTTGGGCTGGAGCCAATCCCAGCATGCATTGAGGCAAAGACAGTCCTGGGTGGCGCAGTATATTTAAAGATTGTGCAAATGTTGCTTTGTTAAAACCCGAGCCTGTTGCATGCAGACACACTGTGAGCCCTGGGTCATGCTATCGCCCCAGACCTGTGTGAGGTGACACGCGTGTGATTCTTCATCCACCTCAGAGGAAAAACTGCACTTCCTGTCCTCGACTATCCGCTCGGTGTAACAATTTGTGTGTGTATACGTGTGTGTGTGTGTGTGTGTGCCCTCTCCTCTTTTGGTACAGCTGTGTCAAATACCAGACACACACTCCAGCTGACACGTTGACCCCTCACCTCTCACCTTTACACAACGACCACATTGTCAGACACGCCGAGCAAGAGGGATGTGAAATACTGACCTCAGATTAACACACACACACACACACTCACACACAGATGCACAAATTTATCCACACACCACTTTTCTGTCTCAATATTTTGGTTTTCTGGTGTTTGGTGAATTTTCAGGGGCCCGACATGAAGAAAAAAGAACATCAGTTGCAACAAGTTCAAATATAAAACGACTCTGGAAGCTGAAAATCCTGTAAAATAAGTTTGGTTTTTCCGTCAGTTGTTCCTAAATCACCAGCTGTGTCCTCGTCCACCCATCTGACCACAACGGCGAGGCGTACGAGCCGCTGGAGGTTATAATTTCCAACATGGTGCTCTATAGTTACGATTTATTTATAATGCCCTGTGTACACAGACAGAAAATCCATTATGAGCACCCATGTTGTACAAGGGGGGTTATTAGACTTTACATTGTTTGTAAATGAGCGTTTGGTTTGTCAGTGGGGTGTTTATTATCATGTCCATGTGACGCAAAGAGATCAAGACACGACTACCCTCTGTGCTGCATGTGCACGTCGGTACATCCTGACCTACAGTGTGAGAGGAGAAGGGAGAGGGAGCCTTTAAGTGACGGCGATGTGGCGCTGCCATCACGACTGTTTCCCCTAAATAACAACAGAGGACTCAGCAGCAAGATGGAAATGAGATTTACATGAAAGTTGATGGAGTGAAAGAACAAAAAGAGGGAATATTGAAAGTACAAGAATGGATCTGAGCTTTGAAGGCAGCATTAAAGTAACAATCAGCTGTATTATTTAATAATTCATGCAATTCAAACACAAAATTTGCTGCAACTTGTTTCTTACTGATCATAAGAGTTGATGAGGGATAGACACACAATGTCTGCCCTGCCTAAAAGTGTTTACCACATGATTATGTGCAGAGGAGAGACAGAAAATAGATTTATTAACGCTTTAATTTACTTAAAATATGTTCAGATATTCATTTTTGAGTAGAATCTAACACCTTAGCTGACCACAAATCATGCTGCAAGTGGAATCTTAATCTCAGGGTGAAACTTTTCATCCACAGAGATTATAACCAAAAGAAAAGACATCATGATATGTTTAAATGACATTGACTGAACCAGAAAAATCAGCATTTTAGTTATAATTCCTAATCATGCAGATGGGATAATACCATAATCACTACTTGAGCTTTTCTATCATCTGTTTCCACACCTGCCTCCCTCTGTCGGCACTCATTTCAGAGTGTCGGCACTAATAAAGCCCATGTGGTTTATTCGCCACTGCAGGGAAACGCCACCGTTCACTGTGTTGCAGCTTGAGGAACTGCTGCCGGCACACATGCTCGGGTCCTCTCCTGTCCTCTGTGTGCCATTATGTGGTCCGTGCCCGCCTGTGTGTGCCGCACTGACGCCGCCAACGTGTACCGTGCTGGAGTCTCGTGTGGTTTCGGGGCTGGTGGCCGCAGTCTTAGTTAGGATCTGAGGGTGGATACTGACACCACAAGGCCCTGACCAGGAGACAGTCAGCGGTTCCCTGTAACGTACTATCACATGGGACAGACGGCCAGCGAGGGCACAAATTAGAAACCTGTTTTAGGCTCATGTGTCTGCGCTCAGCGGTTCGACTTCATGGCTAAGCTCCGGCTGCTCTTACTTTATTAAACCTTACAGCACAAAATAACAGTCTACATCCTTTACTGTACACCACTTTTAGAGCAAACGCACTTTATTTTGGTTTAATTCATGTAAAAATTTTATTGCGGACGTTAAAATCCACATAAAACTCCTGATTTCCATCAGTTTTACAGAAAAGGTTACAATCTGCCTTCTGAAAAGTGGTTTGTGATCATGCAGATTACATAACTAGGAGATAAAAATCACAAAATTTGACCTTTAAAAAAAAAAAGGAAAAGATTTTTTTTTTATTGCGTGTTTCATGAACAATAAAGAGGACATTAAAATCTTTCCCTCGGTCTCCATGTCACGGATCAGCTGGTGGGATCTGAACAGTCAAACAGACTCACACTGGGAACACTAGAAAGCTCTGATGATTTATTCATACAGCAATAAATCAAATGTCTTAAATTATAGTGACTCGCGATACCTGAATACCTGCATTTATCTCAGAGTCTAGCCAGAGGTGACAAGTCAGACTTATAATAAAGACAAGAGAACAGCAGCGAACTGGCATCACATAGTTATCACCATCACCGTTTGCAGCGACACCTTTTCAGCGTGGAAAATCCCCACACTGGAAATCAAGACCTGCTGAGGATTCTGGGGATCTTTATAGGTGCAAATTAGCTGGAAGAACAAGTGTGAACAGCTGGAGGATGAAGAGATTTACAGAGCGAGTGCAGGAGGATTCTGATTGGCTGTGATGTTGTGTGCGAATCTCTGTATTTCATTTTTTTTAACTCCTGCTGTGACTAACATTGATTCATTAATGCCTGCTGCATTTAGTCGGATTTATATATTTGTCCAGGACGCAATGATCAGAATTTGTCATTTTTCCCCATTTGTCATCTCTCCAGGTGTTCGCTATCTTCCTCCAAAAGCATGCTGGGATAGACTTTGGTTTGCTTTTAAGCTAAATCAGAAAGAAATATGTCAGGAGAAAGTACACGAAAATGTTTTATGCTACTTATGCTGTTAAATAATTACGGATTACTGCCATTAGCCACTTCAAATAGTCCTGGATTAACGACTCTGTCTTTTAATAAATGATGTACTTGAGTCTGTTTGTCCAAGCAAACGACCAGCTTACAGCAGCAGCGTCAGTTTCTAATGCACAGACAGCGGTGAAGTCTGGAAAAGAGACGAACATTCCCATTACATGTAAAAACACACAGCTGGTCTCGGCTTCCTCCTACACTGACTTCCTACGGCGGCAAAATAACAGTGACTGGGAATAGCATCCTATGCAGACAGTCTATCATTATAACCTTGGCGCGCTCTCCCGCCGTCCTCGTACGTCTTCTGCTAAAACAGAAAGCCTCGGAGGAAAGACGCCGGGCCATCCAACACACACAAACCGCGAAATCATCACCTATGATCCCGATGAAGGAGGAGGAACTTTCTTCACATCGCTGTGTTCCCGTCAGCCTGCAGGCCTGATGCGGATTTGTGTGAGGAAGAATTTACCGGTTCATGGTTTGAGACGATGTCACGGTTCAGAACCAAAGCATCGAAAAAAAAAAAATCTCACACTGACTTCTTTTTTGATTTTGTTCTGTAACCAGTCTGGGTCTTAACTGTCCCTGCAAATGACGTGATTATGCATCTGCTGAGGCCACTGACAGACTGAGAGTGATGATGATGATGATTATGTGCATCATACAGTCACATTTCTGGGCTTATGGGACATTTCAGTGTCAGATTAATAAACCAGCTCCTCTGTAGGAGACAGACGTGCACAAAGAGATGCTGAATATGAAAAGGAAAGCCGAATATAATATGAGTAACGTAAGTTCCCATTCAGATTAATCGGTTTTAAAACTGTCAGTAAGTCGAGCACGTGGCTGTCACAGTGTTCGCTGTCCACACTCAGCTGTCCACTTCGTTAATAGTCTGTGGATTTAATAAAGTTAGGGCCACTTTGGGAAAAAAAAGGGAATTTTTGCCCTGAACTTTTCCACTTCCAGGCTGTGTTCCATCATGTGTGCAGCAGTGTTACATTACACATGGTCAAGTTTACGGCTGAGCTGTAACTGAGTCTTCCAGTCTCGAAGGAAGTAGGCTGTGAGGTAAGGCCTGCCTGGAAGACACAGCTGAGGGCACAAAGAGACACTGAGACACTTCTGTTCGTTTGTCAGTTTGCTGCTTTACAAGATCTTCCTGCATCAAATGAATCGACTTTTTCACGGAGAGGCAGTCAGTAAAAGGCGAAACTGCAACTTCTTCCCACTCAAACGTTTCGATGGCTGCCTGGTGTAAAGTCAAATCTCATTGGCTCTGGCTCCTCTCATCTTGGTGTCGCTGTGATGGTCGTTGAGGATTATGTGCAACGACGACACCTGACGGGGATGAGGCTGACCAACATTCTGCGCAATGTGCATGTGAGGCAAAAGTATGGCTGAAAATAAAGGAGGGGAGAGTCTAGGTGGGGAGCGCAGAGCCGCACGGTCTCATGGGAAAATGATGACAAACCTGGAGGAACAAAGTCAAAGCAGCCAAACTGAGTCACATGTGACCAGAAGAAGCCTGAAACACCGCACACGCTCTTCCATACAGTATACAGTGGCAAGAATGAACTGCCAGAACCCTGCCCTGCCAACACATATAGGGCTCTATTCACCATGAGAGAGAGAGAGAGAGAGAGAGAGAGAGAGAGAGAGAGAGAGGTTCAGCCAAGGCAGACACAGGCTGCCCTTTGAGGAGCTCTCGCTTTGAAATGAGGCTGAGGAACATCCATGTCAAGAAAATATTGCCCTCTGATTTTCACCTCCTTTGAACAAAACTCGGCTTTCATGCCTCCCTCGCCCCGCTGCTCTCTGGGTAATGACTGCGCCTCATCTGTCCCTCCTCCTCCTCCTCCTCCTTCTTCCCGAAGTCTTCATTCTCCCAGGGACAGAGAGAATAAACATGAAAGATTCTGACCACTTTCTTCTCTAAATCGGTCTTTCACTGCCTGGGTGGGGCGCGCTCAGAGTTTACACTACATCTGCGCCGCACCGCACCGCACCGCACCGCGCATTGTGAGCGCGCAGGGACGCCACACGCACACGCACGTATGTGACAGGGCGCGCGCTTAGAGGGGAAAAAAGGGTGTTTAATTTGCGTCACTCTGAAATAATCGCAGGGTCGGATGATTAAAAAAAAACAACAACACACAACTACGCGCAGACGAACACCTTCGGGCGCGGATGAGAAACGCAGCCTGGCCGAGGTGTGGCGCACAGAGGCGCATTCACATAGATGGCATACACTAACACACCCTGCGCTGCGAGAAAACATCCATAGCTCGCAGACGCATATGCGCAAACAGAACTGTACAAAGCGCACATAGACACGGAGACACTGGACGCTTTCAGTCTGCAAACCCCGCGACCGAGGTGCTCCGCCGCATAATAACCTATTCATAACAGGCAAAAATGTCTCAGGCTTCCGCCTCCAAAATACACACGGGAGACGACGGGAAGGTGCAATCGCCTCTCGCAATCTGAAATTGGAAACGGGGCCAAAGAATACACTGGAGGAGGGCAACTTAAGTTACAAAAGCCCCCTTGGTCCGCACGCTGTCCCCGCTGCTTATCCGAAGGAGGAGAAAGAGCCATTGATCCACCTGACGACCGAAACTTCCCAACCAATTCTAAAAAAACACCGAAAACGTTTGCGTAAACTAACATTTGGTTCGGTGCTTCTGTTGTGAAGAGCATCCAAAGGAGTCAAACTCCACTTCTACTTTAAAAGCGACAAATATAATAACAATCACAGCCAAAATATGACAAGTAATCAGCTTCTGATTCACTGGAGTGGAGCGAAAAGCGCAAGTTCATCATTTTAAAGGTTTATGAAAACATCACAGACATCTCTTTTTAAAAATCACAGTTTTCAGTCCTGTTGTTGCACTTCACGGTCCTCTAATATTATCAGACCTTTTTTTTTTTTTTTTAATCTCTTCCCATGGCGTGCCACGTGCCATTTCACGTCAAACGTCTTCAGTCACTTCTGAGCTGATCTGGGCTCAGGTGAATCAATGGATTCACTGTGTTAAAAATAACTCCAGACGACTAGCGGCCCGCCGGGGAACTGCAGCGCGTAGAGCTCATCCTGTCAGAGGAGCTCATCTGGAACTGCGGAGAGTGACGCCGGAGGAGAGCGTAAAACCTTCAAGTAAAAAAAAAATGGGCTGAAAAAATTATCAACTGGGAAAAGATTTTTTTCTAAACCTTGAACAATCCCTCCTAAGAACGGACCTGCCAAACACAGGGAAAAAAAAAAACTTTCTTCACGCTTCTTTTCACTTCCTATAATCTCGATGCAGAAAACAAACCAGAGGCAGTGATGGATGGACTGGTGCGCAGGCTGAACTGGTAAACAGTCCACTCAGGCATCCACAGCCAAGTTTACGCACAGGCCAACATCCACTAGCAAAAGCAAAAGGAAAAAAAAATAGCAGTACAAACATCATACAGGAGAAGTTTAGCCGTCAAACCTTTCAAAAAAGCGACCGCAGCAACTCTTTGCACCGTCCTACCCCATGCAACCTGCAGATGGGGAGCGCACAGGCGCGTAAAATACGCATCATCCAGTCAGAGCTTATCTGGGATTCTTGGGGATGAAATTCCGCGTATGGTGAGACAAACAGGAAAACTGTCCGAAATGACTAAAAAGCACCTGACTGACAAACTGAAGCGACCTGGCGGGGTGACACCTGTCAGCGGGCTGCTGACAAAGAAACCAAAAAAACAAACTTCACTCCAAACATCAGTGCGAGTTTGAACGGTTTCCCGCATGAATGATAACGCTGGTGAATATTTTCTGTGACCATTGGTTTATACGGACCGTGCGTGACATCCATTATCGGACAGGGTATGTGAGGGCAGGTGACATTTCAGCTTTCTGAAAGGAAATTTTCTGTTCAAAACATAGAAATAAACAGGAAATAAAACTGGCGTCGACATTTTATTTGTTTCTGTTAAATGCCGGATGATTGTTTTTAATCTCCTAAATCCTTTTAGGAACTCGGATTTCCCCTGTATGACGTCTTCCTATTTTCCACCTAACTTCTGTCAGTTTGAAGGCCTTTAGGGAGAAAACACGGGTCGCCTTTGGGTGCTTCAGGCGTCTCACTAAGTGCACAAAGCAGAGACAAGAAAACTAAATGTGCAGCGAAGTAAACCACAAACAAGACAAACCAAAACAAACGCACAGACTGCCATATGCGGCTGCGGCGAGGCTATTGGTGCTGATAAACTGTTTGAAATCACATTTCTCCGGGAAAATGTGAAGAAGCAGGTCAGGTGCGTCTGCGTCCGATAATGGAAGAGGCGCACATTCATTACGCACGGTGAATCTCGGAAGACAGCTAGGGGCGAAGACGCTGGAGACAATCAGTGAGTAACCTGAGGCGGCCGAATAGTCTGACCACGTCTCGCCCAAAAAAAAAAAAAAGCACAACAAGCACCAGAACTTCCACAGAGAGAAACCGTCTTACCTGCCCGAACCACGGTCGTTTGGCACACGGCGAGCGCCACGGTAACCAAGGCGAAGGATGAGAAGTCCATGCGCCATGGTCTCCGTTTCTTCCGGAAGGGACAATCTCCAGTATCCATAGTGTTGCAGTAGTGTGTCGGCCTGGTGGAGCTGTAAACGCAGGATATGGTGGAAGTTATCCGCTCACAGAAATCCAGCCGACAGCAGGGACCCGACTGAACCTTCTGTGAGGCAGCAGACAAAAAGGCACGCCTCTGGAGACGTCTCTACCTCTCTCCCGGAGACTTTCCTTAGATGAGTTACCTATGTCTGCCGATGTTAATGCAAAAAAAAAAGCTAAACACTAAAGGGGTTCGGGGTGAGTAAATATCTTTTATTTTAAAGTTTAACCCCTTAGTGCTAAAGCCCCATTGAGTCGGACTGGGTACGAGCACCCAAAGTGGAGAGAGCAGCAGAGAGAGACCTGGAATCACGCTCTCTCTCCCTTCTCTCTCTTTCCCTCTCCCCTTCTTTACTTACACACTTACTCCCCTGAAGGGTGACAGCGTGTGTGTATGTGTGTGTGACGAGAGAGAGAGAGAGAGAGAGAGAGAGAGAGAGGGACACGCAAAAGAGGGAGAGAGGGCGTGCATAATTGCGCACACGGCGAGTGCAGACCTACGTGTACGGAGACGCTTCTGAGAGTGCGCACTCCACGTTTTTAATGACAGATCTATGCAAATATGTCACAAACACAAACAAACAAACACAATAATGGCTCTTTTGTACTCAACTGTGAGCTGGTGGCTACATGTTGCTAACGGGCACTCAGTGAAAATCACTCGGTCTGTCTTTGATGCTCCCTCTCCCTCTCTCTCTCTCTCTCTGGAAAAAAAACCAAACAATTTAGTAAGAAGGGCATGCGCAGTGTTTTTTCTTTACCTTTTCTACCTCCTAGTTTCTTGTCTCTGTATCTGTGGCATGAAAATTCGGTCTTATAAACCACCAAGAGCCGCTCAGGTGAACGCTAGACAAGACAGCGGGACCGGGCAACGCGCTGACCCAGCAGAGGAGAGTGAGCGCCCGGGCGGCCAATCAGACTTCTGTCCGCGCCGCTCACCACGCCCCCTTTCACTCAACCCTCGGAGCTCTCCTCTCACCCTGATTGGTCAGTCCCACGTGGCCTTGTTTTGCAGCATCAGCTCAGGTGCGCAGAGAAAGGGAGAGATCAAACCCCCGAATTAAAAAAAAAGAATGAAAATCATTCGTGTTGTGTGTGTGTGTGTGTGTGTGTGTGTGTGTGTGTGTAAGAAACTTAAATCTGCAAGTGCAAGTCAACTTCCATCATTCATCCATCTCACTACTTTTTAAACACTGGGAGATGTAAAGTTTTTACTTTGGTTTTGACTTGTTAGGAAATCGGTGATGCTTAAGTTAAAGGCAGATGGACACGTGACCAGAGGCCAAACGGTTTCAGGTATAAGAAGATAAGATGGTAGTTTGTTGCTTGTTCAGACGGAAAATTGTCTCAAACACAGTCAACATTAAAAAATCATTAAAAAAAACATTCACAACAACATATGTAGAAGTGCGAAGGCGCGGGACGTATTCTCAAAAGAAAGAACTGAAGAGAAAAGAAAAGAAAAAGAACTGAGATGGATTCAAAGTATTCTTAACATGACAAGATTTCCACATTTTCTAAACAAAACCAAGAGAGAGAATACTAAAAGAATGTTTTGTTTTGTTTTTTTTTACCCATGGGGCAGTTTCAGAAATCTGAACAATCTCTGACAGAAAGCGTCGACTCACTGTCTCACAGTATGCATTTATCACTTAGTAAAAAAATGACAGAATTATGTGAAAAATGCTCA
>JAQLOL010000008.1:2304590-2314699 GCA_029783665.1 Naso thynnoides | reverse complement strand
AGAGACGGTTTTGTAAGCGTGTTGCACACCGCCCCATTTCGATGCATGTTAGCCGTTTTTGGGCTGTAACTTTGCTCTGGTCAAACCCGATACAGGTCGATAGCAAAAAAAACTCTCTGGAGGTCTTCTTTGATGAGTGTCAGTTCAGAAAAATACCCTGGGATCATTTTTCGCTGGATTATCCTTTTAATGACTGAAACTGTTACACATTCCAACAGTCTGTTCAAACTGTAAACCATCAATCCTTGAACAAATCTAAGATTATAAACGCTTCCAATCATCTCATATGATTAATAAATGCATCTTAAGCTACATCTGGTAATAATTTTGAATGTTACAAGGCACCTCAGAGGAACCCGATCAGTAGTTAATTCACACCATCCAGACTACTCACAGAGCTGCCGCCTGAACTTCCGTCAGCATGAAGCTCCGTCTTCTGCTCTACAGCCATCTCGGCCTCCAGAATCTTCTCCACGGGCATCTCCTCGTTCACCGCGCTGGTTGACTCCACCTCGCCGTCTCGTTCCTTGTTCCTCTGCCGCTCCTCTTGGACAGCTGCAGGACGAGGGATTGGGGTGGACAAAAGGGAACACAGAAGAAAACAATGAAGGACAGGAGACGGAAGAAAAGGAGAAAAAGTGGGAAGAGCAACAAGTGAGACATGTGGGTGGGATGGACGAGTTAAAGGAGGTCGATGAGCGGACGGAGAAGCAGGAATGGTGGGGGGGGGGCGAAGGATTGGACAAGGATGGAGAAGCAAAGGGTTTGGGCAGGCAATGGTAGAGAACATTACATTTAAAAGCCAAAAAGAAAAAAGATGGGAAAAGAAGCAACAGAGGGATAATAAGGAGGGATGTGCCGCCAGATGACAGAATGAATGGACAAGGAGGAGGAGACATGAGGGGGACAGATTGGTGTTGGAAGAGGTTAGCATGCAAAAAGAAAGAGGAAAAAGGTAAAAGATACGAAGGTAAGGCCAAATAAATGTGAAAAATGTGCAAAACAGTGGGATAGCAGAGAGACAAAAACGTACAGTTCATGATAAATTCAACGTCTTTCACTCTGTCTTTCATACTTCTCTCAGGCCCTCTACCACAGCATCATAAGACATACGCAACACACTTGTAAATTCATTCGATCACTTTTAAGTAGCTGTTTTAAACTGATATTCAGGAGGAAACTGCAATGGCATGAAATAATGTGATTTTGTATTTTCTCTTCGTGTCTTACCCAGATTAAGGAAACTAGGTTTCTTGTTTTCATGAGGCTCAAGAAATCAGGTTACCGCAGAAAGGCGACAGCAATCACGTATATTTATGTGCAAGTTCGTCCAATTAATACATCTGTATATTCATACGGAATTACCCTTTTCTCGATGTTCTGAAGATCTCATGTAACAAAAAAAAACGGCTGGTACCAGGGCATAAAACGTAAACCAGCCACCAGCAAAATGTAGGTAAAATGTGCAAGTGGCTGGAAGATTAGTTTCACTTATTAGACAATAAATAAATCGCAATCTATTAAATGGCTGGTTAAATTAAAAACGGCCTCTAGAGATTTTGCTGCACTCTGACTGATATTAAGGGAAAGTCCTCTCCAGTGAAAACTTGGCAATAAACCTGACTCGGATAGTGATGGGGTGTTTTATCCACTTAGACGAACTGTGTGTGTGTTTTTAACAATTTGACAAGATAAATAAACAATTTAATTTGTCAATTTTATTTGTTTTTGGAAAAATCATTTGAGGTCAGAAGTTCCAAAACCACAAACATCATGAGATGCAGACAGAACTTGTTTGACTGGCTTTGTAAGGCAAGAGCATCCCACCGCGAGGCCCGACAAACCTGGCTGCTTTGGTTGGTTGTTGACTCCTACACAGTTCACCCAATGCAAACAACAACATTCTAAAACAGAGAAGCTGACGGTTGTGTCACACAACAGAGAGCGTCACCGTCCAAATATATAATAACTGTGCTGTATTGATCTACAGTCTCATAAAGACGTTTTCTGCGAAGGTTCTTTTTTTTAGTTCGCATGTCTATATTATTTTATTGTTTTAACCTTTTGCTGAAGAGCAGCAAACCGAATTTGAGCAAAGTATCAGTTTTAAGTGATGTCAAATGTTTCTTGGTTTTGTGAAGGTGCTTTAAAAATACTTTTAATTTAATTAAACCAACGGGGACTGTGTGTTTTTATTCAGAATAAGAAGTTGCTTCAGGTTTTCACCCTGGTATGTGCCCTTAAATTCAGACAAAATCGAGAGCTCTGACTAACTGATTTTGATCCACTTCATATCACCAGTAATCTGCGTCAGTCACTGTTTGGTGCCAGTGGTCATGAACTTCGAAAATTGGGTTTATGACAGAAAACTGCCACGCTGAAAGCCAAAAAACTCGAAAAATCCGATGTGGAAAATTCAATGAACAATCCCTCCTCTATTTCGAGTATTTAAGTATCCTCAAACGTCCTGCGCTAAAGTAGAGCTAATCTGCAGCTGACTGCTGTGACTGTGACCTTACTGGGCAGCACCCGGAGGAAAATAAAAATGTGTAAGTTCACAGTAAAGTAGGATGATGATTAAAAGTACTGTGCGGACTCAGCAAACTTTGCCTGGATCTATAAAGGTTAAAAAAAAAAACATGGGGAAGTGATTCAAGGCTGGCACCGCTCCACCTCTGAGAACTGGCAACAAACTACGGAAAAAAAAACAAAAAAACATTTTAAACGAGCTCTTTCTCATAAATATGCAATGTAATATCTCTCTGCTTCTCGCTCACTCATACAGACACACACACACACACACACACACACACACACACCCCTCCCTCCCTCTTCTCCTTACATCTGTCGTTCATCTTGGCCACTACAGAAAGAGGGAGGGGGTGGGGGTGGGGGGTGGGGGTGGGGAGAGAACGAGAGGAAACAAAAAGAGGAAGAGAGGGGGAAAGGGGTTAGTGTTTACAAGGTTCACCCACCCCCATCTCCCTCTCCACCACTCTCCACTCGTTCTGTCTATCCCCTACAGTACAAGTAGAACTGGAGCTCTCTTAGTGAGAAGGCACAAGAAAATATCATGCATCTACTGTTCTTATAGATTATATATGCAATCTCATTTGAATTACACTCAGGATTACCAAACTGGGGCAGATTAAGTACAAAGTACCAGTGACAACACACCTCAGACATCTCCAGTTTGGACTACATCAGCTGTCTCCTGCTAAATCTGGGGCATCCATCTTTTTGTTTGTTGCAAACAGTTAACGTATGTGCACACTGCCCTTTATAAACTACACGAACTGAACTAAACAAACTAAGTTCTGATCAAATTCCGATAAATCGGCATCCTTATGTGCTGAGGAATCGAGTCCTCGTCTAATAATCGTATGTGAGAGATACTTGTAAACTGAGAAATCAGCTCTAACCTTCACTGCTCACCTCTGAGAGACTTCGCAGCAGATAATCTCAGACTGACTGTCTTAAAATGGATCTAATGTGATTTAAAGGGTGAAAAAACTTGTTCGCTGCAGCATAAAAATCAGTAGTAGCTTGTAAATGTGCATTTTACCCTTTTAAAATAAAGCCCTTGAGCATTACATAAATTTTAAGGAGGTATTATCAGTTCTTAAACACTACCACAGTCACTAACATAACAATGACACACAATGACACTACTGAATGGTAATCTCAGGCAGTCCAATTATAGTGATAGGAGTTTTTAAAGCTTCATGTTAAATTTGAAACATTCTGGGAAACATGGTTAGAAGCATTACCCATCAAGAGTTGCTAATGAGACCAAATGGGTTTTTTTTTGCTTTTTGCACTTGTATAAAATCACATGATGCAGTAATTATCAGTGACTGATGGCCGTCAGGAGACAAACATCCTGTAAGTGTGACACAGTTAACTGATACTTCCAGACACAAGGACTGTCTAAAGACTCCATTAAACAGAGGCTAGGAAAAGTATTTGACAACGTCGACTTTTTAGCTGCGAAGACTTCTGATACAGATCAAAAGCGGAAAGACTCTAAATGTCCGAAACAATAAATGGTATAGTGTGAGGTTCTACACACTTGACTGCCATTTAAAAGATTATTTAAGACTGAAGGTTAGAAACTAGACTCTAGGCGAGTCCTCCACTGAAACGAGCCATTTCTCAAATGTATCTTGGTGAGACCTTTTGAGCAGGAGACTCTTAATGACGTGTCCAGCACTGAAGTGTTGCGTTTGAACGAGGGCAGCTGTTGAGCTTGGAAACAGCCGGCGTGTTTGCAGGAGCCTGTCCGCCACAAGTCAAGTTCTTTCAAGTCATAGAAGTATTAGTTGAGTCTGTCTTAGCAGAGTCCACGCAACATAACAAAGGGAGACTCAAATCTTCCTGCTCCAGAAATGCAAAAATTAGCAACATTTAATAGTTTTAATTTCATATTTAAGTGTAGGAGCCTAGCATGTTTGTTTCCCTCCTCCCAACCACTCTTCGATACCTCCTCTTAAAACCACATTTGGATGGAATTCATAATGTGTGTTGCTCCAGGGCGAACTCAACTCTATCCACAAAAATACACCACACCTGCCCTGCTACAAATGATTAACCCCGACATTAAGAAATCACTGTAAGAGCTTTCTGTCACCTTAACTCATCAATCAAAACAGCCTTTAAAATCCAAATTTACCACGTGGGAGAGCTTGAACTGGTAGAACAAACAGCGAGGTCAGAAAGGCCTGTATTTACTTATGTGTTTGCTGAATTAAGTGCTAGTGGTGAAGGCTCTACACACTTAGATGTATATATAGATGATGCTGGTTTTCCTCCGGAAAAGTGCCAGTGAAGGACGCTGGTACTGATAAGAACCGGTCAAAAAGTGAACATTGGCGTCTTTTCCTAAAGTATCAATTTCTGCCCATCCAAACTACAACGCGGTCCTAGATTTTTTTAAACTAACTCGGGGTCAGCGGTGTTTCCAAAAGTCTCTGTTATGAATGCTGAAGTCGTGTGGATACTAGGGATGAATGAAGCTCGAGTTTTGTGTCATAAAATAAAAAATGTAGCAGTATGGATGAGCAGAAGCAGCTGAGAAGCAGCCGCGAACGGTGTGCGCTGAAGTGGCCCTGCCTGCTTACCTTCTCTCTTCATGCCCATGGCCAAGCACTTCTGGTAGCGGCAGTACTGGCAGCGGTTCCTCTGTCTCTTATCAACCATACAGTCTTTGTTGTCCCGACAGGTATAGGTCAAGTCTTTGCGCACGGTCCGCTTGAAGAAGCCTTTACAGCCCTCACAGCTGTAGACACCGTAGTGCTTACCTGCAGGGTGGAAAGGGAGGGGAGGAGGGGGAAAAGGAGCCAAAAAAGTTAGGCAAGAGGGGTGACAACTTGCATCAAGGCTGACATTTTAAATCCTAGGGATGCTAAGGATTTTTTCCGCCAGTGCAGATAAAATAACTGTGTGTCTCTTTCAAGGTTAAGGCTGCATTCAGACCAAATCAGGTGATCAGGCAAAAATGCAGGTTTGCTCATTCATCTGAAAGGGGCCTGTCCGTTTTGGCGGCAGCAGTCTAAACCGCAGCAGCTGCCCCAGAAAAACACAGCTGGCTGCAGGGAAAAAAGCTGAAACCAGCTCAACTTTTTTCGCTGGGGCTGGCTGTGTTACGCTGCAGCAGCCAATCGACTGCCATCGTCCAGCGATCAATCACCACCCCAGGATTGGGGGAAGAAAAGAGAACACGACTTAACATCGCACAATAGATCCTGTTACATTAATTAAATGACACTCACACCAGCGGACGACACTGCAGCATTTCTGCGGGCCACCAGATTTGGTTTGAATACTGCCCTACAGTGTGACATCTTCAGCACAACAACAGCTTCCTCTTCTACATTTTACAGATCTCAAACAACCTTTAAAGGTGTGTATGGTGACCTGCTGTAACTGAGTGTGTGGATGCGGCACTTGTCGAGTCAGTCAAAGCAGTTTAGCTAAACATTATCTGCTGTGTTTATCAGCTGTAATCTCACTGTAGCAGATAGTGGATAAAAAAAAAAGTCCTTTTCCCATTTCCCAGCAGATAATAATTGGCACAGATAAATGGAGCAAACTCAGTTAAGCATTAACTAAATTATGCAGGGTGCAGAGAGTAACAGTTGTACTGAAGGTGTCTCCTCACCAGAGGATCTGTCTCCGCAGATGGAACAGAGGCGTTTCTGGGAAAGCATCGGCCCCGGGCTGTGGGACGACAGCTGCTTCAAGCCCAACGGCGGTTTCACATCATCGGAGCTGCTCACCGCGTGGAGCCCTGACATGGACACTGTGGAGTTAATCTGAAAGGAGGGAAGAGAGGAAGGCGAACACAGTGACCACAAGGTTTTTCAGATTTATTTTATGATTGTCCGACTTCTGCATGAACGCAAAGGACGTGATCTACACATACGAAACAAAAGGTCACACTGAGTGATGTGACACATGTAACAAGCATGTAGTCTCTGTCACTCTTGTCACATCTCTAACACCTCTAACCAACAGGTAAGAAGAGAAAAGATGCAAAGTAAAGATAAAAGCATGAAGGGGACATTGAGGCAAACAGAGAGAAAGAAGAGTGGGAGGATAATCTGCATCTGTAGCAAATTTATTATGGCCTTGTGGCAAAGAAAGACAAAGAATAAGTCTTTATATATAAAAAAATTCCATGATGAAGAAAAAAATACTGAATTAGACAAAAACTTTTGATTTTTATATGCTTTAAATAATCCTACTTTCCACTAAACCTTTAAGAAGTTTCCTCAACATTTCCGGTACGATTGCTGATACAAACTGTTAATTATTCTTAAACCGCAGATGTTGCCCCGCCCAGAAATATTTAACAGGGAGAAAAATCTGTTTAGAATGTGAATCCTACACGGTGGCTGAATCTTGAAACTGTACTGAAACAAAGACAACAAGGGAAAGTCTGACCTGAGTAGCAGAACAGGAAAACTGCTGCGTGAACAGGAAAATACGTTTAAACAATATTCCCAAATGACAACAGCTCTTCCTTACCTGCGGGCTGCTAATGGGGCCGTAGCCCACCGATGGCGTACCGGGCAGACACGGCGAGCCCAGCGAAGAGCTGATGACAGAGAAGGGGGAGCCGATGCTACTGATGGGGCTGTTGACGCCGGTGGTGGTGATGGGAGGCAGGGAGGTCATGGAAGCCGCTGCTGAGGGAACCAGCGGAGGCGAGCGCTGGCCTGATGGAGGGGAGGACACAGACGAACTGTCTGGGCTGCGGGAATCTGAAGTGAGACGTCAAGAGGGAGAACACGCGAGAAGTGTTATACAGTGTCATTAAAGGAAAAATTGTTTTTCTTTTTGCACATTAAGCCTTAAAATAAGGATATTTATGATCACATAAGATGTTCTACAGCGTTATAATGACAACTGGTGCAGTCCTGAGAGCTGGAGCTCCTCGTTGATGTCACTGCTAGCTGAAAACAACAGAGCAGCACGAGCGCTCAGACAATTCATCAAAAACCACAATAAACGCTCTTTTTAAAAGACGTGAAACTCGCCCAGCGCTTAGCGGTGTCCTCTCACGTGCGGACACTAAAACACGTAGCGGTGACGTCCGCAACGAGCTCCAGCTCTCAGGACTTTGCTGTTTGTCATAATAATGCTGCAGAACATCGTGTACAATCATAAATATCCTTATTATAAGGCTTCATGTGCAAAAAAAATCGAACTTTTTTCTCATACACAAACACATAGTTCAGTTATCAACCAAACACCATCTGTAAAAGTAATCATAACGTGTTGGCGCAGATTAAAGCTGATATATAACCATAATTTGCATATCCTGGTGTATCTGTCGTTTAACATTAATCCCACAATTTCTAAACAGTCTACGACTTTCTTATCCTGTTTGCATCTATGTGGTTTTTTTCTGGCCTCTTTTTTTGGTCTATTTCCAGCGACCTCAATCAAAAGATACAGGTCTGCTCTACTTTCAACACATTTTGAAAGAACACAACAAAAATGGCAAGCACACACTGGAGTTGTGCTGTGCAGCTTCCAGGTGTGACTGTGAAAAACTGTTTTAGTGTGATCAGGACATCCCTCTCAGTGGAGACCCCCCCACATAAATAAAGGTTAAAACAAACAAACAAAACTCTAATTAGGTAACTATTAATGAAATCTTTCTTCAAAATTTTCCTCACTGCACATTGTAAATGGTACTGAAAGGACAGAAAGCACTGGCTTTACCAATCCTATATCATCCTTCCATTGAACAATATTTATACGACACCAACTGTTTATTATTTATCTATGCTATGTTTTGGATTTAGCTGTCTCTTCCTCCTGCTGCTGGCTATGCACTGCACTTTCATTACCTCAATCTGTGTGCGTGGTTGTTGTCTGATCTAATCTATTTTTCTTGCCACAAACGCACGGGGAACGAAATCGACTCTTTACGTGCTCACGCAAATTACTCTGGCCCAGGGAGGCACTACAACACTGCAACAATCACGCCTTGCAACATCTCTTATCTTCACTTTTTCTTATTTTCTATTTATTTTCCCTCAGAAGTCTCAATCCATTTGTAAAACTCCACTTCTGTCATTATTTCACCAATGCTGAATAAGCACCTGTCAGGAATACTGATTTCGAGGATTATGGCACCACCTTTCCCGGGGTAAGAATAAAAGGTTAATGTTTACTGATGAACGACTGACGCATTGCTCCTCTGTTACTGTAAGGTGTTTAAGGGTTGAGCAGTGAGAACCAGCCAAAAACATGTAACCAACACCACTAAGAACGCAACAGACAACAAGATTTTAAAGTTTTTTCAGAAATAAAACATATATTTGGGGTGTTGCTCATCCTCAAGGAGTTTGCTTTTTGTGATAATGCTAAATTTAAATCTATTATGATATTAACTGTATATTACAATACACATGGCAACTATCAGGCATACAGGAAACTGCACTTCAAATATTCAAAATTCTGTTATACTTAAATTGAATTATGATAATTTGTGCTATGCTTTGAGAAAACGGTGCTAGTTTGGTTAACTGAGTCCGGCTCAACTCAAACAGCTGTATGCTCAGGAAGCACTTGCAACACGTTTGCTGAAATACATCAATATTCTGTCATTTAAGACATTTTGGGTAACTTGTTTCGTAATAACCGACATCTTTAATTGGCAGTTAAATGACATCATCCATGATGACACATGTGCACGCATGTATTGTAAATCCCGACATTAGATTTCAGGTGCAACGTCTGCTAGACATCCATGTTGTTGGATCGTTGTTTACAAAATCTGAGCGGCCGTTTTCTCACCTCTACTGTCTCCCATGATGGTGGCTGGGGCAGAGGGGCTGGCCGGCAGCTACACACCGACGTGCTTCCGTCTCAAACAGCCCGCTGTCAAACTCTAGACCGCGGACTGAGGCCCGGGCCGGAGTTGTTTTGGGGAACCAAAAACGGGTCTGAAATTTCAACACAAGAGAGAGCTCCGCATTAGATTATAGTTTGACATAGAGAATGTCCATTTGGACATTAAAATATCTGACGAAACGTTTTCCACTGAGCCCATAATAAGGCGACGAGCTGTGCGTACGCTTGTCAATAGCAATATGTGTGTATTTGGGCAATTCTGTTTCTCGATCTACGTTACAGCAGGACTTTGCAAATCAGCCAGCTGCTCAGCTGATGCCAGGACAGCCTCGTCCCGACACAGTGACTTAACGTTACAGGGCAAAGACACCGGCTTTACAACTAGATATTACGGTACATTAATCCCAAACAGAGAGTTTGTTCAATTGGTTATCGCAGAGAATAAAGCGCTCCATTCCAGTCACGTTATGTAAAGCCCGAGCAAATGGCAACAAACCACTCATCTCGCAAGCTACCATAACCGTTAGCCATCGCGTAACTCGTAAAGTAACGTTAGCTAACGCTGCTAGCGAACACTAAAATGTCTGTGCCTGACGTAAAGCTAGTTAGCTCGTCTTAGCTTCCCAATTGAACACGAAGCGAGTCATTATTACACATGCCAGCATCGTGTTCAACGCAAACGGGTGTTTGACGTTCCGTTTAGCTAAAAATCACGCTACGTCTGGTGTTAAGTTGGCAAA
>JAQLOL010000008.1:2293215-2304490 GCA_029783665.1 Naso thynnoides | reverse complement strand
GTTAAGTTGGCAAAACAAGCTAACCGTTAGCTACAGCTAACTATGTTTAGCCACCTCACCTAGCTAGCAAGCTAGTTAGCTCGAATGCATCGCAGGAGAGCGAGAGAACAAGCACAAACCAGCTCAGCGCTGTTCGCTCTACCGCTATGCCTCCTAGTCATAAACGAGCAATATGTTTTAAATATACATTTAGTGAGAGTAAATCTGGATTACTGACGGTTTAGAGGCACAGCTTCTTCGAATGAAAGATGTGGCGACTAGGCCCCGTGTGTGTCTGTTTCTCCCCCCACTTTGCCTCGTAGTCAACCCTCCCTCCCCCTGCAAGGATGAAAACATGATGATGGTGGAGGATTTGGCTTAGTGCTCCCTCACAGCTGAACTTTGGCTAAGAATCGCTGCAAAACGCTGCCGCCTGACAACTTAAGGCAGGAGACGGGCTGTGCGGTCATGTTGGCGCCTCACATGTCACTGAGTGAGGGAGACGCATCCAGTGCAAGAGGTCAAGAGGTCAAGACAAGTTCAGCTCAGTGTGTCGGTCGCTGAAAGGTTATTGTCGGGCACTGGTGCACTGGAGGACCTGCTGCGATGGAAAACAAACCAGTGTCCCAATACCACCCTGTAAATAAAATCTCTTTATGCATTTGTGAAAATATTTTTCTTTGCTTGCAGGAGCAGGTTAACAGATTAATGTCTGGAAGAAGTGGGATCTTTTGTGACAAAAGTTTTTGTTTTTTTTCAAAAAGTGACATTGTCAAGCACAGGCTAATAACTGGAATCAAGTATGGAGTCAGCTTTATTGCTCAAATATACAAATGGGGAATTTATCTTTGTTTTATTTCACTGCTCTCAGTGTTGTACAAAGGCCTGGACGTGGTTCCAAGGATAATTTGAAGGAAAACAGAAACATAGACTTTTAATTAACATAGAACTATTGCATCCAGACGATAGGTGAAAATATTGCAGCATGCATATGAAATCATACAAGTGCATTGTTTCTATAAACTGTAGACAAGAATACAATAGTGCAATGGCGCAGAAAAATAGCCTATTAAATAATTAATATGATAAATCACTTTATAGAGAGGAGTAGGTGCAATATAGTCGTATAAATTAAGTAGCCTATGTTTATCTCAACCCCACCTTGTATTTACTTTAAACAAATAAATGCACATTATTTTTTCTCATATCTATGTACATATATAGGACAAAATTATTAATAACAATATTATAATAGCTTGCTATGAATAGTTATTTAAAGGCTATTAATGATAACTGTTTTTTTTAACAAAAAAACATGTTTTATTTACTTTATGTGAATATTTCATATTTTTATTGTTCTGTTGCTGCTTTATATTTGTTTTTATTTAGTTTGGTTATGATTTTGTTCCTTTTATCATTTGACAGGAGGGTTACAGAAAGTGTGTGGGTACAACAAATTTAATTTTTCCATTTCTAATGATGATTATGGTAATAATCAGAAACTTAAGATTATGATCAACCCGGAGTTATGTTCCTTATGAGTTAATACAAACACTAATATGTTAACTTGTCAGAGATGAATTAAAGCGTGTCTTTTTTCATTTTTAAGGGCAGACAGGAGCAAGTCACTCTGTACTGATCCTGTGCCAGCAGTTTATTGTCCCCCTGGGCTGGAGCGGGTAAGAGGAGGAAGGAGGAAGAAAACTGCATTTCATGAAACATTCGAATGGTTAGAACTCCCCCCCCCCAGATCTTGTTTAAGTATGACTCAATAAAATGTCCACAAGAGGGAAAATAAAAGTTTTTTAACACAAAATCTTCCATGATTAGAGGAGTTGTCCCCGTCTCCCTCCTGTGATTGAAAACCACAGCAGGTTCTTTGATGCTCTGTCACCCCCAAGAGGAATAAAAGGACATTACACAAAACTCGGTGACCCTCTTGTTTCTAAAATTTTTACTTTTTTTAGTATTAATGCATAATTTTACCAAAAAACGCACTTCAATTTTGCCAACTACTTTCAAAATAAACTTAATTTGAACATTTTACACAAGCACCTATTTTTGCTTTTTTATGTCACTGCTGAGACAGATTTTTAAGTATTACTTTTTAATTTTATTTTTTTCAAAGTTTCATCATTAAAGTTTATTGGCATGTTAATGAGCAGACAAGCAAAGTAACTATGAGTAGGTGTAAAATTGAAAACTGCAGGTTAAATTGATCACTATAAATTTACCTATTTTATTAGTGTGTTTTTCTAAAGTCATATAAATCATTTTGGAACCCAAAAAAACCAAAACAAAACACAACAACTTCTGAACTTTTCAAGAATAAAATTCAGTTCTCTCCTCAGAAAAAAAAAGTGAACTGTCTTCAAAAAAAAATAGCAAAGGTGAAGGAAGCTGTTCCAGTTTTCCTTTATTATCTTTAAGATAACTACAGTATTAATTAATGACCACACACACACTTACATCACAAAACACAAGTATAAGACACTCATAAAAGCAACAGTTGGGATCGAGCATGCATGTGAATTTAATAGTTGAACATTTCATTTTTAACTTCCTTTTGGTTTCCTTCCTCATTACTAAACAAATCACACTAACTGGACAAAAATACCTTCAAATAAAACCTGAAAGTCAGCTTTTAAATTCAAACTCAACGTGTCATTTTAAATTCAGCGTGCTGCGCTGCCAGAGACAAAGCAATGCAAATATGTCACTGTTCAAATATTTTACCCAGCACTGTATGTGCAAGTGTGTCTGCATGTGTGTGAGTGCTACGTGAAGGATTAGCCTCAGTGTGTGTCCACTGGTGATTAGCCTGGTCAGTGGGCCTGTTGTGCCTTCACTCAGGCCATTAGCATATTAATGCAGCCTCGCTCTTGATCTCCCTCCACCCCCCTCTCCCGCTCTCTCTCTCCCTGCGTCTTTCTCTTTCTCTGTACCTATTTCCCAGACGGAGTTGTCGCTTCCTGCAGCTTCAAACTATAAATATCACCAATTTACGCCACTCGTGCTGTGAAGCAGCGGACTATTTCGCCACACAAATTTCAAGGAGCCTGGTCTTCTTTTCCCTCCAAAAATGTCCTCTTGCCTTCTTTTTCATCCTGCTCACTGTCTCACTCTTTCTCTCACCACCTCATTCAAATCCTTTACTTTCTCTCATTTTCCCCTTTTCTTTCTCCAAGTCTGGCCCCCTGAACTTTGTCAAACACAGGAAAAAACACACAGAGGCAAATTCACAGGGTCAAGGACACACACACACACACACACACACACACACACACACACACACACACACACACCTCCCTCCCCACATTCACTCTCCCTTTCTGTCACTCTCACCCTTCCACTGCAAATTTAGCAAGACCCTCTGTAGACGCCGGTGCTGAAGTGCGAACCGGACACATTCAACTGTACTTAACATGGTGAGAGCTATTCAGGCCTTTCTGCTCCACAGACAGACTCTAACCCCCTTTCCAAAATGGGACACCCCTGATCTGCAGCGCCAGGCTTGTGTGAGCGTTAGTCTTCACACCTGAGCAAGAGAATGCGCAAAAAAGTTGAAAATAAACAGCATTAGCAGTTGGCTATTTGTTCTAAGCATCTAGTCAGTTTCAAGACCTGTTGAAACTCATATTTTCAGATCAGCGTGGAAGAGAAAGTTACAGCATATTTTGCATTTTCAAAAAAAAAATCCCATGCATATGTTGAGTTTTTTGTTTTTTTTTTCAGATTTTGATGTGCAACAACTTGTGTTGTGCAAATTGCCAAAGAAATTAATTGACTTCCTCTTCACTTCCCATTTGGCTGCTGTCCACCTGCTGTCTCTGTTTGGTGCCATTACTTTTCCAACCAATGATGATTTTAATTATTCATCAGCCTGTCTGTAAACCATGACTGGGAGGTAAAAAGACAAGTTTAAACCTTTTAATGCCACATGAGTTGACTTAAAGAGCAGAAATGTTCATTTGAGATCCTGCTGGTCTGTTAGGAGTAAAAGCTTTGAGCTGAAAACTTGAAACTGTTCTGCTTTTGTTTGGGAAAAAAAGTTGAGCTGACCTCCCAAAATGTCAGGAGAGGTTCTTACAGGCGTTACATTTACATAAACACACACTCTCCCTTATTCAATATCTCCTTCTGTCTCTCTCTCTCTCTGTTTGTCTTTCAGTGTCTCTCGCTCGTCCACCCACAATGCCGCCGAGTGTTATCCCGTCCATGGTGTTGAGTCCCTTGCTGATTTTCAGAGGTCAGGGGCGTGATGTCCATCCACAACTCCTGGTTTCACAAAGGCAGACGCAAGAATTGCGTTTGGACAATCAGCTCCGGACCTCCGTCCCTCTCCTGGTCATCTGCATGCTCACATACTCACACACGCTGGGAGGATCAGGTGGAAGGCCTGACTCTCCGGCTGCTGAATTCAGCTTCATTTCACAGAGAGAATGGTGCGAATCCATCCGTATACGTCTTCCTCTGTTTTCATAGTGGTGTTCAATCCCCGGCTTGCCTCAGGTCAGCACCTATGGATGCACAAGAAGGAAAGGATGATCAGATTAGAACAGAGGAATGAGCGGGAACACAAGGAGAAGGGAAGAAGAGAAAGAGCGAGGGAGAGGGCTCTAACTCATGCTTGCCCTCTGTGTGGGTGACACCATGATGAACGAAGGGTCACCACCCGGGGGCAGGCCCGTCCAAAAGGAGCCGCCGATGTGACCCTCTACAAAAGAAGAAGTGGGTCCCCCAACGGTCACACGGATCAAAGAAGACAAAAGCCTGAGATGATAACTCAGCGCAGCAGTAGAGCGCATTATTATGAGACGCATGAGCAGCAGCGGTAGTAAATTTAGCTGAGTTGGAGGCAGGAGGACGGGGGGTTACTGGGTGGGGTGAGGGGGCTGAAAACGAAAAAGTAAAGCTCTGACTCGCCCTAATCTGATTTGCCGTACGCAACATTTTATCTTTATCTGATTCGCTCCGTGAGGTGTTTTCTCTTCCTGTGGGAGTCCGTCTTTATCCAAATGATGTGAGCTTTGGTGAGGCCTGGCCTATTCATGGGAACCCCATGTGCTGTGTGCCCACCATTGAGGTGCAGAGCAGCATGGCCACAAAGGATGGCAGCGTTTCAGAGAGTCCTCTCCTTACAGTTAAAGTCTCTGTTCAGAACAAAGTTTACACTTCAACCACACAGCCAGAAAATCCACCACATTGTTCAAAAAGTGAAAAGCAAAAAGTCTTTAAATGTTGTTTGGATGCTGAAATGCAAGTGTGTGTTTAAATTGTCATGATCGGTAAGCTGGAAAACATTTGGCTTGCTCTTTTTTAGAACATGGAAGTAAAAGCTCTCTGTCATTGGACTTGAGCTGTTTTGGAAATTATAGCTGAAAATTTGCCTTAAAGTTTGCTTGCTTTGTATTAAAACAGGTGTATTCTGTATTACCTGATTCAAACTGAAATAGTATGCACCATTTTCCTAACAAAAACTCCATCACAGATCGCTTTTCACCTCCTGCTGGTTTTAAACAAGGCCTAGAGGCCTAAACTCATCTGGCTTACACTTCTCTTTTCTCTTTAGTTACTGTTACCACCAGGCTGCTGGACCTTATTCCAAAAAGTCTTGTGCTGTTGAAAAAGTAAAAAAAGGTGTAAAACTAAATTTTGCAAAAAAAAAAAAAGACAAAACAGAAAAAAAAGACACAAGAGGAACAAGAAGACAAAAGCGCAGTAGTGATCAGTATTTAAACCCTCTGGAGCCTAAAATCTGCATGAAGAATTACTGCAAAAAGCAGGTGCTAAAGTCGCCCTCAGCCACCGAGGATTCGTCCTTACATGTGCGACAGACATCCTCGCCTCTTCCCTCTTCCTCCCTCAGTTCTGGGTCGAGTTTTAGCTGCATCGCTGTCGACGTCTGGCGGCACTTGTCCTACTTCTCCATCTTTCACTCTCTCTGCCTCTGCTTCCTCTGATCCTGCGTCCTTCTCCCTCTCCTTCTTCAACCCTTTCTGTCGGGCCCTCCCTCCGCCTTTACATTTCCTTCACCCTCTCTCTCTCAATTTCCCCGCCCTCTCTCTCTCTCACTCTCTCTCTCACTCTCTCTCTTTCTCTCATTCCCTGTCTCTCGCTCTCTTCCTCTCCTCATTTCATGCAGCGCTGGGGTTACCTAAGAGACTGGGCCTCAATGGAGAAAATCTCCTTTGGTACAATGAACTGGGCGAGAGGCAGAGGGGAGGGTGGGTGAGTGGGTTGGGGGGGTGGCAGGGTTGGATGAGGGGGTATTGGATATAGGAGGGAATGGTGAGGGGGGGAGTGAAACTAGATGGAAAGATAGTGGGATGCAGATGCATGCAGGGATGGAAGGGGGATACGAAATCCCAAAAATTGAATAAGTGGCTTCGCTTGTGTGATTTCGCCTCAATGGTCAGTCTTTTGGCGGTTGCCTGCACGCCCCCCCCCCCAAACCCCCACCTGCTCCCTAGTCCGCCCAGTTGGTCAAACTAAAAAAAATACGCAAATATTAAAGGCAATCCAAGTTAAAAAGAAAAACCCAAAACTTAAATCAAAGTACCTCGAGAGGATAAATCCGCCTTCTCATAATGGAAAAATGAAAGTTTCACACCTTTTGGCACAAACGCTTCAGACCCAGCTGAATCTTAATAGCCATGAGATGGGAGACCTCCGTTGAGTCACTGGTTGCCATTTTGTTTGTTTACTTGTTTGTTTGCTCTCTGCAGGGAGTGCACGATGAGACCCGGAGGATCAGAGCCTTCCACACAAAGACAAGTGTGTTTCGACAGCGTAAAGCCTCTCTTCCTCTGCACAGTGCGGACCCCCATTCAGTGCAAGTAATTACACTATCCCTCTTTAATCTATTCACAGTGTCTGTCGGAGAGGTGTTCCCCACAGAAGGGGACAAAACACACACAACCTTGTTTGGAGGTTAGTTACTGATTAGCACCAAAACTGTTGCAGTTCATTTTCCTGCTGCACCTTATTGAGCTCCTCAGTGATGCTATTCAGTTTGCCGTTTGTCTCCGAGTTAGCAAACAGATCCCCCGATGCTCAGCTCTGTGTCTTTACAACTTCCCCCCCACCCAGCCCCTTTTCTCATCAGAGGATGTGAGGAAACAATAGAGCCAATAAAGGCAGCAGAGAGATAATTACAGCACGGCGATGAAGTTAGCGTTCCTACGCCTGAACCATAAATACCCGCGGTGTGAAATGGGATATGTGGGTGACTTTGGGGTGTCTTTTTGTGCTCTTTTTGTGCCGACAACGGCAACTTATTCTTATTTCCATGTATATCCCATGTACATGCCAGGGTGAATCTGGGATCTCTGTGTTAATGACTCTATCAGGCCCTGATACCCAGAGGCCCCTGCTGAGGGAACGGATCCAAGAGGATTGGGGTGTTAGAACGTGGGACAGGAGGTGTCAAAGTTGGAATGGAGGCGCTGTGTGTGTGCGTGTGTGTGAGACAGGGAAAAAGAGGAGGGGGGGCTCGGGCGGATTGTCCATGGTGCTCACCCCTACGGGCGGGGCTGAATGAAGTTATTTCCAGGCCCCTGTCCATCTGTTACCGTGGCAGCAGCAGTGACCAAGGTGTTGCCATGGCGCGGTGGACACAAAAAGGCGTGGCGTGGGAACGGGTCCAGGGGTCAGGAGTGAGGGTCAGGGGGTCAAAGGTCATAGCCAGCTGGACAGCACACAAGAGGAGGCCAGGGTGAGAAAAGAAGGAGGGATGGTTGGGTTTTCTTTCTCTTTTTTTTTTGCCCTTTCTTCTCCGGGTTTCTGCTCTAGAGGGAGACGTCCGAAGAGTGGACACCACTGGACATTAACATTGAACTGGGGCGGTGAGATGAAAAAGGGAGGGGGGGCTGCGGAGGGTGAAGGGGAGGGAGAGGGGCCATGGGGTTCACAGAGAGGGGCCCCCACAACGTGCAGGCTTTGGGAGGCTCGCCTGCATTAGGCCTTATACCTACTGGTGTCTAATCGCGCATAGCATTTGACAGGCAATTGACTCTGGTCAATGTACACGCAAATGCGACTATTGAGAGGACGTGGACGGCTGCGTGTGCGTCTGCCTGTGGGGCCGCGTCCTGCACTTTGGCCAGATAAGTGATACCCGCAGAAAACAAAAGGCCATTCGACAACATTTCATTCCGCTCATTTTAAGCTCAAAACTGCTCAGAGACAATAAGACAAAACGAAAGGAGCCAATGAATCAGTACTTCGCTCAACATGGGAAAACATGTTTTTCTAAATCTTCAAAACACTGGTTTAACCCGTTGCATTGGTTTCAGGCTCGAAAACATCAACATCAGAAAAAGTTTAGAACTTTGTTAAAACTGATCAACGTCACTTTAAAGGTCCACTTTGAAGAAATAGTTGATTTCTGGATGTGATTCTCAACTAGTTTTTAACAAACCGGGAAACCCAGCTCATCAGATACTGACGTTTTGAGTCGGTGGTCGGGCGACCTCCCGTCAGTATTTGACAGGTTGTGAATCTTACAAATAGGACCTTTAAGGTGCACCTTTTTCTTTTCAGCCACATACTGCATATGTGCTGTTACGCTGACAAAGTTTGTTCCACAGATGAATAAAGAATGAACCATTAACGAGGCTTTTTAAAAATGAATCATATACATACAAGCTGCCAGTGTTTAAAGACACAGCTGAATAAATAAGTTTAGTTATTTTTTACTTTCTCCACTGCAGTTTCACATCTAGTGATGCAGTGATGGGCAGGTGTTCACAGGTTTAAGCTGTGCTGTCCCACTCCCCGTCTATGAAGACATTTAACCTTAACTTTCCACGTTTTCATTCCTCCGATGGTTCATGAGAGCTAAACTTAGAATCATATTTTCTCCACAATGTTATGAGTTTTAGGGGCTGACACAAGTTTATTTGTACCGCTCCATTCAGAAACAAGAGAATTCAAAGTGCTTTGGTGGGCATAGAAATACATTCAAAAAGAGACATTATAAAAACATTAAAATTGCACATAGAAGAGAAAAACGTTTACTGATCAAAGATTAAAAAAACAATTTATGTGTAAGACAAATGCAGCAAATGCAAGTAATATATCTAACATATCTAAAAGCCACAATAAACCGTCATGTTTACAGCCCAGATTTAAATAAATTGCCAGTTTTAGCAGACAGCAGGTATTCAGGAAATAGAGAAACTACTTTTGCTTGGTTTAAATCATGTGACCATTGACTGAAGCTGTTCCAGTTGAACTGAAGGGACGCGGATACTTTGCAATAGGGGTGTAACGATACATCGATGTATCGATTCACATTCCTATCAACAAACTAAATTGATTGGTAAACAGCAAGTCGTCCATGTAGTGTGACTTGTGTCGATGTAAAATCATTTTTCAAAGCATCAATCATCTGCACTCATTTTAAGAATTTGCGCCTTGTATTTAGCACATCAGTTGTTATGTGGATGTATTTTTTTTTGTGCTTAAAATATGAAATGATTGTAAACGTTACGCTGGTTCATTCTCCCATTGTCGTACGTACTGTACACGCATATTGTGTCAGCAGCATCTCTTCAGATAGTGGTGGATCGTGGCAGTTCCAAGCATCAGGAGAACAAGAGATTTTCAGTCAGCGTTTGAGCTCCACACAGATTGAATTGAGGGTCTGAACTGTGTTTGTGTAGTTCAGTGTATCAAGATTTTCCAGTGTTTTGCCTCCTCTACCTCTGCATAGGAACAGGCATTTTCTTTTCTTCTATCTTTGGCAAAAAAAAAAGTTACTATATAAATTTTTAATCACTGAATTGCATCATATTGTATCGCTCTAAATGAGTCCATTTCATTCTTGTATTGAATCGTCAGCCCTGTGTTGTGATACACATATCGTTGTTAACGTGTATCGTTACAGCCCTAGTTTGCAACATGCAAGCAGAGATGTTTTAAAGCCTGAAACCTTGCGGTGTGTTTACGAAAAACAAAAAGAGTTTAAAATTTAACCTTTTGACACACAGAAGGTTAGTGCGGTGACTTGGGGATTGTTGTAATATACTCCACTCGAGATGTAAAGATTCACAAAATTGAACACAACTTTGTATATCGCAGCAGTGCCACTGATAAATGCGTTTTCAAAATCATGAAGAGTTCCCATCATTTGTCGTCATTAAGTCAAAATCGTAAAGACTTTTGAAAAGTTGTAGCCTGCTATCAATACTGCAAAGAGAATTTTTAATAAATTTTTAAAATGTTAGTTACCACTGTAGTACAGTCAAATTCAGCACTACTTTATCTGATCTTTTCAGATGCCAGCAAAGTTGCAAGCTATCAAAAAAACCCTTTTAATCTTCAAAGAATGAGCCTTTTTTGAGGGGGATATACTTGTATTTTTTTACATCAGATATTTCTTTGACAAATTTCAACTCTAGGCCCACATAAAAAACAAACACTATCATCAAATTCTCTCTAAATAACGAGCCGCAGTGAAGCTTCATCATATTAGGTGAAAGCTCGAGGTATCACAATGCGCTGGTACTGACGATAACTTAGGTTAATTAATTTTAGAATAAAATATGGTGTTAATAAAACACATAGCATCATGTAAATACAAACAGTGTGTCTGAGGAGCGGGTAAAGCACCTTAACGCTGCCACAGACTTCGTTCAAGTGACTAAAGTTGTGCTGAACTCTGGCAGCAGTGACGAGCGCGAGATTGAAATGTCCACCTGCTGCGTAGCAAACTGAAAAAGACGGCCAACCTCGAGCCGCATCAGTGGATAACACATTATGACAACGTGGATAAGAAGTCGCTTACAATGCAATTACACACACAAGAACACACACAGGGACACGCACGCATATGCAGAGTAAACACACAGGGCCCCCTTTGACTCTAATGGTTTCTGGGATGAAGAGAGAGCAGGATTCATACTCCTCCACAGCCCACAGTAATAGGATTAGGAGCAGCCTCGGGAGGACATGGCAGGCCAAGTCCAACGCTCCGTTTGACACCTTTTGTCCACGAGCCCTGAGACGCAGATCACAGCAATAGGATGAGGGACAAAGGCTTTTGAACATTGTGTTGTAGCAACAAATATGCCCTGATGGGAGAACGCTGAGCCCCGAGTTTCACAGCAGATAAATGAACAGACAGCCGGTTTGACAACTCAATCAATTTACATCAATTTAAATTTAAAGATGGATCAAGTTTTAGAGGAAGCCTGCTTTTCTCCTTGTTAATAAATATAATCTTATAATGTCACTTTAGCAGTGAAAGGCTGAATCCTGTCTAAATTTTCAAAATTTAAAAATCTTTTAC
>JAQLOL010000008.1:2266873-2281880 GCA_029783665.1 Naso thynnoides | reverse complement strand
GAGGTTTTCTCAACAAGCCTCTGTAGCCTACCTGTAGAAAACTGAGCAACAGATGTATGTAGTAAACATGTACATAGTGCAAAAACTATTTTAAAAAAATTAACATGAAATACATTTTTAAAAAAACACTGAAGGGAAATGAAACTTTTTTTTCAGTCCAAACAGCCTCACAGAACCAGAACAGGGCGAATCAACAATAATTTAATAATTAATAATAATTCTAATTTATAAACACTGTTTGAACCATGTTATCAGTCCTTCTGTCTGTTCAGCATTTGTGGCAGTTTAGGCCAAATGATAACGTTTGTAACAGTTTCTTTCCTCAGTGAAGCAAAGACGCACATCGCATCTCTCACATCTCCTTGGATGATCTCCAGAGCATCCTTAACACTGCATCTGTCCTTGTTATTCATTCTACAAAATGATAAAATGACATTGAAATAGGACCAATATATTACAGTAAAATCTTGTTTGTTTGTTTTATTTGCTTATATGCAAATTTAGTTTCATAAAACGTGGTATTAATCGTTTATCGAGTTTAAATTTGCTTTGAAGTGAACAACAGAAACTATATTCATTCAAAATAATTGAATCCGCTAAATTAATTGAGCAGCTCATTACCATTTCTCTTATTGTGACATATACGTCACACTAGGTTTTCCGTGACTATGTGAAGGGTAAAAGCCCGATGTGACATAAATGTCACAGCGATATTTTCCTAACTTGTTTTCCATCAATTTGTTCAAAAAATTGTGGTCAGAACAGGTTAAACGTAACATAGGACATGCTATTAAAGCATTAGAATTGTTAAATGTGTTGAAACTTACCTTTAAACTTTGGTCAGTATCACCTCTGAAAGTAAAACATCAAAGAGTGAGACATCACTGATCATCTTAGACCTAAAATCGGCCCCGAACGTCGCACAGGCGTCATTCAGAGCGCCTCAGAAAAGCCAGCATCTCACAGTTTAAACTGAAAGTCGGAGCTAGTCTAAAACTTCAATGGTTCAAAAGTAATTTAATATTTTGTAAAACATATCTCAGCGTTTCATCGGTGCCGCACAAGGCTTTGGAGGGTTAATAAGTTGATAAATGTCAAGTGTAGTGGAAACAGTGTGCGATGCTGCCCCCTGGTGGCCAGTAAAATAAGGCAGCTTCAGTGTGACACCTGTAAAATTCTCAGTTTAATGAACGCCATGCAGTAAATTTATGCCAAATTTCCAGAAGACACTGACAGCTGACACACATTGCTCCTAATTGATCAAAGGTTTAGTAATATTTTGTCAAAGTTTGAATTTTTCTTTTCATTTGCTTGAGTTTTGTCTGTTTGTATGTTTTCAGAAGTTGTACTCAAGGTTTTAGTTTGGTCATTTCCTGTTTTATTGCGTTAGCTGTCTCCTCGTGGCTCCTCTTGATTGTTTATTAAATTCACCTGTCGCTGACAGCTTTTCTCTCAGGTGTGTTTATTTGTGACCGAATGCAGAAAACAGGGTTGGCTAGTACTGCAAACATGCAATGAATATTTGTGTTTATGTGTCGCATTGGTGGGATTACTCAGGTTTCATTTTGGTCATCCTGGACGGGTCGCTGGGTAATCACTGGCCTAACATGTGGAGACGAGCAACCATTCACGCTAACATTCACACCAACGGGAGAATTGATCTTTAAAAGGCCTAAAATGGTAAATTAGTGCATTTTGGGATGTTGGATTAAATGTTGGACAGTGCTGCATGTTCAGGAGGAGAACTGTGTGTAAACTGGGCTCACAAAAACTGTAAGTCAAAATTCAGAATGTCACGGTTGTGTGTGCATGTGTGTGTGTGTTCATCTTACCTGTGTTCCTCCACTTTTTTGGTTTGTCGATCAGTTCATTTTAGAGTCTTTGTGATGTTTTGGGTACATTTCAGTTTTCTCCCCCCCGTTTTTTTGTTACTTTAGCATCAACTTTGCTTTTGTCAAAGATCACGTTGCTTCTTTAACCAACCTGTCACTGTGTTTTTTTAAAATATACTGAAGTTTCTCAGTCCCTCTGCAGTACGACAGCAAATTTGCTTCATGATAAAACTTTCTCTTTTAAATAGAAACTATATTTTGAGTATTTCATTTATTAAATAAATAACCGAAAGTATTGATTGACTCACAAAGTGTGACATAATTTGATTTAATAAATGAACAACTATTGCGTTCTTCATGAAACACAATATGATGGTTTGTTGTTTGTCATGCTCCTGCTCATTGTTGTTGTTGATGTTGCCCAGCAGGTGGCACCACTGACACAAGACCTGCATAGTCAGTAAGTTGGTTTGCAGGCCGCATGTAATAAGAACTGCAGAGAAACTGAAGCAGGTTTTAAATTTTCATGATGAATACATGGTCCTTAAAAGCAGAAAAGTATTCTTCCATGCACAAAAACACAAAGTGATTAATTTTTTATCAGGCACACAGATTTGTGTGTTTTTAAAGACAGTTTAAAACAAAATCTGGCTTTAATGACTAAACAGTTCAGTCTGCTTCACTTGTTTCTGATACTGCACGAGAAAAAAAATGAATTTATGTGAGTTTATAAATTAAATTTCTCTTTGAAGGACATTTATGAAAGAAAACATTAAATATTTGGGACATTTCAGAGTTTAGCCTGTACATTTTGGCTTTAATTCTCATTTTGTTTCATCTTTATTAATCAGATCAACTACAGTTTTGCCACTTTAGATATTAAAGAACATTACACACACAAACGTCTCGTCTCTCCCCTCGAGCCTTCAGTTCTTCTTCTCTGAGCTGAAAGACCTACATTCTGTCTTCCATGTCATCTCATCCACTTCCTGTCCTGTCTAAGGGGGCTAAGAGAAGCCGAAGGTGAGCGAGAGTCTGTGGAGTGCACGGTTTGTACTCGTGCTTCCCTCCTGAGCTCGTTACCGCGAGGAGTTATCAGGAAGTCAGCTAGCCCTCTTCTGTCATAGCTCATTAGGATTACAGGCGGGACGCTCACTGAGAGAGAGAGAGGGAGACATGCAGAGAAACATGCTGGATCATTATTACACCGTGAAACAAAGTCCCATCAAGCAAATGAACCACAGACAGGTTTAAAGTTTCTGGATCAGCGATAAAAGACGCTGTACAAGGAAAATGTCTGCAAGAGACCCAAACACCAAACATGAACCATGAAAAATCACACACTGTCTTAAGTCAAATCTTTTGTCTTTGAGACTTATTACAATATTTTATAAAGTCATGCACACTGCAAAATATGTGCACCTTTGGCTCAAGATTTCATTTGTAATTTCTTTATGAATTACATCTTAAAACAGACGAAATTGACTTTTACAGAAAGAAAAAGGTTTTTAAACCTGTACGTCTGGTGTACTTTGAGATAAGTTCTGCATGCTGTTATAATTTTATCCATGTAAAATCTCCTTCACGAAGTAATTTCAGAAGATGCAAGAAAAAAGACAGTCTGGGTTTTTGTGAAGAAGTATTCCCTAATTGATCTAAAGGTAATTCGGTAATAAAGTCGAAAAGAATCTTCAATGTCCCAAAAAATTTGCATTTTTCCTTCTTGAAGGTGAATATGGCGGCTCGGGGGCGACCTGTTAGCTCAGGGCTAATTTTCAAATACTGCAAACAGAAAAACCACAAAAGTTATTAACTTCAAACTCTCTGCAGACTCACTCAGAAAGTAGAACTGTAACTAGAGCTGCGTAACTCGCATCCTTTGACTTTGACTCGTCCATCTTATAAAAACACTAAAATTTAAGAATAGATTAAGATTAAAAATTGCACACAGAGTGATATGTGAAACATAGTGTGACTAATACAGAAAGAATTATTTATGGCACAAATGTCTTTGAAGTTCCTGCATACTTTGATGATCGTGCACTTGATTTTAATATTTTATGTACGTTGTGCTTACACTGGTTTTGTCTGCTCGCCTTGTCGGCTAATCTGTCCTTTTCATGTGTTAGTGTATCTTTCGAAGTCTTTGAAATACATACATTTTCATTTCTGGCATTTTAGATCGCCTTTTAAAGACCTGACAGATAAAAACTAGTCCCTCGGCTTCTCTTACAGTTTGTTGATTAGTGTGCAGTGCCCCTGAAAAATAAACCGGTAAATACATAAATAAATAAATCTTTCACAGAAGATAAACAGATAAACAAGCAAACCCGCGCAGCTACAGAAGCACAAATCTCATACATGAGGAGTTTTTGACCTGTGGCTAAAAGTGGCTAAAATTCCAGGTTTTACTGTAACACATTAATTTTAGTGTGACACATTAAAAGAGATTTCAGAAGTTCCAAATCTGGAGTTAAACTCTAATATAAAAACAATAGCAGGTGTGATTTCAGTGCCTTGCTCGATGACACTTCGACAGATCTCATGATTCAAACTGGACCCTGAGAGCATTAAACCTGCATGTGTGTGTGTGTGTGTGTGTGTGTGTTTGGCTTATGGAAGAGCCGCAGGGAAACCAGCTAACATCGATGTCACTGAATGATGTCATCCGGCCTGAGCCAAAAACCTGTTGCATCAATGACTAAAAACAGACGCGGCTGAGGTGAGCCTTAATCTAAACGTCCCCATTAAAGGAGGCCATCAAATATCTCTCATGATCTCGGCGTGCGCCCACGGTAAACGCAGGATTAGCGGGAATCTCAGCCAATCAGGTCGACTCTTGTGGCTTAAAGCTGCAGCGGAGCAGCACGGCTTCATTACCTGAGCCTGAGCGCACAGGTAAACATTTCCCAGGTGTTTTAATGTTGCAAGCATGCAGACAGCCAGCTGGCACGCAGTCAACCAGAGAATAAAGCTCATGTAATGATTTGAGTTTTCTCATGGAGACAACCTGCATCCACAGCTCTTCAAGCGATTCCATCGTCTGAGCTCTCTGGAGAACATGTCTGATTTCCGCTCATGTTTCCTTCAGCTTTCCAAGACGTGAAGTCACCTGAACTCATCTCTGTAGACCCGGTCCTCATTAATGTCGGCTTTGTACATTTCTGCAAACTCTATCTGTCTGTGGTGAAGGCAGAAACTTCTTGTTTAGTGATAAAACAGTATTTAAATAATCATGTTTTTGCCCAAATCACCTGATTTTGTTGCCAGAAAAACATTTGGAAATTTCTTCTATCGTCTCCCAGCTTTGGCCACAACAACATGGCTGTAAAATATCCTGACAGTGGCCTAATTTATCCTGTTGAAACTCAACCTTGATGTGGTCTCCAACATCGGTCAGTTACGTGGCAGCAGCCATCCTGTAAAGGTGTGACGCCGCCAAGCCCTACATTTGATCAGAACTACGTCACTTCGTTATGAACTGTTGAAACTTTACGTTACCCGAAAGTTTTGCAAAAATGGAAACTGTGAACACTTTTGTGTGGCAACCAGGCTGGTTTATAAGTTTCAAAGTGGTCTAAGAGATAAAAACTTTAACTTTTCAGCCACTGAAACCTACGTAGCCAAAGACACATATGGACATAGTTTTAGATTTTTTGACATCTTGATTATACATCATATGATTCAGGGGAACCTACTTTTTCATGTCAGTGCAGTGTGAAGTCACAGTCATGCACGGCATTCCATATTTGCCTCAGAAAAAACACTCAAAGACATAAACTTGTGTTTCGTTGCTCAGCGTGGAAAGTTGTATTCAGGCGTTCTGAGGTTTGGTGTAAATTCAACTCAATTTTCCTCATTGAGTAGCAGCCATTTATTTGCACATTATCCTGGGCGGTTATTTACTTTGGTCAGTATCACCTCTGAGAGTAAACATCAAAGTGTTTACATCACCGATTGTCCTACGCCTAGAATCGACCCTGAACGTTGCACAGGCGTCAATCAATGTGCCTCAGAAAGCTAATCAGAAGCCAATCTGTTGTTTAAACTGTTCAAAAGTAATTTAATATTTTGTAAGACATATTTCAGCATTACATCAATTCCAGGCTAGCGTTAGCTGCAATCACTCAAAACCCGGAATATTTTAAAAGATGAGTTGTTTGCATTAATTTCCTGTATGTTTCACAGTGTTGCCAGATTGACTTAGCACATCAGTGAGAATATTTCAGCTCCGGGATCCTGAACCTCTTCCTGGATGCAAGGAAGAAAAAATAAACTTTTTTTTTTTTCATTGGTGAAATGAATCGAACATTGTTGGGAAAAATGCAACATTCCCGTCCACCTGACCGATCCTAAGGAATGAAATGGAAATCTCGCCTCAATCCTGAAGTCAGATTACAGGATGTTAACGGGGGTGGACCAAACAAGATCATCTCTTCTTGAAGACCAATACGTGCTCTTCTTCCAGCCATGACCCAACCTAAAACCTCCCTCCTGTCCCGTCTCACCATCAGCATTCAAATTCAAACGTGTCTGACCTCCCGCCTCTCTCTCCCCGAATCAAACATTTCCAAAGCCATTCTGCAGAAGAAAAAGATTTGAAAATACACCTTAAAAATCTTTTGAACTCCTATTCACGAGGTTCAAAAGCAGAATCACTCTTAAAAAGTTCACATCTCTCTTGGAGGCAAAACTCTACATTTGACTCTTGATCCACTTTTCGTCTCTGCCTTTGCTGTGTGGCAGGTGTGACGCACGTTTTGCCTGACCTGCTCTAATTCCCTAACGAGATTGCCCGTCCCCGGATATCCCATTAGAGCCTGATTAACTGGGCTCAGCTCATTAGCTCTGACAAACCAATTCACCCCGGCAACCTCCACCTCGTACTCTCCGTAGCCGCTCCTGCAACCCTGTTGAAAAACAAAGCCAAAGCAGCGCCAAAAAAAAAGAGCATAAAATCACTTTTGTGTTTTCATTGAACACTGCGTATGTTTATTTTGAAAATCAAATTAATGTCCAAGTTTGTGAGTTCCAAAAGATTAGATACATTGTGGGAATGAGACTCGTTGTGCATTTATACTTGTTCTCTACTTTGTTCTTCTTCTAGTTTGCTTTAATTGCACCTAAAACTCATTTGAGAGAATAAAACAGTAGCATATTCTTCATGTGCATGACTGACGTGTCCGTTTCCTTCCTTCACTGCATTTTTGTGCAACAGGTGTATTTTTTTTTCCTGCATCTCTTCTCTCCTCTCTTATATTCTCACATTTCACCTCCACCTGTTCCCTTTCTCTCTCTCTGTCTTGTTCTTTCATTTCTTCACCTGCTCTTGTCTTTTGACCTCATAACCTGATTTTCTGCCTCCAATCGGTTTACGTCCCTCCTCTTGTCGAGCTCCCTGTCTCTCTCCGTCCCTCTCCTTCCCTCTCTATTTCCATCTTTGAGCTTTATCCCTTCATCCCTTATCTCCGTCATCCCCTCCAATCCTCATCTGTTCTTCACCGTGGAGGAAGGGAGAGAGAAAGAGAGAGTTTTTCACAAGTAAGCTGCTAGCAGTCTGCTGGGGGAGAGCGTCAGAGAAGCCAGCTTGCAGATAGCGCACCCTGGGATTGTGGAATCAAAAAAAGGGGAACGCAGAGCCGGAGGTGTCTGGGACCAGGAGCTGCAGAACCAGAGAAGGAACCACATCCTGTGTGGACAAGGTGAGCGTCTTCTTTTATACTTCTGCATTTGTTCTCTGCAGGTGCTTCTTCTGCTGATGGAGAACTTTTGGAGCGGGGATGAGAAGCTGTGAGGTGGCGTTATCTCATTTTGTGAGATTTTAAGGAAAAGGAAGTGATTTTTTTTTTGTTTGTTTGCTTGTTTGAGAGATTTTAAAAGCAGGAAGAAGATTTTTCCTTCAGTCTGCGACAAAGGAAACTGATGGGAAACTTGAATATTAGTGGAGATTTTCTTCCCGTGGCTGCCTGCAGACTATGAAATGTAGCTGCAGCAGTAGTTTGTGCTTTTGCAGTGATTTTGGAGAGCAATGAGCTTCTTCCAGTTTTCACATCTGACTTGGTCTTTTTTTAATTCTGCCATTTTTCATGCAAAAATCTCTCCTCTTTAAAGGCTTCTCATATTTTTAAAGGAAACTTTAAACCCTTATTCTTGGCGAATCATAAAATTATCACTCCTGTGTAAGATTGCATTAAATTTAATGTTTGCTTAAACCCTTTGAAGGTGATCTTTGTTATGTCGGGAAGCTGACAAAGAGGATTGGTCCCTCAGGTGCGGTGGCAGTAAGCTGCAGCCATGATCAACCCCACAACACCAAACCTCATCCAACTCACTTTGTCTGCAGATTTCTTTGCCAGGGTTGCTGCTACAAACAAGATTGTGTTCCCTTGAGATACACTTGTTCAGCTTCTCAGTATTTAATGATTGTTTTGATACATTTGGGTGTCACATCAGTCATTTAAGAGCACAGGACAGTAGAGGAGAAGCTGTTGATGTTTGACTGACACAGACCCACCGTCCACATCGCCCTCCCTCTCCCTCTGATCCCGAGGTAAAGAGCAGTCAGTAATCGGATGACAGGAGATTTGACCGGTAAAGCTTCCTTTAAGATCTCCTGCCCGGGATTTAAAGCCCTGGAGCAAACCCCCCCACCGTCAACGCCGCTGCCCCTCCCACATCCTCCAGCCTCCATCCTGCATCCTGTTGCAGGTTCAAGCTGCTACCTGCGCTGCACATAGGCCACAAACTAGGCCTTCATCTCCACAGCTAACTGATCTTTCAATATTATAGTGTAGCACATAGGCTACATGTAGGGATTTGCAACTTTCCATTTTCAAATATTCTTTTAATTCATTAATTTTTTTAGGAACTTAGTCTTTGAAAAGTCAGAAAATAGTCACATGAACAGAAAACTTCCATCACTATTTGCCAAGGTGCTTCCTAATGCCTATCTTCACACTAAAAGCATTTTTGCCCAAAAACTGTCTTTATCTAAAACGTTTATTTTTTCTCAATCACACAAACTGCAAGGTTGCAACGCAAGTGACAAGTCTGCAAACATGATTCGAGGAGAGAGGGCTGAAACTGCTGCACAGAGCATTTGGAGTTTGGAATGACACAGTTAACCTCATATTTTCCCTCATTTGCGAGAGAGCAGAGCTTCAGTTTTGAAAGAGTCTGAGGTCATTACTGTTTAATTAGTCCAACGTCAGTATCCTATTACAGAGCATTAAGCTCATACAGCGAGCTGCAGCACACAGAGCTGCTGCAGCATGTAAATGATGTTGGAGTGAAGGAATCTGTCATTTAGAAAAGACAACGAGGACATGAAAGACCAGGAGGAAAAGCTTCAGCGCACTGACTATTACAAAACCCTTTCACTCTTTCTTTGCCTAATGAGAATTTTGCATATTTCATTGTTGAAGTTCTCACACTTTGCTCTGGATCCAAACTAACGAGCAGCCCAAAGAGCCGACCTGACAAGCTTATGGTAGTAGCCAAAACTGATCATCAAAATACAGTCTTTAAAATATGGGCAGAAATGCTTTACAGAGCAAAATAGTAACAAAACAATTACTCATAAATTCCTTTAGAGGAAAATTCTGATACAAAAGCTGAAGTAAAGAACCTAAAATGAGTCAGGTTAAAATATAAAAGACGGGATTTGTTTGGGGGATTTTTTAGTGATTCTTCATTGTTCTCAATTCTCACTGCATTTAGCTTTCAAACACAGCTGCATCATCCAGGCTCAAATTTATGTTTATAGCTTCAGAATAGTAAAAACTCTGCAAATCAAAGCCAGATCAGCGCGGCAGGTAACGGTCCTACAACTTTGGTTCTTAGAGGGATTACACCTGTCAGGTTTGTGTCTAATCTTTGCCCTAGACTTGATGCTGTAACAGCAACTCAAGTGCTCCCGATCAAAGTATCAGGGTCACTGAGTGATGCACAGTCTGCTCAGTGGATCTTTGAGCAGCCTAACTGTACTGTGGTGTGATGCACTGCAGCCACACTGGGACCGCGTTATTTACAAGGGCATAAAAATCTCTCAGGAGTTTTTCTGCAGAATTGTTAACATGGTGCAAGATGACAGATGTCCTCAACATTTGTCTAATCTGCTCTAAATGCAAATAATTCCCATAAATTTATTTTTGATTTTGTCATCCTGTCACCCAAGTTCAAAAGTTAAGTTTTTTCCTTTTCTTTTTCATTTCGGTATTCTCTCTGTCTCTCTTTCCTGCTTCAGAGTGACACTTCTGTTTCCATCAGTAACATCCCCCAGCAACAGTCGCCATGGCAGCTGAGAAAGCTGAAATCGATAAACTGAAAAAGGAGTGCGACGGCCTCCGTGCACAGATTGAGGTGAGCACCTTCTGCAGGTGAAGAATACACTTAGTATAAAAATTTAGAAAGGTCTGATCACACAAAATGTAAAGTTGCTGTCCAGAGAACACATGCATTTCCTTTTTTATTATTAATTTATTTATTTATTTGGCTTAAAAGCAGGGAATTTTTCTTAAACCATGAAGAACTGGTCAATCTTTTAGTTTACTCTACCACCACTGTCTCAAGTCTATTGCTTTCAGTGTTATTACAGTGATGCTAGAACTGCTACTATCACTTGCACAAGCAGTACAACTTTCCTCTTAGGCCTTTAAATGTCAACAGCACCCACAAGTCAGTTTACAGTTGTTTTCCAGGGTTTAGATTAAATTAAAACTGAGCCTGAATAACTTAATCTAATCAGCTGGACTTTAAACTGCAGTTTGGGGTGGTGGTGGCTGGATTTGGTGTTTAAACCATCAAAATAAAGTTTTCCTCCTTGACCCTATGTTTCCCTTCTTGTCTCTCCAAACATGTAATTCCCTGTGCGACCACCAGGCGGCCCGCAAGGCTGCGAATGACAGCAGCATGTCTGGGGCAGCAGGGGGCGTGGCCTCGGTGGGCCGAGTCCAGCTGAAGCTGAGAAAGACACTGAAGGGCCACCTGGCTAAAATCTATGCCATGCACTGGTCAGCTGACTCCAGGTGAGGATGAGGAGGGTCACAGGTGTCTCTCCCCCACAGCAAAGCACAGTTTGACACATTTGTCCCTGTGGGAAAAGAACAGGTGTCACTGAGAACATTAGCTGTGATTTTGTTCTGGTGTCCCAGTGAGTGACAAGCTAACAGGCTACAGTTGAGTTCCAGAATTTAATCCTTAACAATTTTATTATTATACAGTGCAGTCAAAAAGCCAAAAAACTTTAGAGGAAGAGAGAGAAACAGTTGGTTTCTTAAAGGAGAAGAAGAGTTTAGAGTTTCATTGTCCATGTTCACCTGCTCTGGGACTACAGATGGAAACTAGCTAGTAGCTTTCTTCTTTTGTTGAGATTATGGTCCCTGATACAAATAAACTTCATAAAGATAAAGATTTTTAGTTAATTTTCTTTTTTTTTTTATGTCTTGCCAAAGTTTCCGTAAAAATTTGCTTCGGCTTTGATGGTTCAGGTGAAACTAGACATTAGCGTGTTATCTGCTAGCTGCCTCGCTGACAGAATTTATGAAGGAACTTTTGGAAAAACTTTCTTTCTTTCATTCATTCTTATTTTTTTCTCTTTGGTGTTCTGTTTGTTGAAAAGTCCAGCTAACAGGCCTGCTGCTGTCGATCTTATTTGAACTAAATAAAGCTAAACCAAGCTAGTTAGCAAACCAGTTAGCTTGCCCTTTCAACAAACTGAACTCTATTGTAATTATTTTAACTGCATGAAGAATTTATTTTTTCACAGTAGAAATTAGTTTATTGAAAAGGCAAGCTAACCAGTTAGCTCACTTCCATAGATAGCTACAGACTAGAATGGGTATGTAACAAGCTGTCAGCCCTTCTGACATTTAGCTAGCTTGCTTGCTAGTATCTAGCTGGTTCTAAATCCCCAAAATCAACATGTTCTGACAAGTTTACCAACAGCCGTAAATAACAACATCAAAACATGTATATAGGTCTATTTCCAGTCAGCACACTTGACCGAGGTACTGATTCAGATTCTGGAGTTGCTCCCTGGGCGTCGGGCTGTGGCTGCAGACTGCCAAAATCTCATTGAACATTTTTGGAAAAACCCCATTTTTCTCACCCCAATTCACACCCAGATTTCAGACTCAGAGGCAGTTATTGCATCATACAAAACACTTTTATTGGGGATAGGCCTTCCTTTTACACGACAACGGAAACTGAAACTGCAAATGTTTTACACCAGGTTCCAGGTTGCAATCTTTTGAAACCGCAACCTTCTCTCTGGCTGTGCAAACTGGCAGGCGGAGTGCCTGTGAACGCGGCGACAAAGCTAATGCTAATGCCAACGCAGGTCAATGCACTCTGCTCTAGCCACAACCAAACTCTGATTAAACACTCCGCAGTGCACCAAAAGCAGGTTGAATATGAAGACAGTCTGTGGAGGTGAATTTAAGTGCTTTTGGTTGTGCATGTAAACGCAGATGTTGTTTGAGGACGTAAAGGAAAGACCTTTCCATTTTTAGTATGGCCGCTCTCGTCTAAACGTTGCCTCAGTCTTTAGTCTCTGTTTTAAAAGATTAACACAGTGACACTGTTGTCTGTCTCACAGGCAAATGGTCAGTGCATCACAGGATGGAAAGCTTCTTATCTGGGACACCTTCACAGGAAACAAGGTACGCTCACCTGATCAAACTCAGTCTGTGTGACAAAGGTCTTATACGTGGAAATGTGTACATGCTTACATCTTAGTGTTGCACCCATACAAGTTTACAAAAAACACAACTATACTGACAAATACAAACACTGCGAGTGTTTACTGAATATTGTGGGTTTGTCTATCAGTCGGAATGTTTCTAAAAAAAAAAAAACTGCAAGAAGTTTTAGCTTTTTTTAACAAGTTCAGTTGTTCCAATGTGGGATGAGTGCATTTTATCTTATCTTCAGCCTAAACAGGTCGTGTAGGTTGTGATTTAACTAAACTAAATCTACATTTCCCAGCTGGTGGCTGTTCCACTAAAGTCAGCTTGGGTGATGAGCGTCGCCTTCGCCCCCTCTGGTAACCTGGTGGCCAGCGGTGGTCTGGACAACATGTGCACCGTGTACAACATCAAGGCTGCCAGCCCCAAGACCCTCAGGGAGCTGGACGCACACACAGGTGAGGACAACACTCGGCAGTGCCGTGTGCCCCCGTAAATGCCTGCGCATGTTCTCAGGGAACTGAGCGGATGTAAAGTCAGACAGATATAAAAAAAAAGTTTCTCTCCATCCCACAGGTTACCTGTCCTGCTGCCGTTTCCTTAGCGACACTGAGATCCTGACAGCTTCCGGTGACACCACCTGGTGAGTCTATCATTGATCATTCTGTCTGGAGCATGCGACGGGAGACATCTGCAAAACATCAAGTTTATAAGGACAAACAGCCAAATTTCTAATCCGGTGTAGCACTGGTGGACTCAAGGGGGGAACAGGGAGGCAACCGCCCCGCCTGGTACCCTAATGTTCAAAGAAAACGTTGTGAAAGTGCCCTCTTGGATGCCCCTGCCGTAGATAAAACACGATGAAGTGCCCTCTAGGGTGACCCTCCAGTGGACAACTCTTTGCATGCTGGTGCCCCACTGCATACAATGGGTGCCTCTTCTACTGTTTTCACCCCTGCACCTCAAACATCCTGAGTCCGCCAGTGCGTTGCAGCTAAATCAAATGAGCATCCATCATGACACTCTTCCTCTCTCTCCTCTCCAGCTGTCTGTGGGACCTGGAGACTGGCAAGCAGAAGATCGTCTTCACCAACCACATCGGAGACTGCATGTCCCTGGCTCTGTCCCCCGACATGAACACCTTCATCTCTGGAGCCTGTGACTCTCTGGCCAAGCTGTGGGACCTGAGGGAAGGGACCTGCAAGCAGACCTTCTCCGGACACACCAGCGACATCAATGCCATCGCTGTGAGGAGCATCACACACACACACACACACACAGACACTGACAGGCAGGATCCTAATACGGAGTTTAGTTTTTGAACCTATATTCTGCTTCAGTCATCACCACAGACGCATTTAACACAAACTCTCCCCTCTTCAGTTCTTCCCCAGCGGAAACGCCATCATCACAGGCTCCGACGACTGCAGCTGCAAGATGTACGACCTGCGCTCCGACCAGGAGGTGATTGGCTACCAGGACTCCAGCCTGAATGCCGGCGTCACGTCCCTGGCTCTCTCCAACTCAGGCCGCCTTATCTTTGCCGGCTACGATGACTTCAACTGCCACATCTGGGACTCACTGAAGGGAGAGAAAGTTGGTGAGTGGACTTTAGAGAAACCTCTATTTTACATGTCCTCTCCTCTCCTCTTCTTACTTTTTCACCACGTCCTGTCCTTTTCCTTCCATCTTATGTCTCCTCCTCCTCTTCCTCCTCCTCCTCACAGGTGTGCTGTCCGGCCATGACAACAGGGTGAGCTGCACCGGTGTTCCCGAGGACGGGATGGGCGTCTGCACAGGATCCTGGGACAGCTTCCTCAAACTGTGGAACTGAGGTGTCCCAGCAGAGGAAAACACTGGGAGAGATAGAGGAGGAAGAGGAGAAAAGGGGGGAGGAAAAGGGTGAAGACAGGTATGAGAAGAAGAAAAGGGAAATAAACTAGGAGACCGGTGAGGTTGGAGGATAATTGGTGCGGAGTTTTGAGCCCACGTCTTCCTCTCTTTCTCTCTCCCTTTCTGCCTCTTCCTCATTCGTGTATGCAAAAATCTGAGAGGCTGCGAATGAGTCCAGTTGTATAAATGGCATCAGGTAAACGCGATGCATCCCACCGTACGTACAAGAGAGTTTTACTGTTGTCGAGACGATTAAAACGCTGAAAAAATAAAAACATAAAAGATAGCACGTTATTCAAAATGATTACCGAGCAAAAATAAGCTCTTACTGAAAATGTCAATTAAACTCATTTAGACTTTTGACAATAAAAAAAGAGCATGTGCATATTAAAAATAAGACTGTAGACTTACAGATATATTTTTATTGTATGTGAGATCTTTGACCTGTAAAAGAGCCCTGCACTTATTTAGATAAAAGGCTGATATGTAAATTAATTTCTATTTTTTAGTTAGAAGAAAGAGTTGATGTACAGTGTCTTTTTTTTTCTTTTTGTTTTTTTTTTTTTTTATTTGCACATATACAGAGTATATGTGTAT
>JAQLOL010000008.1:2222661-2242065 GCA_029783665.1 Naso thynnoides | reverse complement strand
TTAGTGTTCATAATTAAGTCCTCAAGGTGGAGCCAAGAGGCAGCTCCACACAGGTGTCAGAAAAAAACGTAACTTTACCTTGTACCTCCATTCGGTGGCGCTGTGTTTGAAAAAACATGGATTAAATACCACACAGTGGAGAGTAGAAGAAGACTTCCCCCACGACTTTGACGTTAAGCAGCAGGGTTTGTCTTGACCTTCTCTCTACAGCGTGACAAATTAAAAGGTATGAGAAGAATTTACATTTTTAAATGAAGTCACATTACCAACAACAGAAAACAGCTTTTTCCTCAGCACAGCAATTTAAGATGAATCTAACACCTTTAATTACTATGTTTGCAGGTTTGCTCTGCTGGCTTGCTAAGTTAGCTAGCTCCTTGCTAGGGCTAGTTAGCATTATTTTCTTGTTCTTCAGCAGTAGAGAAGAGACTTAGGTTAGTCAGGAGTCATTCGTTGACCTAAGTACGTAAGTAAACTAGGAACATTAAATAAGCGCAACATAGATATCAGCTATAATTATTTGTCTGCCTGTAAATGTTCACGTCAACTCACTACGGTGAAACTACTTGCAGGAACATTAGCGTTAGCAAGCTAACGTTACAGTGCGTTGTCCTCAGTAAAGACAAGCTACTGAACATGTCAATGAAAAGTAACTTTTCTTACCTCACTATGAATGAAGATTTGAAACGGCGCTTTCAGCTTGTCTGCTGACCCGTTTTCTCTGGTGGTCAAAGCTGTGAACGTTAGCTAAAGCTAGGCCCGACAGCGTAGGGTCACGGCAGCAATCACCCAAGCAGCCTAACGTTAGCTGATTTTATGTTATGTAACTGCATAGAACTAATTTTTAATACCTAGATTCATTTAGCATTTCTGTATTAAAAGGGCTGATCCATAAATACAACTGTGTAACTCATTTGCTTGATTAATGTTTAAACTTAGTATTATTATGAGTAGAGTTTTGGTCTGGGCTCTGTTTAAAATGCATCGTAAGTCTTCTGATGTTCCAGTCATATCCCTGCTGAAATAAACAGTTTATCGAGATTGTGTCATTGCTTTGACACCAGCACTGTTTTGAGACCATGCTGTTGCTGTCCTCCACAGATGGCTGGGCGAATGTTTGCAAGTTGGTGGGGCAAGATGAGCCCTTACTACACTAAGGCATACCAAGAGATGTGGGTTGGCATTGGCATCATGACATACCTGTACTATAAAGTTTCCTATGGCGGTGAGTTCAAGACTTAATGCTTTGCACTACGAGCTGAAATGCAGCTGCCCCTCATAAAAGCAACAGTACGGAGCAATGTAGCCGTAACAATAATAATATTGTACATATGTTGTCATAAGACTGTTGAAATCATGAAAAGTTGTAAAATAAATTTGGCTTTCATAGTGCAGAATAATTTAAAGTAAGCAGCTCCAGCTTTAGTTTCTCAGATGTATTTCAGATGCAGGAGCTCTCAGTGGAATGGGTAAATGTGACTAATATAATGTCTGTTTCTTTGGATTCCAGGCAAGAAGGCTGTGAAGGACAGTAAGTAATCTAACATTTTGTCTGTTCATGCTATGTTGTTAGACTTGGGCAATACTGTAAGTCGGTATAGTCGGTATATAATATTTGTTTAATTGTCATGCTGCTGGTAGATACTGGGGCATTTGCAAGTTTGTGACTCCTAAGCAGAAGCAGCACTGTGTTGGGGTCTGAAATGATCTTCGTCATTAGGCCCAGGATGACCTAATCTTCATGTCGATATTTTCACTAGGGAAGCAAATTGTGTCTACAGCTACAACCCAGAGACCATCTCCCAAAAACAAACAAAAAAACAACAAAAAACCCCATCTGCAGCACCTCCACAGACCCTTTAGGGGTCACGACCCCCTGGTTGAAGACCAGTGATATAAATACTTCAGCACTCACTTTTCTCTGCTTTATTCAGTCAGTGTTTCAGTCAAGCATGACTCTTCATCAGGCCTTTGTCTTGAGAGTATTAGTATGTGTGCCTGTGCCTGTTGTTTTCTTCCACACAACCCAGAGACCAAACAGCAGTTTATATAGTGGAATAACCCACAATCTCCAGAAGAAAGGACATCAGGAGAGGAGCACAATTAAGATGATGCTGGTGTTTTTCTGTATACTTGCGTCGTCGTGCATTCCTCAGTTCAATTCTTCCCCTAGGGTCAGAGTTCTGCTCTAACCTTCCGAGTTGTCTGCTCAAATAACCTGAACCTTTGCACGCTGGCAACTAAGGTCTCTTACATTAAAAGGTGCAAGCTCAGAGCGTATTGGGTCACATGACTTTCTCGCTCGCGACCACAAGGTCATAACTCCTTAAGCCCCCCTACTCACCAGATTCGGCTTCCTGAACCTTCTTTCTGCAACCAAAAATGACGCATAGTTTCTGGGTCGAAGCCGTAAATCTAAGTTTGAGGTATATAGTGCAATTGCAAATGTTTGTACCAGTGGTCCCAAAAACACATGCAACTTGGTTGTTGATGATGATCAAGTGATGTAATTTGAAACACTAAATACTCACTAGTTGTTGTTTGCACCTGCTACATGCACATTACTGTGCATTTCCCTTTGCTATCATGATTTCAAACATATTGTTAAAAAAAAGTAGCATGTAACTGAAGTTTGGGTGAATTTTGTAAAAATTCAAAATAGTTTGCCCATGCCAGGTTGGACAGGGTTTATGTGATCTGTTTTGTCATTAATTTAGTGTGTGTGTGTGTGTGTGTGTGTGTGTGTGTGTGTGCTTGGGGGGGGTGTTCATGCCAATTGGCTAAAAAGGGGCGTGGCAGTTGGAGTGGCCTAGTGCAAAAAGGAATACAACTTCTAAATGGATTCATGTAACATGGCCAAACTTTGTAGAAACACATGCACACACTTTCATTGGACATGTCTTGCTCCGCCCCTATACTTTAGCCCCGCCCCTTCCATTACTCAGCAACAGTCACATTCTTGTGGGAGGCATCACTGCAGACAGTAACTCATATTTATTCCCTTTTTTTTGCTTTCCGAATAGGCTAAGCAGTAAAGAAAGGATTTAACATTTGAACAAGTACGCAGTATTTTGCAAGACAACAGTTTTTGCTGACGGGTCGCAGCTCTTGCAAATTGACGCTTGTTTCTCATGAGTGAGGAAGTAGCGAAAATTCTGTTCTTTTTATGTCTTGTCTTGTCCCTACATGCTTTAAACCACATGCTGTCGTCTCATGCAAATATCTTGTGTTGAAATCGTGTGCAGGTTTTCTCCTCATGTCATCTTGCCGGTTCTTCTTTATGCATATTTTGTGTGTGTACGTGTGTAAGATGTTTGTGGCCAATGCAACATTATAACACAAATATGTTGCATTTATTCTTACTAAAAAAGCTGGTCTGAACCACTGCATAACTTTTTTAGGACAAGTACTGTTTTGTTAAACGGCAGCGTCTCTTTATGTCTTTTGTTGTCAGATTTCCTCTATAATGTCACTCTGGCGTTCATCCGACTCTTAGCCTGAATGGGAACACATTCTGTTTATGTAAAACCTTCCTGAAGAGATTGAATTCTACACATCTCTTTCTTCAGTCACCTCTCCTCTCTTCCACTGGGACATAAATCCCCCCCCCCCCCCCGTGTGCTGCTTTTAACCTGCTGCAAAATCTCTCTTCCTTTCTTTTTCCTCCGTCCTCAGACTCCTTCGCTCAGCACTCCTCTATCAGATGAGATGACTTGAGCGACTCATGAATTTTCACAGCAGCTCTGAGCTGCGTTCCCCTCACTGTCTGTCAATTACAGTGTCGACGACCTCTGGATTTGTGCTTATTTGGTTCTTACGCTCATTGTAAGTGACAGAGGATAAACGTGTCAGCAAAATGTATAAATGGTGCTTAGCATAAGAAAACGCAGATAAGGTTCCGGACTCGCCACCATCATGCAGAAACTTGCACACACACACACACACACACACACACAGTGGTGCGTGGGTGATTTTCTCTACTGGCCTATATAAATTTTATGGCTTTTTGCTCCTTCTTTTTCTCGGTTGCTGTGCTGGAGCCCCACCCAGAGTACTGCAGCTCTCCAAACAGTTCCTCCTGAGGGTGGAGCAGCAGCATGCAGGACGCTTCATGTCAGTTTTACACTGGAAACTCGCATTTCTGCTTTTTTGTCGCTCCCATCAGAGCACCGAAGCAGGCATTTTGATAGTGAATATATAAAATATTAATAAAATTTCCTACCAGGGAAATTTTTGGTCATCATGTGCGAATGTCTATAAAAGCCACGTGAATTTTGATGTCATGAAATTCCAATCCGAACTTCCGAAGACTTGTGGTGCATTCCATTTAAATTTTAACTGCTACGCAATACCTGAAGTCAAATGTCTGACTCAAAAAGTCAAGAGAACCTCACCAACCCTGAACTCAAAATCTAAGATGGCTGCTTTGAGCATCGTTTTTTGTGAAGTTGTGGTGTTGTCGTGTTTATTGGCTGTTCTCTTTTATTTGGGTCTCATTACACATCAATTAAATTTGATGCTTTGGCGTTTGTGTGCACAAAATGCAGCGTAACGCACTGTTTAAAACTTGCTAACAATGTCTGTCAATGCAAGAACAAACCCATCTTCAATCAACCAATCAATTGTTGGTTTTTTCGACTCGCTGTATTGGAACAGAGTTACTCGGCTGTGACATCATTCCCAGCTCCGAATTTTTATCTTTGAGCTAAACTGAACGCAGCATAGGAGTCTTTGAGTCAGATGCTAATGTTGCGTGCCTATTTGCATTGCTCACATTTGATTTTCAGCCAGTAATATTTGCCTTTGTCACCATCCCAGTTAAATGTGTCAGCTTGCTAAAATTTGCCGGTAAAAACAAAGCTGAGGTGATGAGATGGTGGCGTCAGATTTTCAGATAATTGGTCACAAAACAAAGTACTGGGTGATCTGACACCTTGAATGTTTGCATTAAAAAAATCCTGGTCTTTAATGTGGTTAAAAAATATACTGTCTCATAATTTTAGATTGTTAAGATTCAGTTCATAATTGCCTGGCTGCATGTGCCTGACAATAGATAATGTCAGCAACAGAGGGTGCTGTTCCTCCAATGGCCACTAGGACGTCGTTTTAAAAAGATGCCGCTTGTGTAAAAGTGACCACAAAACCTCCAAACTTTCCTCCATCGTCATTTTTTTCCCACAAGACTTAGAGGGTAAATAGCTGGTTTTGTTATTTATATATTTGTGTTTGTTAAATATCTTTTTATATGAGGATATTAATGTCTACAGATGGGTAAGTTTAGGACAATGTTCATGTCCATGTTTCAAACATATGATGATCTTTTAGACCATGATGCATTGCTGGAGATGAAACTAGCCAACCGTATATAAAATCATTCAAATGAGCGCGAGCTTCAGCATCTACAGCAGGAAAAATGAGTCGAGTGTTTATTCTTCTGTCACCGCTGGCTGTTTGAATGTCAGTCATGTGTACGCGGCACCCGCAAGGTGTTTCTCGCTGCTCACACTCACATCCATTAACACACCTTCCTCTTTTCCGATCTGTCACCACCTTAATGAGTTTATCTCACAACTCTCATCTTCATCTGTCTCTGCTCTCTCGATCTCCTCTGTATGTGTCTCTTGCCCAGTGCTGTTTATGCACTTTGCTGTGAGTTACGTAAGCTCTACAGCAGCGGCGGCGGCAGCAGCAGAGAGAGCGAGGACACCCGTGAACGCACCACACCACACCTACTAGAGACTGCAGTGCTCAGCAGAAAATACACCAGCACTGAAAAAACACACGTGAGTGGGCGAGCCGGGGAGAGAGTGAATGAGGGAGAGAGGGATGAAGGCACGCAAGGAGAGGACAGAGAGGATGCCGTATGTTACATTGTCATTACGTCTAGTCTATTTCTATCTCTGTGTGTGAGGAAAGAGAACAAGGTGAGACTGGGATGATGGAGGGGAAGAGTGGACAGACGGCTGGGGGAGACAAATGCATGGGTGCTAGTGGGTGCTGAGGTCAGCGAGGTTCTCACCCAATCATCAAAACCAAACAGACCCTGTGTGAATATCCCTCCTGAAAGTTATGTTTTATTATAATGTCGCGGTGTCAGGGATACTGTAAACCTAACTGGATGTCCACAGTTGCATCATCTGGGTTCTAACTTGGTATATACAAAAACATTGTACAAAACTGCATTGCACATTGTGTCTGGTAAAATGTTCACTGTGTCAGATTAGGCAATTACACGGTCATAAATTGAGACGTCCTAGATGCAGAGTTGGTTGTCGTCCATTATGATTCACGATGCAAGATGGAAATCGATTGTCGCGCCCGATGCTCAGTGATCATTTCCGACGCCTCGTGTCTTCCTGGTCAGGTTGTTATTGGGCTGATAACGTGTTGTCTGACCTCAGCAAAACACCAAACTTTTTCTTTGGTTAAACATACTTTATCAACTGCAGCCATGTCCTCATCTTTCTAATTGCTGAGCGGCATATATAAAAAAAAAAATTTTTTCATTCAGATCTGTTGAAACAACACTTCACTGCAGCAAAAACAAAAACACAACAAATGATTTTTCTGTTTTCTCATTTTAGAGTAGAAAAAAATGCAGATTATTTTTGTTTTTGTTCTTTATTTTTTTCCATTTTGGCTTTAAACAAAATGACCAAGCTGCCTATTCGCGTCTTTGATTCGGTTTTGAAAATGAATTCTTAATCTCTGATTGCCTCATTTCAGCTCATTTCAATTTAATAAAGATTAAAGGGGCACTCCCCCAATTTCACACATCAGTGAACTTATCTTAACCCTGTTGATGTCATCAGAGTAACCTCAGCTTGATTGCATTATGCCAGAAAATCTTACTGTGAGGTGGAATTTAAAAAATGAGGAGATACCCTCCCGCCCAGCCCAAAATTGTCGTCAGCGTTTCAACAATTCATCTCAAAGAGACGTGGTTCAGATAAAATGTGGGCTTCTATGAGGTGAAGATGATGATGGTGACATGACATCGAGGTCAACAGGTAATTTCAGTAAACATCGGGACATTAAACTGATTTTCCAGCCCTGTTTATGTTGAAAAATATATATATATTTGAAGCCAAAACATGATCTTTCTTCTAACCTGAACCAAATGTTTTTTAGAATATTCTTTAATTCTTTTTGCAGAAATTTGCAACGCCAACATTGATTCTACCGGATGGGTTTTTTGCACAGCAAAAGATGCAGCGAGTTGCATTGTGGGAAAGTTAAGGACTAAAACTCAGGTTACTGCCAACATTCCTTTACTCATTTTGACAGAGCTGTCTCTTGCAAACTGACTAGAGTCTCACTTTAAACTACATTACTGCAAAACATATTGCATTGATGAATTTCTTCACAGACTTCACAGAAGCGGCCCAGTTTGTGCAAGTCGTTGGCTGGAGTGCAGATACGTTTCATTATTATGCTTTTGCTCCCCATTTGCATTTCACTCAGAGAATTTTAAACTCTAAAATTATGATCAAAGATTTTTATGCGTAAGCGTACATTGGGTGTCAAAGTCCGTGTCTTTCTTCATATTTTTTGTCACAGATTTTGTGACAAAGTTGTTTATCTTTTGTGCTCGTGATTGAATCTGGAGAGTTCCGAACTGACCCGAGATGCTCGAACTGTCAGTCACCTCCCATCATCTATGAAACGTGCCTATCAGCTGTCACAATGCAAGCATACAATTTAGCTGGGAAAAGATCAGTCTTGCGATTGTAAAAGTCAATATTGGAAAACTGGGAATTGAGATTAATTGAAAACATTTTTTAGTGTCCGGTCTTTGTAAATATATGAGATGAGAAAGAAAGAGGGACACATGAGACAGAGGAGTGAAGAGAAGAGGACGGAAAGGAGGAGTGAGAGCTGAAAGATTTAAGTATAAATATGTGCAAAGGGAAAGAAAGAGAGAGAGAATGACCAGGAGGAAGGAGAGAGAGAGAAAGGGAGGAAGTGATGGAGGACAAAATGAAGAGTGAGTGGAAACAAGGCAGGGCGAGAGACATAAAGAGACAAAGAGAGGAGAGAGATAAATAATTAAATGACCTTATCTGGCAGAAGAAGAGAAGAGAAATGGAGGGATGAAGAGAGGGAACAGGAAGAGGAACAGAAGGCTGATCGTTGCACGTATGGCACACACACACACACACACACACACACACACACACACACACAGGAAATGGAGCAGTCTCACACATGCTAATAATGTGTCCCCAGTCACACATACACACAAGCACACACTTACAGCTTCAACTCGCAATTATCACAAGTACTTTGACACACACAGACTTCACATCCACCCACACGACACACGCGTGCCAAACACACACATATCAAACACACACACACACACACTAAATACACCCCTTTCTGCTCCTTCCATGTTTGATATTGACAATCTCACACACACTTGGTAAACCTCGGACACAACCGCATTCCTTCTGTCAAACACACACACACACACACATAAACACATACCGAATGCTTCCAGGTTTCAAACACACCAAAATCACACACAACACACACATTCCCATGCCTGCCATGTTACAAGACCATCTTACACATACACACATACACACACACACACTTGACTCCATAAAGACACACTTGTTTGCAAGTTTCCAATAAATCAAAGCGAAAATGCATAAAAGGAAACACGCACGCACATCGATGTTTCTGCTGCCACACACACACAGACACACATCTTTTCCTTCCAAAATGCAAAATGACATTCACACACACACACACACACACACGCACATTTGCAACTAAAACTGACAGACATACACAAACACACGCACGACAGCCATTTTCCGAGGAATCAGAGAAAATGCAAGAAGCAAAATTACACACACACCTTCAGAAACACCTACAACTGAAGCATCTCTTTCTCACACACAATAACACAGACACACACACACACACGCGAGCAGCATCACTCTGCATCCTTCCTGCACCGAGCAGCAGCCATCAATGTGAGATCAAAGCGGAGAAAACAGTGGATGCAGAAACACAAAACCTCTTGAGTGGACGAGAAGAGGAAGAGAGGATTTCCTGCCTTTACCTGCAGCCCGTGTGTGTATGTGTGTTCTGCCTTTCACGGCGGCCGAGAAAATACTGGAGAGGCAGAACAGGAGAGAGGGAGAGGGAGAGGAAAACAGGAGGGGAGGAAGGGGTGAGATGTGTGACAGAGGGGGGAGGGGAGATGACTCAGAGGGAGATGGAGAGAGGAAGAGGAGGAGAAAAGGAGGGTTAATTAAAAAGGAGGAGATGGACGAAAGGGTGGGATGAAGGGATAAGGACGGGGTGCAGAGGCTCGTCTCCCAACAGAGGAGGTAAAAATAGATGAAGGGAGGGCCACAGCTCTCTCTCTCTTTCTCTCTGTGTCTCCCTGTCTTTCTGCCTGGTGCTGCAGTGGGGTTCAGTTGATGTATATACAGTTACATAATCCATCCTTCTCCACCACACTCAGACATGATGATGCTCGGCGTGTGCGCGCGCACGCGTGCGCGTAAAAACAATGCAGCAGTAGAAATTGTCTGAAAGCAGAGATGTTGCTGTGCTGGAACGCCACCAAATAAACAGTTTATTTGGATTGTCGAGCCTGTTTGGTCAGTCCCAGGATGGCTGTTGATACTCAATGTGCCCTTGAGCAAGGCACCTTAGCCTCTATTTGATTCAGTGTGTGTTAAACACCCCCAAAAGAAGAGATTAAAATTAGTGCACGTGCTCAAATATCTCAGATCCAAAGAAAGACTGGTATGAACATGAAGTCCTTGTGTTCAGCACAGAGCCGGAGTTGTTTGTTGTTAGTCTAGCATAAAGCCTGGAGAAACTGGGGGAAGCTTTTTTTAAAAAAAAAAACACTTTACCGTGGCTGAATCTCTTCAACATGAATCTCTTTTTGTTTAATTTGTGTGCAAACAAATGAAGAAATGACAGCTCAGGGTTTTTGCTGGTGTTACATGCTAGAGCTGTTCCTTGGCAAGCGACAGCTAGACGCAGTGACTCAGTGCAAGTTCCCGAAGTCTTGTCATTACAGTGATGTTGGCAGGTTTTGTATCATCATGCTTGTGCAGGGGCCAAAACTAGCATTTAGCAAATCTGGCAACCCAACCCAAGAGGTAACGAGCTGACGGATGAACCGTTATTTATTACAGAATATAGATCAGTGCCTCACAGGAGCTGACGTTGCTGCATGTTAACAAAGTTATTGCTTATTGTAAAACTCATGAATGAGTTTCAGGTGATGGAGCAGGTTTTTAAAGGCTCACTTGTAGCCTGACAGACTGAATTTATGTTTCTTTTCATATTTATATGATCTTTTCCGGTTTACCCTTACTGAAAATGTGGAACCTGTACGCTTGCACCAGTCCTGTCCGCCTACTGTCATAGCTTTTTTGACAATCTACAGCCTCCTGATGTAGAAAGATGTCGTCTCCATTCTTTGCATCACCTGCCAAACTCTGGCGGATCGACGGCTGCTGGGGAACAAATGTCAAAGGGCCACTAGACCCGCAGTAGCTCAAGAAAAAAAAAAAGATGTCAGCAGTTGTTAAAAGGTCTGGAATCAGGCTAGCAGTGCTTTTAAATGGCTTCTAGAACTGACCCCATGGCGTATCGGAACTTTTTGTGGCATACCAGAATCTCTCACGAGCTCCTAGTACCCTTTCCCGTCCTGTCCATATCAGAGTGTCTCTTTGGCGATTCATAACGACACTGTAGTTACATTAAGGTGCACTTTGTGACACTTGCCTCTCTGTTTTATCACAGGACTTCCTGACACTCACCGGCTTGTTCTTTCGGAAGTGGAACGCCGCATTAACGATAACTCACGAGCAACAAAAATGTTGGTTAAACAGGGAAAAGCAGAGGAATACAAATAACCAGTAATGTTGGTGTCAGTACACGATGTGAGTCCCTACGCGCTATGAGTCACGCATGTGCGAAGAGGTCAGCCATCTTGGACCGCTAGCTACAGCTACACCGCTTGGCCAAATCACATGTGGTTACGTAATGCTAATGTTAATTGTTACTGATCAAATTTCTACTATTCCAAACTTTATATTTAGGGTAGAAATACACAATGAATAAGCAGAAAAGGCATGGTCTGCTGCAAACTGGATGTCAACATCTTCACTCGGCGCTCGCAAACTAGCTACCACAAGCTGAAATTATAAACAGGCTGTCGCTAGCTCCGGAGCTAGCTGGCCACACTGTAATTATGATTTAGTTTTAAAACATTAAATGTGATTTAAATCGTCAAACTCAGATCATGACATGGTGGTTTTGTACATTTTTTTTTTATTATTTAATTAAAAAATTAAAACAAAGAAAAAGGAGAGTAGAGTTATCAAGGAGCTAGCTAGCAGATGGGGCTAGATGTCCCTTTTGTATCGTATTAATGGCGTTTCCCAAAATTTGGGATGGGGCCACTGGGTTGCACACCAAAAGCAAATGCATTAAGTGAATTTCACCAATTGGTTTGTCCTGTTCCGAAAACTATGCTAGTATGAACGTTAAGGAATATACTTTGATTTCTTATTTTACAGTAAATGCTGCTAATTATCTGTCAACAGCAGCTGGCTGCTGTGCATTTGTTGTTTTCTTTCTCATGAACTTTTATGAAACAAAAACATCAATGGCTTCAATGAATAGCACATAATGTACGTAAAGATGGGAATTATACTTTTTGAACCCATTGTCTTGTGGTTCAAGTGTTGACAGAAATCTGCACTCATGAGCGTGAGGAACCAGTATTTTCTGCGTCCATTTCTCACTGGATTACAGTGGTTAGTTGGTGATTATCAGCTCCTTAACACACAACTTACACACTAGCGAACACATATTGAGGCGTAATAACCCTGTTGTCAGTGTGACTAAAAATTCCTGCACATTCATCGTGTTTGCAGCTGCAGTGACACGATCATGTTCTCTGTGTTTGTTTTGCTTCCTTTGTGCACAAAATGGTGTTGAGCTGCGTCCTTGCTGCTCTAAAAACAGACTGGGGAAGTTGTTAATGCCGACTGGAGGGTGACACTGATACACATTGACAGGGCAACGGGGTGAAGCCAGGGTGTGTGTTCATGTCTCTGTGTGTTACCTTTGTGTTTAATAAAATATCCACATGGATGAGTTCATGACGGCCTACCAGTTTCTGTGCGTATGTGTATTTATGTGTGAACACAGGTGCCCTGTTCACCTGTCTGTAGATGTGCGTGAATGCATATGTGTGTGTGTGCGTGTGCGTGTGTGTGTGTGTGTGTGTGTGTGTGTGCGTGAGAGGGTGATAGAGATAATCTATAATTAAATTCCTGAGTTTAATGGGATTATGTTTGGGAGACAAGCACCACAACGTCCTTGACATCCATCCCCCTGGTTAGTCACGGGTGAGCAACACACACACACACACACACACATATAAAGAGAGGGAGAATGATGAAGAGAGGATGTGAGAGCGGCAGAGTGAGAGAGAGAGCAAGTCTATAAAGAGGAGGGAGAAACCAGGAGGTAGCAACAAAGAGAGGATGAAGTGAAAGAGCAGCAGAGAGATCAAAGTGCAACGAAATGCTTGTGAAGTGAGAGAAAGAGAGGAGCCATCCAGAGGGAAAGGGTAATGGAGAAGGGCCTCGCATTGTAATTATCTCATTTTCTGCCGCGTTGCCAGAGAAGGTCGACTGGCCTTTCCCTTAGAGAGCTCCCACACCTACAGGAAACCAGCCAGGCCACGAAAACAAGCCATTGCATCCCCATTAGAGAGAATAAACACAAGCTCTTTGTTATTTGCCCTTTCAGATTATGCCTTATTTTGGTCCTTCTGCTCATGACCAAAAGTCCTGAGAAGCTCACAAGGTGAGATGTTATATTGGCTTTTTATTTCCTCCAACAGGTGCTCTTCAGATATTAAATCTATTTAAAGTATGTAAGTGTTAAAACCACTGATTCTACCAGAAATATAACGGAAACTTACCGAGGACTAGACAGGGATAAACTGGCCAAGCTTGGTTCAAGTTCTCCGCAGTGTGCATAAAAATGGGCTGAAGTACTGGCCCCAGTACCTCTGGAGCCGTACTGGGATTTTTAATAGCACCTTTAAAGCGTTATTTTACCACGGCACTATTTTTAATGTATCAGTTACTTACCATTAGATGTCTTGAACTGAAGAATATATTCTCTCCCTTCCAGTGTTACCCCACAGTAAACAGATTTCTTCCGATTATGTGAGCCGCTCATGGTAGCTGCTTTTGCTCACATTCGATGGAGATACAATTTCAAAACATCAAAACCATTTTTTAAAAAAAATCTCAATAACTGTGTGTGGTATAATCCAAGTCTTCTTTATGGTGTCATCGGCTCAATAATTACAAAACACTTTTATTTCAGCTACAAAGCTGCTAAACCCAACAAATCTGGTACAAGAATCCCTGTCGTGTGCCCAAGTATGTGCATCGGATACTGATTATGTTGTGTTTAGTAGCATTGTAGCTGAAAATTAAAATGTTTTGGAGGTGTTAAGCCTATGACACGAAAAACAAAACTTGGATTATATCACACAAAGCTGTTGAGAGTTTTGGGTGGACATTTTTAGACGGTTTTGATGTTTTGGGAAAAAAAAATCTGTTTTCTGTGGAATAACGCTGGAGGGTTTAAAAAAAGAATCTTAAATTCAAGACATCTAAGGGTGAGTAACTGACACACAAAATAGAGCAATGTGGTGAAATATTGCTTTAACATAGCTGACAAAGCTCAACAAGTCAGCCTTGCCAAAGAAAAAAGGGCTTTAGCCTATTTATGCTAATAAACAGCTCACCTTGACTGAAATTTAGACCATTTAACATGTTAGATAGATAGAAAGATAATCTTCTTTACATACCACTCATGTCAGGCTGCTGTACAGCCAGTTTTTAGTGGTTACAAAAAAAGAAAAAGGAGAATTGTAATGTATGTGTGGAGCTTGGGCATATACACAAATCAGTATGCTACAGGTGTGCAAACACACCTATAATTTCCAGTGTGTAAGGAAGCAAGCTAATTGCAAATAAATGCCGTGCACCCAGTCAGGTTGTGCTAAAGCATCTCAAATGGCTCTTTAAAGCAACAACAGACATAAACAAACTGAATTTCATCTCCCTCTGCTGGTCACTGACAAATTAGCATATTTCAGTCAAATAGGGAAGGGCGCGACCTGCTGCCACTGTAAATAACAGATGACACACTGCTTACATATTGTATTCTGTATTATGATGATGTGTCATAAATATTAAAAAAAACTTGACATAAATAAAAACCTATGATTAATTACAAGTGTATAGCCTACGGTAAAAAAAAGAAAAAAGAAAAAAAAAGTTAGTAGGCGATTGTTAAGATATTTTATTCTGTAGCTTTCTATAAAGTGTCACAGACAGAAAAGGAATTTTTAAGATGACTTTTTTTTTTTTTTTAGTTACAAAAATATCTAATATTTACATTGCTTTGAGAAATTTACAAGTTCTTTCAATTAAAAATAAAAGAAAATCAGACATCTCGTTATGGAAATTCATAATCATTACTTGCTATGTTTTAACATTAAATCTACGTGAACTTGAACATATCACCGGTTATATTTCCCACTTCCGCACTTGGGGAGGAAGTCTGCTGTCCGTGAGGCACCTGAACGCAGCACAACATTCCCTGCACTCCATCGGCTGACAACAGACAAGGTAGAAGCTGTCACTGTCCTTAACTTTGTTTTACCGGCGACAAACACTGAAATATGACCAGAGAAGCTGGAATATACTTCAGAGCGACTCTTTGCGTTGTAAAAGCCGAGACTGTTAGCCTGCTGACAGCTACTTGTTCTAACCCGCAGCTGTCAAAACAAACGGTTTCCTTTGACGTTAACGTTAGCTAACTCTGCTAGCTTGGCTGGTAAATCTCTGCTTAAAGTTAAAGTCACCCGTGTGATTGTTTTCGTAAACCAGAGCAACTGTAAGACCGAGTTCCTACGAGGCAGTGTACATGTAGCTAGCTTCCTAAACTTATATTTTGTCCCAATATTCATTTTAAAAGCATTTAAAACAGGCCTTTTTGTAGTGGGTGGGGGTCTGGCGGATGTAACTTCAGGCTAGCTAACGCAGCGAGCTAAAGCTAGCAGGAGTAAACTTTTTAACATTTAGCTTGAACGTTAGCTGCTTATAAATGCTGTCAGTGTGTAGAAACGTCATGCTTGCATAAGCTTAACTGTGTGAAACGAGCTACCTAATGAGCTGCCCTGCGATAAAGACTGTAGGAAGTTTCATTTGCATGTTTTTGCCTCAGTTTTTCTATGCGGAAGTGAGTGAAAATCACTAAAACACTTGGTGGGATTCACATGAACGCATAGCCTGTATTCAAGTAATCTGTTTTAACTGCTGTCTTGTGTGCTGTCAAGTGGCAGCAATATCACTAGAATCATATTATTATTCGGTGCCGTTCACTTAGTTTCCATTATAATGCAGAACCGGAAAGAAAACGAATTTATTCTAACTTAGGTGAATAGTTTCGTGTTTGTTTTGCCATTGACTTTAACTCAAAAGGCTAAATGTTCAGCAACATGTCCCCTGTGAAGTTTTACTTTCTGTTTTGATAATAAATGCAGTGAATATTTGGGCTGTAGCTGGGAGATTTGTGGCTGGAAAAATTGATCAGCGACTATTTTGATAATTGACCATTTGTACAGCTTCACAAATACATGGATACGCTGTCTTTCTGTGTTTCGTACTGGTGCACATGAAATTGGAATATTTTTTCGTCTTGTCACATGAGGGAAATTTGTTTTCATGACCTTTCCTTCAGGAGAAACGCAAAGTACATCCACACACAGTACGTGAGGGTTGTAGCTAAATATCATTTACACCTTCACAGTTAATTTGACTCCTCAGAGCCCAAATTAAATTTAAAAAGAATTTAGCTTAGAATTTAGAAGCTAGAACCTAGTAGATTTAGGCTTTTTATTTGAATTTCTCCAGAAAAAAGAAATAGATTACAGAGTATTTGATGTGGTTATAGAACAGCTGATGATTAATTCTGTCCATCAGCTATTTTGACTCGACTGCGCCAGCAATGAAAACAGTCAGCCGCATTTCCAAAAGCTGCAGATGAGAAAACAGGAGCGACTTTATTGCAGACTAATGCCACTAATTGCTGCGCTTTCCAAATTTCTCCTCACATGTATGTGAAACATCTGTGAGGAATGGATTCTGCAGAGGTAACTGGTGTCACGATCCCCGCAGATGACCAGTTAACTTGTCCCTGACTCAACAGAGTTCAGCTGAGCGCTGCCGCGGCGAAAAGGCCCGAACAAAGAGCCAGTGATGAAATGGCAGCCCATACCCCTTTTACCATTGTCCCCGCTAATGAAGCGGCAGCCTGGGTATGCGAGCTGCTCAGCGTCTGGGTGGTCACAGGATCTCCAGCCAGTGTGGAGTAAACACTGCCGCACACAGCGACCACTGTTTCTGTTAACTGTCTCTGCTTACGGACGCTCGTGGCATCCCATCAACCTGCCACCTGACACACAGACACGGGCTGAAGGCGGCGGCCTGTTTACGTGCAGCTGAAACATGCAAGACGAGAAAAAGGGCAGAATTTGTTTCTTTTTGTTTACAGGCTACAGATTTATTCTGAGGGTTTACCTGCACGGAAACCTTTCTATCAAGCAGCTCTGTGTTTAGGATGTAGTTTGATCTTTAAAGTTTTTGGCAGAAATCATTTCCGATTGTTATGTATTATTTTTCTCTATCAATTAGTCTGAAAAGGAATTTTTTTGATTAATGAGTCTATTGTTTGGCGCTTAAGATTCTAGAAAATAATACTGCTCCTCACATTTCCAGAAGTCCAAGTCGATAAGCATGCATGTTTGTCTGACCACGAATCCAAAACTTTTTGTTTATTATATGAAAACTAGCAAATATTCACATTTGAAAAATTCTGAGAAATCTCTCTATTGTATCAGAAAGAAGTCAGGGCTGCCTTTTGCTTAAAACTTACATAACTTAGTTTTCAGGGCTGGTTATCGTTAAAAAAAATTACAAAGTGATACCAAAGCCGTTTTTATTTGGTACCTTTTTTTTCCTTTATCAATCAAAACTCATCACTTGAGAGTTGGGCTGTGCGATAAGTGCTGAAGAGTATATTGCAATATTTTTGGGCTATATCTGGACACAAAATATGTATATATATATATTTTTAAATCTCCTCACACTTCATCAATGCTAGAACTGGAAGACAAAATCCAACATTCCACATTTTTTTTGACCAAATTCATTCCACTATGTGACAATACTGTTGGGGTGACTTTTGGTACTTTCAAAACATATTAATACAATTCCATTTTTGATCAGTAATCATTAGTCATGTAGATCTAATGACTATGTGGGTAAAAGCAAGTATTAAAACAAGCAGAACTGTCTGATAAGTTGAGAAAATAACTTCACTTTACTGTAATGCAACCTTAAAAATCAGGAAAAATCAAAATGTATTCCTTATCCTGTATTTAAGACCATGTATAGTCTCATATCTCGATAACATGATAATATCTTTATATAGTCCAGCTCTGCATGAAAGCCACCTCGTGCTTTATCACCATACTGATACTCTCAGTTTTTCCTGGGGGGGGAAAAAAAAGTCCCTCTGTATTTTTGCATTTTGTCATATCAGTCGTCAGGGCAGTGTTCATCTGTTGACCTCAGAGTTTAACATGCCCACATGTGTCGACTCGAGAAAAGCAGCAGTTTTTATCACAGTGACTCTGCGGATCCCCACATCCTGACGTCTGTGCCTGAACTGCCTCTTCAGTGTGCACGGTGCACTTTGTGTGCAAAGGGCATCAGTTCTTGCACATATGGTGACGCTGGCAGATGTGGCTGCTGTATGTTGCACTTTAGACTGCTCTGCTGTATGCCATCTCCATTTGTCCAGCTGTGGAACTAAAAAAAATCAGGAATTTGTGCATTTGTGAAGCTGTGCAATTCAAATTCATTGTTTGTTATTGGTGTATTTATAAGTCAGGGATTTCCTGCCAAAAATAATTTCAGATTTCTGAATTATATGTCAGCCGATTGATTTTACTAAGTATTACACAGGAAAATTTGAATAGTAATTATGTATTTTTAGTTAGGTTAGTTATTTTCTGCTCATATTTACATGTTTGAAAGATTAAAAAAAAATTGTTATTCAGTCACTGTTGGGATGTTTTGCTTCTTGTCTCAACTAATTAGAACTTTTCAGTTGAAACGTTTTGTAGGTTTTTCTTGTGACGACCTTCTCTGTCCCCGACTCCCTGGCTCATCTTCGTCCTTCCTCTCCTTCCTCCCTCTCTTTTCTCCTTCGTCCCCCGCCTCTCTCCTCCTCCTCAGATGCAGACTATAAAGTGTGTGGTGGTGGGTGATGGTGCAGTGGGGAAGACTTGCCTTCTCATCTCCTACACCACCAACAAGTTTCCCTCTGAGTACGTCCCCACGGTGAGTAACCATGACAACAAAAACACTTTTTATTTACTGCAGCAAACTGACACGAAGGTGACATCCCGCGCACAGACAACAAGGTTTCGCCTGCTGCTCTGATCACTCAGACGCTCTTCACTTCTCACAGGAAGTGGCTACTTGTTTGTAGTTTGTCTTGATCAATGTAGTTTACATGAGCAGTGACCCGTCAGCAAAGGTCAAAAAAGTATTTACAGTAAATCAAAGGAGAAAAACAACACAATGTCAACACTTGTGTATTTACAGTGTGCACATACTTTTGCTCTTCAGTTAAGGGATTTTTACCGACATGTCGTGTGTTCTCACTTAAGGGTTTACCTTCAAATGAAACGCTTCAGAAAATCTGGTTGAAATGTTTACATGCGTAAAACCAGTCGAACTACACGAGTGTTTAAACTGGTTCGCCCGGTTGGACTTCATGTTAGTATAATAATATCTCGAGGGGCCCGTGTCCGTAAGGCATTTATTTCAGGCAGGAAACTGCTGATGTTGGGATGAAACGCTGTGCGCTGAGAGAGTAAAATGCGGCACAAGCATCTTGTCTCTATGGCAACAACATCTTAAATAATCGCTGTGTGATTGACAGTGCTCTGTTGCTTTCACTATCCGATTTCTGTTTGTAATATTTACCTTCGCCAGGGTTTGTCTGCCTGTCTGTCTGTTAGCAACGTAACTCGAAAAGTTATGGACGGATTTGGATGAGATTTTTTAGGAAATGTCCACAATGGGACCAGGAACGATTGATTAAATTTTGGGGCTGATTCGGATCTCCGTGCAGTAGTTATGTCCATATTCATGACTGTAATAATAACGAAGCAGTTGCGTTGCAGTGCATCACGGAGCGTTTGCTGTCAGCTGCTGTCTGTCATCAGAGGAGTACACGGCTCACAAG
>JAQLOL010000008.1:2161793-2186988 GCA_029783665.1 Naso thynnoides | reverse complement strand
AGTGTTTGAGCTAAGCTAATTAGCGGTGGGCGAGCTCTGCCCGTCTCTTCCTTGTTACTGCACACACAGTCCAAAGAGTGGGATCTATCTTCTTGTCTGGAACTCTGGAGGGAGGAAAATAACAACAAGAAATAACAAGTCATTCAGAAGTGTGTTGTTGTCTTTCTTCTAGGAAGCAGGAAACCGCTGCAGCGGCTTGACTACAGCTTCGCCAATGGGATAAACAGCAGCATGTGATTTAAATAATAAAAAATAATAACATGTTAATGCTGACAGCCGTAGTTAATTTACAGCTAAATGAAACACTTTGGTTTCATGCTGTAGCCTCCTTAGACCATTGAAATTCAGCCACAAGTAATGAATTTTGCTATTTCTCAGCACAATAGGGATTTGTTTGGAATAAACTGAGCATACAGATCAACAATGGAGAGGTAGATTCTTGGAAATCTGAGTAGAATTTGACACTTGAAACTTTACTGTTCAAGGCAGACAACTGCCGTCCTCTGTGATGGAGCAATTTGCACTCCCATCCCCATATTTAAATGATCCGTCCCTCCGCTCTCTGTGACATCCAGCTTTCATTGTGGCTGCTCAGAACAATAACACATTCTGTTTTAATGTGGTCAGACAAAACAATGTTCAAAGTTCTTCTGTATCAGCACAACTCACCCCTTAAAGAGTATTTCTCTCGGAGCAAGTGCAAGAAAAGGAAGATGCCAGTGAGCTCAGCAGAGAGTTTCTGCAGGTCCAAGAGTCTCACATGGTCATAGTGTGAAACTTCTTTAAGGAGCGTCCAGGTGTCACTACGTGTCATTGTCTTTTGTCAACATCGGCCACAGAGGTCACATAAACCACAACCATTTTTCCCAAAATAGCTTTATCTATGAGACGTGGTGTTTGTTTACATTTTGTTCAATAAATGTTACAGAAAGTAGCTGAAAATGTGTGACAACGTTAGTTAAAATAGAAAATCTGTGTCAAAATCCTTCATGCTTCCAGCTAGGTAGGCAGCACTTGGAAGGAACTATTTTCCAGGCGTGATACCTTTCGGCTCCCCTCTGCCTCATGCTCAGCGATTTTTGACTAAATAAACACTTTCTCTTTAGAAGGGTGAATTACCTATAACTAGCAACTTTCACGTGTCCTGTAGTGTTTCCATGCCAACATGAATGGCAGTGAATGGGGTTTAAACTTCTGATTTAAACAGACAGTAACTGAAGTATAAACCTCCTGAATGTCTTCCTCCTGACTGCAGGAGAAGGAGGGCATCCAGTGGGAGGCCAGAGAGGAGAACTCGGATGCCGAGGAGGACAACGGCGATGCAGGAGAAATGGAGGAGGATGACCACCACATGGAGTTCTGCAGAGTGTGTAAAGACGGAGGAGAGCTCCTCTGCTGCGACTCGTGCCCGTCATCCTACCACATCCACTGCCTCAACCCGCCGCTCCCAGAGATCCCCAACGGAGAGTGGATCTGCCCCCGCTGCACGGTGAGCCGCCCGCTGTCAGGGTCAGATCAGCTGATTGATGTGAAGTTTGACCTGTCAGAATCGTGACAGCCTGCTGGTGAAGCTTAGTTATTGATCAAGGAGGTTCCACGTCAGCTTGGCTCGTGTGTGTTTAAAGTTTTATCGACTTAACATAGAAAGAAAATAAATTAAAACTCGTAAATTCTTTACCTTTCTCCTCCTGCAGTGTCCCCCAATGAAGGGAAAGGTCCAGAAGATCCTGACATGGCGGTGGGGCGACCCTCCTGCCCCGACACCAGTCCCCCGCCCTCCAGACCTCCCAGCCGATGCCCCCGATCCCGCCCCGCTGGCAGGGCGGCCAGAGAGGGAATTCTTCGCCAAGTGGTCCAACATGTCGTACTGGCACTGCTCCTGGGTCACCGAGCTGCAGGTGTGAAATTCAAAATGAAAAACTCTGTTTTATATGAACGACTGGACGTCTTTGTCTCTAACTCTCCTCTTCTTCCCCTCAGCTTGAGCTCCACTGCCAGGTGATGTTCAGAAACTACCAGAGGAAGAACGACATGGACGAGCCGCCGCCCATCGACTACGGCGAGGGAGAGGAGGACAAGAGCGTCAAGAGGAAGAACAAGGACCCCATGTATGCACAGATGGAGGAGAAATACCTGCGCTTTGGAATCAAGATGGAGTGGCTGATGATCCACCGCATCCTCAACCACAGGTCAGCACTCACACACACACACACACACACACACACACAACACACTGATGAGCTTTGATGCTTTTACTTTATTTATTTCAATAAGGGAAGTATTTCAAAATAAAGCACATTGGTCGCATTAGTATACGGCATTTTTATTTGACTAAAAATTAAATAACAATCCAATCTTAAAATTGAAATGTCTAATTTTAAAGAAGCTGTTTAAAAACATTTTCATAAATTATTGTTCCAGTTACTTTATTAATAACTAAGGGTCTTTTGAAGATTCATGAGGAGGATTTTTTTCTTGACTGACTCCATAACTGATAATTACCTGCTGCTCATGACAGAGGCTGAAAAGATGAAATATAATTTCACATTCTTGTATGTAAAATAGTAATAATAATAATAATAATAATAATAATAATAATAATAAAAGTGACCTGATTTGCTCCTCTGCAGCGAAACTTCTGTCAAACATGAACAAGTTGATGAAAGTAGTTTTATTTTATTTTTATTTTTCTTTATCTGACTTTTTTTGCAGTGTGGACAGGAAGAACAACGTCCACTACCTGATCAAGTGGAGAGAGCTGCCGTACGACCAGGCGACCTGGGAGGCCGACGACATGGACGTCCCAGAGTTTGACACCTACAAGGTGCAGTACTGGAACCACAGGTGAGACATGGACACGAGACGACACCTTTCAACTGACAGAGACACACATCAGCACAGAGCGTTTTAATAAGTCTGTATATTTGTTGCAGAGAGCTGATGATGGGAGAGGAAGGGAAGCCAGGTAAGAAGATCAAGGTGAAAGGCCGAGTGAAGCGGCCGGACAGACCTCCTGAGAACCCCGTGGTCGATGTGAGCTTCCTGTTTTCCTTTTTTCAGACTTTGCATCTAAGATCTTAACGATTTAAATTATTTCAAACTAACAAACCCGATCCCCTCTTCCTCCGCCATACGCAGCCGACTATAAAGTTCGAGCGGCAGCCGGAGTACCTGGACAGCACGGGGGGGACGCTGCACCCCTACCAGCTGGAGGGACTCAACTGGCTGCGCTTCTCCTGGGCTCAAGGCACCGACACCATCCTCGCCGACGAGATGGGTTTGGGAAAGACGGTGCAGACCGCCGTCTTCCTCTACTCGCTGTATAAGGAGGTGGGTGGCTGTGAGATACCTGTGCATGTCTGATGTGAAGATGTGTGTTACACTCCCTCAGGGGCCACACACACACACACACACACACAAACACACACACACACAGAAACAGTATACACTGTGTTTGTGGTGAAAAGCTTTCGATCTGCTTTTTCTCAGTTGGTGTGTTGGAAAAATGAGCTTAGCTCAGGAAGCTGAAGTGAGCTTTTATTCTGAAGTTTATCTTCTTTATGATGTTTATAAAAATTAACTTTCATATTTACATTAAAACTGATGAATTTAGTCTTTTTAAAGCAGCGATGTCTGAGGCTTCCTGTGTGGGGCCTTATAGCTTAAATTCTATTGGCTGGGAGCTGTTCAGCCATTTTAAGTCAGGTGAAATGTGACGACATTAAGTTTGATCTCAAACTGTAGCCTAAACATTCAGACACCGATCATGTGTGCAGCTGCTGCCACCTAAAGGTGGGAGGCCAGAATGCACTTCCTGCCATAGCAGCAACAGCTCTTAGAGTGTTTTTGAACTTAATATTAGATTTGAGAGCTGATTTTTACATTGAAAAATCATCTTGTTAAATGATGGGTGTGTATTTCATATTTTGACATTTAATAGACCAAATGATTCATTTGAGTTAAAGTGAATCCAAAAGTAAATGACATAACTGACTGAAATTAGTGACTGATTTGAGCTCTTGTAGAAACCATTAAGTTTTAACATGATCTGGAATCCCATGTAAGTTTTTTTTTTTTTTTTGGCTCTGTATTTTTTTTTTTTTTTTAGGACGTAAATTAGCATCTAATAACAGAAATTATCGAGTTGCCTGTTCAAACAAATCCACTGATGTGCAGGATGTGTTGAGCTGACTCTCCCTCTCCCCCTCAGGGTCACTCTAAAGGGCCGTTCCTGGTCAGCGCTCCGCTCTCCACCATCATCAACTGGGAGAGAGAGTTTGAGATGTGGGCGCCCGACATGTACGTGGTGACGTATGTTGGAGACAAAGACAGCCGAGCCGTCATCAGAGAGAACGAATTCTCCTTCGAGGACAACGCCATCCGAGGAGGGAAGAAGGCCTCCAGGATGAAGGTGAGATGAAGAATCAGACGTGCAGAGTAACGGAAAACTCAAGTAAAAATTTGGAGTTTGTGGGAAGCGTTTTGTTTTATCGTCGTTTGTGTTGATTTTCTTCAACAGAAAGATTCGTCGATCAAGTTCCACGTCTTACTGACCTCCTACGAGCTGATCACCATTGACATGGCGATCCTGGGCTCCATCGACTGGGCCTGCCTGGTGGTGGATGAGGCTCACAGACTGAAAAACAACCAGTCCAAGGTACACACTCATGCACAGGATGATTTCATCAAAGACAAGGATTCATTTTTATTGAACAGTTCAGATGATTTTAATTACTGCTTTGTATAGTTTTAAAAATTGGAAATGCTGTTGATTCAGAAGTTCTGTCATCTAATCTTACCTGTTCTCTACAGTTTCTTCCTGTAAAAGCTTGAATCAAACAGTTGCAGACTTACCTGAAATGTGACAGGCAGCTGTCACCAAGTGTAACTAAAGCTGACTCCTGTATGAACATGTCGGCTTTTGCTTCTCTTGCTGTAGTTTTTCCGGGTGTTGAACAACTACCCTCTGCAGCACAAACTGCTACTGACTGGAACTCCTCTGCAGAACAACCTGGAGGAGCTTTTCCACCTGCTCAACTTCCTCACACCTGAGAGGTTCAGGTAGGCTGCGCTCTGTCGAATAAGACGCTCGCTTCACTGCAGGAAACTCATTTGGTGCTGAAGCATCAGAGGCTCAGTGTCTTTCTGTTTGCAGTAAACTGGAGATCTTCCTGGAAGAGTTTGCAGACATAGCCAAGGAGGATCAGATCAAAAAGCTGCACGACATGCTCGGTCCGCACATGCTCAGGAGGCTGAAGGCTGACGTCTTCAAACACATGCCCTCCAAGACCGAGCTCATCGTCAGAGTGGAGCTCAGCCCCATGCAGAAGTGAGTCCGCAGGAGGGAACGAGGGCTACTGTGGCTGGGGTTGTGCTCTCTCAGTGTTGGAGAAATGAGCTGAGGCAAGGCAGCTTGAAAAGGAAAGGCTCACTGTGGCTTTTATATGTTTACAGGAAGTACTACAAATTCATCCTGACGAAAAACTTTGAGGCTCTGAATACCAAAGGAGGAGGAAACCAGGTCTCTCTGCTCAACGTCGTCATGGACCTCAAGAAATGCTGCAACCACCCCTACCTCTTCCCCGCTGCCGCCATTGTAAGACCCCAACATCTGATCGTTTGTTACAGAGACGCGTGAAATGTTAAAGGTTTAACACGTATTAGAAGATAAATGTTTGATTGGTCGCTCCAAACAGGAAGCCCCAAAGATGCCTAATGGGATGTATGACGGCAGCGCCCTCACAAAGGCTGCTGGGAAACTGCTGTTACTGCAGAAGATGATGAGAAAGCTGAAGGAGGGAGGACACAGAGTGCTCATCTTCTCTCAGGTTAGAGACCACGGAGACAATAAATCACAATCTATGAATTTAAGTTCAGACAACAAGAGGATGGACTGAACTAAGAGAAGAGAAGACATCTCATCAGTTTCTCCTAACAAAACATCTCTGTTTCACTGCAGATGACGAAGATGTTGGACTTGCTCGAGGACTTTCTGGAGAACGAAGGCTACAAGTATGAGAGGATCGATGGAGGGATCACCGGGGGGATGAGACAGGAAGCCATCGATCGCTTCAACGGTGAGACAGGGCGCTCAGACTTTCTTTAGTGATGATACTTCAAGCTTTCTTTGTCCTAATTCTGAATCCAACTTGGATTTTAATGTCTTTCTTTAAAATTATGTTAACTTGGAAACCAACAGTTACAGGACAGTTTTAACTGAAATGGGTGAAAACAGAGTTCTGTGAAGTGACCCTCGTGTCCTCGGCTCTCTCCCTCAGCTCCTGGCGCTCAGCAATTTGCCTTCCTGCTCTCAACGAGGGCCGGAGGTTTGGGCATCAACCTGGCAACTGCTGACACCGTCATCATCTACGACTCTGACTGGAACCCCCACAACTACATCCAGGTACAACAGCAGCACTGTTCAGTCAAACTGAACCAAGACTGGGACCTGCCAGGTTTTCCTGACTTGAACTTTTGGAGAAATATTTTTCAAAAACAACATCTTTGTCAAAAAGTTGCAGTTTTTTAAGGGAAGAGTATGCCAGCTCAGCAGATGTTGTAAAGATTTTGATTGAACTCCTCATCACGTCTCTTCCTCTGTGTTCAGGCCTTCAGCAGAGCTCATCGTATCGGACAGAACAAGAAGGTGATGATCTATCGCTTCGTCACCAAGGCCTCGGTGGAGGAGAGGATTACTCAGGTAAACAGGACACAAACCATGAAACTCAACAAGCAACTCTAGTTCGTCTTCTGACAATTAAGTGCTCCTATCACTACTACTTCTTATATTTTACTTTCGAATTTAACTGCAAGACTTAAACTGGACCCCCAGAAACATCTGCACTGAGCTGTGTGTTAAAACAAGTTTGTATGACTTCTTAAAAAGCCAAACTGATAGTGTGAGAACCATTTGGGAAAGAAATTTGTTTGCTCGAAATATTGACAAATTATTCTGTTTTTTGTCCAGGTTGCAAAGAAAAAGATGATGCTGACTCACCTGGTGGTCCGACCTGGTCTCGGCTCAAAGACCGGCTCCATGTCCAAACAGGAACTGGACGACATCCTCAAGTTTGGAACAGAGGAGCTCTTCAAGGACGAGGGAGAGGGTGAGAGCCGCAGGGATGGAGCGTCTCAGTGAGACGGCTTCACTGCTGCACGAGGACATTAAGGGAGAAACTTAAACTGATGTTTGTGTTCAGGTGAGAACAAAGAGGAGGACAGCAGCGTCATTCACTACGACGACAAAGCCATCGACCGTCTGCTGGACAGGAACCAGGACGCCACCGACGACACGGAGCTGCAGAGCATGAACGAGTACCTGAGCTCCTTCAAGGTGGCTCAGTATGTGGTCAAAGACGAGGAGGAGGAGGTGAGCGCCCTTTTAGATTTGCTTTTGTGAACACCTGAGCTCTGTTAGCCCTTTCAGCCTCTCTGACTGTTTGCATGTTTCTCCATCTTTTCTCCTTCGCTCAGGAGGAGGAGGTGCAGCGGGAGATCATCAAGCAAGAGGAGAGCGTGGATCCAGATTATTGGGAGAAGCTGCTGCGTCACCATTATGAGCAGCAGCAGGAGGATCTGGCACGAAACCTCGGCAAAGGCAAACGAATCCGCAAGCAGGTCAACTACAACGACGGCTCACAGGAAGACAGAGGTGAGAGGACAGGAAGTGTCTCTACAGTCAGAAGATGCTTGTAAAGTTTTAGGACAATTCTTGCTTGTATCAAGTCAAAAAATTAGTAGATGAAAAAGAATCAAAACAGCAGAAATTTGGCCATGCGTTTGGTGTTACCTCTGGCTCAGGAGAAATTTGAATGTTCTGTGCTACAGACACATTTTGTGCCTTAAATGTTTGAGGTTTGAGGTGAAAATAATCAACTTTCAGTTTAAAAGTTCTGTGAAGATTTTAGACTTCTTTCTGCTTGTGTTGCTGCAGATTTTCAGCATAGAAATGACCCTTTTTAATGAAATTCAGTTGTTGGTTACTGCGCATGAAGAAAAACAACTTAATTTTTCTATTTTATAAACCAATAATCAGTCAAGTGAAGTTACAGATTTCTGTGTGTTGCATGTTGAGTAGAGGTGTAATGGTACACAGGAGTCACAGTTGGGTACAAAAACCTAACCGGAGCATCATCCTTCTTCTCCATCTTTATTGTTGCTCTCTGGCTCACAAGAGAAACTACGGTTGACGTGTGATTTAGTACAACAAAAACAAATCTGCACAGGGTGTTTTATTTTGAAAACTGACCGGATCGCTGCAGTGTCAGAGACTTCCTGTGCGCAGCTTGACATAGCTAGCCCCTCCTTTGTTGTGGTTTCAATCTGTGATCACTGCGCTAAAACTAACTGTTCTGATTGCATACAACCTCTGTGAAGTGACTCGTTTCACCATCAGAGTTTAATCCGCACACTTTGGAAAATTTAGAGAAGCCTCACGATTTAAAAGACGCACGCGGGTCGACCACGTTAGCTCAATCAGCTAAACTTGCTAAAGGTTTACTGCTACTTAAGGTTTCTGGGTGGAACTCGTTTATGTTAATTTGGTTCTGCGTTGCGCTCTATAGTCTTAATACTGTATGTAATTATACTGTGTATTCTGCAAACCATTCTGTGCATCTGAACCATCTCGGGTGTACCGACGGTTCAACAGAAATCATGTTTTGTTCCAGCCGTGAAGTTGATTCATCAAGTTTATCCCGAATGAAAGCTGTGATTTAACTCTGGATTCTTCCAAAAAAAAAAAAAAAAACCCAAAAAAACAAACAAAAAAAAAGTGTGTGCCTTGTTTACTTGATAACCTTTTCATTGTTGACTGCGGTGCAGATTTAATATCACTAAATGTGAATTCATTATTTTATGCACGTTTTTGTATGGTTACTTTTTTTTGTTGTTTTTTTTTTTGGTGTGAGCAAAACAACAACAGGGAGCGTGAGCGTGATCGAACCAAACTTAACTGACTGTGTGTCTGAATCATGAGACTTCATTACCCACAGTGCACAACACAAAACTGCCATGATCTCAGTCTGTTCAGCAGAAGGAGGAAAATGCCGGCACTGCCTACGCACACACTCAGGCACGCGCAGACACACACACACTTTGAATCACATAATAACAGACTGTGAGGACAGTTTATGACCCAACAGCAGAGACTCTGAAGTTGGCGTTGCATAAACAAGAAAGAGACAACAACTAAACAGCAGCAGATTTGATCTTTTCCTCAGTTTGGAGTCAAGTTCAGTGAGGTTTGTCTTTTAATTTGCATACTGACACATTAATGGGTTTATCCATGAAACGGTCAGTTGATCAAAAAGGGTTCATAGTTGTTCAGAGCAGCCACTCCAACAACGAGAGCAAAGCTGGATGCTGTAAAGAAAAACACTCAGTTAACTTAATATGTGTCAAACATTTTAATAAAATCTCTTCTGCACAGCACTTTGTGTTACACTAAAGGAAAAATGTTGGAAAGAGAGAGAAATTAAATTCTTCCGTCGGAGTCCTCTTGTTAAAGTCTCATTGATCTGTGGTTTCAAAATCTTTTGTTTTTTTCTCTCAAAGCTGATTGGCAGGATGACCAGTCCGACGGCCAGTCAGATTACTCCGTGGCGTCAGAGGAGGGAGACGAGGACTTCGATGAACGAACAGAAGGTAAGAACCTCTGTTTGTGTTTGTCAATAAAGACGTGAGTGCATAGTTATTATGTTCTAATGTTTGTTTTGGTATTTGCATGCAAACTGTGTGTTCAGATCACAGTGACTGCACTGCCAAACATATCAGTGTTTATGCGAGATATAATGGAAAATTTGTTGTCAGCCACTTGCTTTAAAACATGAAGACATGTTTGTTTCCTCTCTGCAGCCAACTCCCGCAGGCCTAACAGGAGGGGCCTGAGGACTGACAAAGACAAACCGCTGCCCCCCCTGCTGGCCAGGGTGGGAGGCAACATCGAGGTGAGCAGCTCAGTGCCCATGTCAAGACTCTGTCTGTCCTTCAAACAGCTGCGCTGGATTCCCATGTTTGTACATGTGACGCCTGACGCTTTGTGTTTCCCAGGTGTTGGGCTTCAACTCTCGGCAGAGGAAGGCATTCCTGAACGCAGTGATGCGTTATGGGATGCCTCCCCAAGATGCCTTCACGACCCAGTGGCTGGTCCGAGACCTGCGAGGGAAATCTGAGAAAGAGTTCAAGTAAGAGACGGAACAAAGATGTATTTAGATTTGTCTTTAGCAAGACTGAGAATTTTAATCAGCCTGCGGGGTACACAAGCTAAATCTGTGTTAGCCACGGAGTCAATATGTGGCTTAAAAGTGTAGCACAAGAAGCTAATTCTAATTTTTTTAGTCGTCCTCTTAGTCCAAACAAACATCAGCGCCTCTTGTTTGTTTTCTCCTCCTTATGTATCTTTTCATTAACCCTTCTCTCTCTCTCTTGTCCTCGTTCCTCAGAGCCTACGTGTCTCTGTTCATGCGCCACCTCTGTGAGCCCGGAGCCGATGGGGCCGAGACCTTTGCAGACGGCGTACCAAGGGAAGGGTTGTCGCGGCAACACGTCCTCACCCGCATTGGTGTCATGTCACTTATTCGCAAGAAGGTAAAAAAAACTTTACTTTGTCTCAGGTGAACTTGTTAGAAAAAGAGAGAAAGTGGCGATGATGATGATGATGATGATGGTCAAGGACCTGACGAAGCTGCTGCTGATCGTATTAGATCGTCAGCTTGTTTGGAGGATATGAGTTTTAAAAGGAAAATAAACTAACATTGAGCTCATCAAGTCCAGTTTGGCCCCCAAAAAACCGTGATTTGCTTATCATGTGATTGGCAGTTAATGATTATTTATTTACATGTTTTTGTCAGAGTTTATTGGAGAATTTGTTCTCTGTGTTTGCCGCCGTCACGCTGACTGTGATCTCTTCGCGTTCTGCAGGTTCAGGAGTTCGAGCATGTGAACGGTCAGTGGTCGATGCCCTGGATGGCCGAGCTGGAGGAGAGCAAAAAGGCCGCAGCTCAGCCAGATTCCCCCGGAAAAACCCCGTCCACCGGCACACCCGCCGACACACAGCCCAACACTCCTGCTCCAGGTAACACGCACACACACGCACACACATGCTGTTGCTCTCCGCACAGCAAAACACTCTGCTCAGGTGTCAGTGCACTGCAGAGACTTTCACTCACTATAAATATGAACATCTTGGACGGTTGCAAAGTAAACCAGAACAACGAAAATGAATAAATGTGTTTGTGTTCAGTTGATGAATCCTCAAAAACTGACGAGGCAGAGAAGGAGCAGAAGAAAGAAGGCGAGGTGGAGAAGAACGGCAAAGAGCCGGCAAAGGCCAACAACGAGGTAAAGACACGATGTGTTTGAGTGATGTCAGTAAAATGTGTATTTCTTCACGATGTTTCACAAAATCGATTTTCCCCTTCAGGTGATCGCCATCCCGGACGACGACGAGAAGAGTCAGCCGGCAGAGCAGGAGAGCAAGAAGAATGGAGAGGAGCCGATGGAGACGGACAAGCCGAGCAACGGAGAGGCAGAGAGTGTCAAAGAGAAGGAGGGAGAGAAGGAGAAGGAGAAGGAGGAGGGAGAGAGTGAGAAGAAGAGTCCAGAGGGAGGAGAGGAAGCCAAACCGGCTGCAGAGACCAAGACGGAGGCGTCGGAGGTCAAACCCGAGGACTCTGAGGTCAAAGGTAAAAAAAAACTGTGAACTCTTAAGCTGTATTTGAATTTGTTCACTCATTCACTCACTCACTATTCCCTTTAAGTGTTTATTACGTAGTAAACTACATATGGAATGACTGAATGAGATTTCAGGCGCGCCCAGCACCATAACAAAGCAAGCACACAGGTTTCAACTGGTTTATATTTAACCAGTTGATGTTGCGTGGCAGTTTTTTTTTTTTTTTCAATGTTAAATCCCAAATTATTTATTTTTGCATATTTAACCCTTTATAGTATAAATTCTGGTTATATTCTTTCTGAAAATATTTTAAAATAATGCAGTAGCTGTTAGGCTGTTCTTCTGTGTTGCACTGATGCCTCTGTTTGCAAAGGCCTAAGTGTGTGTTTATGTGGCTGCGCACAGTGTTACGTGCCACCTCCAGGGTCAGAGGGGGGGGGCCCTAGTCTCTGGCACTGTTATTTTTGGGGTCATGGGCTGAAAAGTTTGAGGACCCCTGATGCAGATGTTTGTTTTGTTAGCTATGGTGCTTTGTCCTGATCACAAGCTGTAATAGCCTACAGTGACTCTAACAGTTCAAACTCAGGAGCTAACGGCTAATTTAGCTATCTGTGGCTAAAGCTGTTAGAACGTAATTCCTCTGAATGTTTTGCTCCTTTTGGTAAAACTGCAAAGATGGAGGCAAAGGCAAAATATCAAGACGAGCTGAACTGCCTGTTTGCAGAGCATCAACTGCCGTGTTGTGATGTAATTGCTATTCAAACAGTTAAAAACCAATGAATGGGCTGTAGGGGCGGGACATAAGTTGGAGGAATCTGATCGGAGTGCTGCGCTAACCTTGTTCGGAAGTTACATTTCTATTGACAGGTGGATTGGCGTGATATAATTGGTTGAATTAAAAAATGCTTCAACCAATGACAGCCTGAGTCAACGCTGACATCAGGGACCCAGAAGCTTTGTTTCAAATGAAAGACGGAAGTGGCAGACTTCAATTTAAAAAAAAAAACAAAGTATTTTTTGTTGTTTTTTGTGACACATTTTTAAATTTGACTAAGAAAGAAGCAGAGATGTGGCCCAAAAGGGCTGAAAGTGCATTTTTGAGTTCAGCTCGTCTTTAAGACGTCTTTGCTGACCAGTTTCTACATGGTGGGTATTTTTTACTGCACTATATTGTGAATGAAATTAAACACTAAGAATTTGAACACCACTACGAAATGACACACACACAGTGTAATGCACTGTTTCCACAATAGGAAACAATTTGGCACACAGCATAATTAATCCGTTACAGTCTTTTAAGATCATGGCAGGCTTTTATTTTCTGACTAGAAGAAAAGCTTCCAGCTCATCTCAGAGGTGCAAGGCCAGCACATTTTCTTGTAGAAACAGAAAATAAATTGCCCGCACTCTGACTCCAAATCACAGAAACCTTTAATGAACAACGTTTCAATCAAAATATATATAATTTCAGAATGACACACAACCTCTATTTATACACCTCCTTCACACCAATTGGCAAACAAGCCTTCTCAAAATGTCTGCTGTGTTTGCTTCTGTTTTACAGCAGAAGAAAAGAAAGAAGAAAAGATGGACACGACTCCTCCCGCCGAGGAAAAGAAAGGTACCAAACCCTGAACTCCTCCACATATTCCGCACGCACACAGAAGTTTAACGAACAGAAAATAAACTTCCTGTTTGTGAAGCAGGTCTCAGTGTCTCTGCTGTAATCGTGTCCGTTCCTCCTGTCGCCTGGTCGTTCATCGTGTCTTGTTTCTTCCTCCTGCTGCAGAGCTGAAGGAGGATAAAGAGGCTCCGAAGCCGGAGGAGGCGACCAAACTGCAGAACGGAGACAGCAGCAAAGAGGGCGGAGCTTCAGCCGCTGCTGCCGCCACAGCCGGAGCAATCAGCGAGGAGAAGAAGAAGGCGAAGACCAGATTCATGTTTAACATCGCTGACGGAGGATTCACAGGTAAGCGTGCGCACACACACACACACACACACACACAGAAACACACACACACACTCACAGAAACACGCTTTGTTTTTTTCTTCATCACCGATGTCTTTCCTCTCTTTCAGAGCTTCACTCTTTGTGGCAAAACGAGGAGCGAGCCGCCACTGTTACCAAGAAAACCAATGAGATCTGGCACCGTCGTCATGACTACTGGCTGCTGGCTGGCATCATACAGTATCCTTTTCCCACCTGTGATTGGCTTGCTGCTGTCTCTGGGGTAGGGGTGTGATGGGGGATTGTTGTTCCAAGATAAAAACTCGTTGTTCCCGTTGACCGCTGCTTCCCTCAGACACGGTTACGCCCGCTGGCAGGACATCCAGAACGATGTGAAGTTCGCCATCCTCAACGAGCCTTTCAAGGGAGAGATGAACCGAGGGAACTTCCTGGAAATCAAGAACAAGTTCCTCGCCAGGAGGTTCAAGGTCCGTTCAAGGAACTGTGACTAAAAACAAACCAGGACTCAAATGTTTCCTAATGGTGACGTTAATTTTACGTCGGTGCTGACACTCTCTTCTCTTCTCTCCTCCAGCTGTTGGAGCAGGCGCTGGTGATTGAGGAGCAGCTGCGTCGCGCCGCCTACCTCAACATGTCAGAGGACCCCTCCCACCCCTCCATGGCCCTCAACACCCGCTTCAGCGAGGTGGAGTGTCTGGCCGAGTCCCACCAGCATCTCAGCAAGGAGTCCATGTCCGGGAACAAGCCGGCTAACGCCGTCCTGCACAAAGGTGAGACATGAAATGAGCTGCGTCGCACCGGAGTTTTCCCTCTTTCAAATATTTATATCAGTCAGGCTTCCATCCGAATGTCTCGAAATTTTCGAGCGAATTTAGTGAAAATGCGCAAAAAGAAAATGGCACTTTATGCCCGTTTCCATTTGTTATTATTTTGCAATTATTGAGAGGAGAGTGCGCCATGAGATGATGTCATCAGCGAGCGTCTCTCTGCCACAAAACAAACAACACACTCTTGGAATTCTTGATAAACTGTTGCGCTTCTTTGCTGTTTTCCGTCGAGAATAGCATTAATGTTCGCTTCTTTTATTAACTCCAGAAAAATTTCAGTTTCTTCGTCCCCCCCTAAACATATCTTACTTTATCGTCCGCCGCCATTTTTTTGTGACCACAACGTAAACGTGTGACGTGGTATCCGGTCCAGTCACCGTTTATCCGCAAAACCTGTTTCCATAGCAAAAAGTCGTAGTTTCCTTTTATCGATACGCAGACAAATCCACCCACTCCAAGCGTAAAAACTTTTTTGCAAATTTTTTTTGAATTTCTAGTGTTTCTGTTAATGTTTATTTTCGCTATTTCACTTTCACTTCTTACCGGGCTGTATCACCGCTGTAACTTATGCTGATCAGAGGGTACAAACGCACCGCCCACTGACCAATCAGATCAACAGTTAGAAAATGACTTCACCGAGCTTGGAGCGCGAATCATGAAAGAGTCTCTGAGGAGGAAGAGCGAGTTCACAGAGCAACAGACCTCTTGAAATATTTCTGGCGATTTTAATTTGAATGATTTTTGTGCTGCTGAGAATCAATGAAGCACCAAAGCGTTTTTCTTTTTGGACTCTAAGAGAGAAAGTTAATCATAGCTTCTTACCGCTTTTAATTACATTTGATGTTTAGTTTTAATTACTCCAAAGTCTGTTTGGACCCCGAGTCTAAAATAACAGTTTGAGTAAATGAAGCTAAGTGAGCTTTAGTAGTCTAATGTGAAACACACATTTTAAGAGCTTCGTGTCGACCAACAGTTAAAAACTTATAAACGGTTTTTAATGTGCAGATCTCTCTCTTTATTCATCTCTGCTGCAGGTGTTTTTGTGTTAACCAGCTAACCGTGATCTTTGCATTGATATGAGGCCTGTAACGCTGCAGTTGCTTTTTGTCTGAATTATTAGTTTGCTCCTCATATTAAAAACACGCCGCTCTGCTGCCACTGTCTGCTCAGTCCATGTTTGTGATTGGTCATATGCTGCAAACCCCGCCTCTTTATGTGAACGCGCTCATGTGTAAATGAGGAAAACCTGAGTTGGTTGACCGAGCTGATAACCTGCTTCATGTGACCGTTTAGCTGGATTGCTGTTGTTTGGTTTAGTGAAGCCGGGGAACACAAAGAGATCCAGAATATGTTGAACTGGCTTCGTGGCGCAGGACCCAGGAGGAACACGGAGTATTTTTGTTGACAGATATTATTCTGAAACCACACAGTTACTGATATCGATGTCACGTTAGTATTGTCTTCCACTCACTCTTTGGCAGTCATGACTGTGATTGTACCTTTTGCAACAGACACACTGTATGAACAAACATGGTGACACTTTGAATATGAACTTGTTCACTCACTCAGGCTCGGCTGCGTCACTTTGTCAGGAGGAAAAAGATGAAATAATTACCTCATCATTACTTTAGACGCCGTCCGGTTAGAGCAGGACAAACTGTCCGATCGCTGTGTTCGTCTGCCGTTTTCCTGCTTGTTGAGGCCGGACTGGTATCCACGTGATTAACGTTAACATCACTGCCCGTTACCAGCACACGTTTGAACGCTGTCTCACCAGGAGAGTGTTAGCTTTGCGCTTCAGCGAACTGAATCTCAGGCTACAGAGCTCACAGACGACCAGACTACTGTCCAGTTTTCTCTCTCTCTGTTAAAGTCTGAATGTTTTCCAAACATCATGCTGGTGTTTTTCTGATTCAGATCGGTGAATCTTATCGTTTGTTTTTTTTTTATCTTAAATCTGTCTTGACGGCTGTGCGGACAAACTTCACCGTGAACGAGCGACTATAGTTCCTCATGTCTCTCTCGCCCTCTTAGTGCTGAAGCAGTTGGAGGAGCTGCTGAGTGACATGAAGGCGGACGTCACCCGCCTCCCGGCAACCATTGCCCGGATACCGCCAGTCGCTGTGCGTCTCCAGATGTCTGAGAGGAACATCCTGAGCCGACTGGCGAGCCGAGGACCAGAAACACAGACACAGGCACAGACACAACAGGTACACGCACAGCGGCTCTGAATTTCAAAGGATATTTTCGCATAAATTGACTAATGAGAAATTACAACATTCGGCTAGAAAATACTTTATTTTCCAGAATATGTAACTGTTCCTTTAATAGAAACAACCACCTTGTTTCTCCTCCAGATGTCGCAGCAGTAGACTGAAACTCTGCTCTTTACCTCGAAAACCACCCCCTGCCTCACCTCGACATTCCTGATTGGTGCACAGCAGAATGATGGACAGCGCGCGCAAAGCTTGAAGCCACGCCCACTTCACTTTTTTCCCCTGAAAAGACTTTGCAGATTTTTTCTGGAGGATCGAATCCCTCCGTGATTCCCCCAGTTTGAGGCCGTGGACAGAAAAGCTATTTTATTTTTTTCCTCCTTTTTTCAATTTCTGTATTAATATTATTGATATAATGTTATTATGATGGTTTTTTGGGACCTAAATAAAAGAAATGTAATAAAGAATTTGTTTGTGGTCAGTTGGGGGAAGGTGAGCTCCGACAGTCTGACAGTTAAACTCACTGGAGAAGGATGATCGAGATGAAGGAAGAAAGGAAAGGAAAATTATCCAGGCTAAAGAAAATCCTCCTAAGTGAACTAAAATTATTGTTCAGTCTGCTTTATTTAAAATTTTTTATTTCTCTTCTCTTTTTATTTGATCATCCTGACATTAGGAAGCTTGCCAGTGACTTTTTAACATTTGTTTTGTTTTTGTTTGTTTTTAAAACACAAAGTTTAAACTTCAGGGTCTCTTACAAGAAACTAAAATCATGAGGTTTTACATCTGAATCCTCTGTAGATATAAAAGGGACGTTCTGACGTGTAACGAAAACACAATTCTTTTTTTTCAGGTGATGATACACTAATGAAAACATCAAGTGTGAATATTATATAAAATGTTTTGCCAAATTCTGCCAAAAGGTCCCTTTGAATCCTTCACGCTGCACCAACAAGGCAACTTTTTATTACCATTCCTATTGTCACCACCAGAGGGAGATAGAGACGTCACACACAGTTATGTGTTGTTTTCTGCAAGCAGCAGGATGAAACGACAGAACCTGAAACAGGACAGGAACACAACATTTCTGTTGCAAACATGAATTTATTTGAAATCTCAGGCCGCAGTCAGAATAACTGCCCGTCGTTTTTCAATGTCAGGAGTAAAGTTCATCACCTTCCCAAAATATTTTATATCCAGCAGCACAGAAGAAGCAGCTCTGATCAGATCCAGTTTTAAATCCTATAATTTAATCCTGCCATTTTAAATAAACCTGTAACCTGTAGGAATCACGTTTGAGCAAGTTCAGACCACAAAACACAAGTCAGGTTCACAAGACAATGAGACAAAACACGGGAGTGTTGCTGCATTTCAAAAAAAAAAAAAAATCAAACTGAGGCTGCACACAAACATGAAAAAAGTCTCGACTGATGCTGCTGAATTTCTCCAGAAAGTAAAATCTCTGCTTAATGTGGAAACACACCAGCAGCAGTTCCAATACTGACAGCAAGGGGGCGGTTTTCCTGAAGAATACTGCACAAGTTCAAAAGAAAGGGAAGGAAACAAACAGGATCCAACAGTCCAATAGCCATCATCATCATCATCGTCATCATCAGAGCAAACTACACTTTTACTGTTGGGAAAATTCACAGTCAAAAATGAATGAATTCACGCATGAACAGCTGTGGAAAGTAACTAAAATACTTCATGTTTTGTCTTTGAACAAACTTTAGTCAACAGGTTTGAGACCTGCAGCAAAATACTGATTTAAAAAAAATATTTTTTTTTGTTTGGTCACATAAAATGCGACATTTCACTGAAACAATGCAGCAGGTACCAGGAAGAAAAAGTCACTTTAATTTGACTTTTCTGAGAAATTCACTCAGAGTAAAACCACCTGTTGCTCACAGCAACATCAAATGAAACATAATTATTTAATTCATCTGTTGTTAACTCGGTTTTCCTGCCTGGAGACTCGTTTTTCCGTCAGGAGCAGAGAGAAAAAAGGAGGCACTGGAGCACATTACAGACCATGCACAGAGGTTTTCTGAGGAAGGCATCGGTGAGGAAGAGGAGAATGAAGAGCAGGAGGAGCGCTGAGGAGAGGCTGGATTTGGCTCGGTGGTGTCGGTGCAGACTCGTCCCGCAGCTTGTGTGTCCATCCCTGATGAACTGCTCAGTAGAAGAAATACACTGAGGAGGAAGAGCGGAGGAAGAAATGTGTGAGCCTCGTAAGACTGAAACGTCTCGTCTGTAAAGTTAAAAACTTCAAACGAGCTCCAGAGAGCAATTTTTTTTATGACCAGTGTGCATCATCTGAGGAGTTTGAACATTTCTTAGGAGAATTCATTCACCCTGTGGGGACCATGAATAATAATAAACTCAACTTCAAACTACAGAAGCAGATTCCATGTTAAAGAAAAGTCTGATCCGTGACAAATACGTGCGAGATGTTCGATTACTCACAGAAGACGACTCCAACACATATAATACCTATAACTGCCATGATGATCATCATCTGGAAGACAAACAAAAAATCCCAAAATCAGGATGAAAACTTAAGTGAATTATTTTAACTCAGTTGGCAAATAATCTTTGAAATGCAAATATTTTCTTTCTAAAATCAGCAGAAATGACACTAAAATATGAAGTGTTTCTGTGTTATAATCAATTAAATGTTTGTAAAATGTCAGATCAGTGGAGTAAAAATATGAAGTATATAAATGAAATACTCAAAATTGTTCCTAAACACAGTAGTGGTTACATTCATACATACGTAGTTTTTGTTTTTTTAACAGATCATTTAAAGATGTTTTACGTCAGTGGAAGTCTTGTTTAGTTTGTTTTGTGTTACGGTATGCATCGTTACACAACACAAATATCATAGGTTGTGTGTGTGCGTGTGTGTGTGTGTGTGTGTGTGTGTGTGTGTGTGAACCAAAATACTCCATAAATAAATCCACATGAGAGTCAGAGCTGCTGACAGACAGGAAATCACATCACCTCCGATGGGGGAGGGCGAGAGAGATTAACAAGAACAAGGGGATAGAGAGGGAGAGATGGTGTGTGTGTGTGTGTGTGTGTGTGTGTGTGTTTGTGTTGTTAGAGCGAGGAAGAAGTGAAAAAAGAGAAACCAGATGTTCCTGGATTGACTGTGAGCTTGTTTGTATGAAAATGAGTAAAAGAGGAGCTGGTGTGACTGTAAACTTTCTTTTGGAGCATTTTGACGGCTGGGGACTATTTCCAGAGGAGGATTAATTCACATTTGGTGCTCAAGTTTGGAAGACCATTTCCACCATGTGATAAAAAAAGGAGACCCTCTAAGTCATTATAATGATAAACTTTTTCAAAATCAAGACTTAGTATAAAAATAATCCAACACTTGATGCCATTATTTTGAAAATATTTCTCTTTAAAATAAATTACAGAATCTTTCTGTTTTTATCAAACTGGCAGAGATGGACTTTCGTAGTCTACTGGGCATCGTGGCAGCGAGGACGGTGTGTGGGTGTTCTTGTATTTGCACCTCAGTGAGGACCAGTGTGAGTTTTTAACCAACGGAGTGAGGTCTTAGTGGGAAGTGAGGACATTTTGGCCAGTCCTCACTATGTGAGGGTTAGGACTTGGTTTTAGGGTCAGGGTTAGAATTAAGTTCAGGTGAGGGTTAGGCAGTTAGTTTGGATGGTTAGGACAAGCGGCTAGAAAATGCATCATGTCAATGAGTGTCCTCGCAAGTATAGTGATACAAACGTGTGTGTGTGTTTACGGTGATGAAGGAACATGTCAGTGCAACACTTTGGCTTGTTGGGAAGCTTTGTGTCACAGAGGAAGAAAACATCCGGCTTACACACACACACACACACACACACACACACACTGTTGGTTCGAGTGTTTTCATGTGATTTGTTGAAAGTTTGAAAAATAACCTGTTTTTTGTCAGTGATGACAACACACAGGTTTCTGTCAGTGAGGGTCCCCACAAGTATAGACGCACACACGTGTGTGTTTGTGTGCTTTGGGGGAGGGGTTACATCACAAATCACAGCTGGCTTTTTAATCCCCGACCGTCACCGTAATCCAGATTGGGATTTCTCCCTGACTTCCCGGATGCTAATGTAATCCTTCACCTCAGCTTCTGATTGGATGATGTCTGTCTGTCAGAGGCGGGGCGCTGGATGGATGAACGAACGCTGGGATAAAAATGTGTTGGCAGCCGAGGAGGATGAATGGATGAATGGATGAATGGATGAACGGGGTGCGGCGTGATGTGGTGATGGAGCTAAATGAGGAGATAAAGATGGACGATGAGCTTTGTTTCAGTTTTTGGTGATGAATTTACAACAAACTGTAACACGTAACCACGGCTACAACACAATAGGTTCCTCTGCCTTTACTGATGCAGGATTGGAAACAAACTGCTCACACACACACACACACAGAGGCTTGCATCAAACGCACCCACCTTGCAGTTTTTCCACCAGTACTTGTTCTTGAGTTTGGCGGCGCTGCTCTCGAACTGCGAGGCTCCGGCCTGCAGGGCGTCGGCTCGGTCATCGAGCTCCGACAGCTTCTGGTCTCTCTCCAGCACTTTGTCCACATTCACACGCATGATGTCCACCACCTGACGGACAGAAACACCTGTCAGCATCACGCCCACTCGGGTCTGACCGATATTTCGGTTCGCCGCCATTATTATGGGTATGGGTATTATGGGTATGTCCGTGACTGACTGACTGACTAAGCAAATTTACTGAGCACAGTTTGTCTGAGGGGCTACGGGAAGACCCGACACAGACCGTAGCTCCTCGGGTTTGCTCGACAATTCACGGGTCCCTCCGGAGCAGTTACATTTTCAGTTTTCAGTTTGCTGTTAGCACGTCTCTAGCGTTTAGCTTGAAGGCAGCTCTGTTTGTCAGTGCTGGACACAGCCAGGAATAAGAAGCTCGCTTTTCTGTGCCTTCGCTTTTGTTGTGGACTGTTTTGACCGTGTAAAACGCTACAGTCTCAATCAGTTTGCTGTTAGCTGGATTGATTTAAAACACTCTGTGCCAATAGCAGCAGTGGCTTTAGGCTATGTGATTACAAGAGACACCAGATAAGCAAAATCGCTTGTTGACTGGCGCAGAGAAATGTGCTCCTGGTATATATGAGCTAACGCTAGCGACGAGCTTCAGCCCCCCGTGTCCCTGGTGTTACAGTGTTTTGTCAGAAACGTGGATCTTCGGGTCAGCAGTGAACAGAAAAGACTTAACATGTTGCTGCCGATTCATTTTCAGGCATTTTCCACAGGCTAATTAGCTAGTAGCGGTTAGCTAGAAGCTAGTTAGCTAGTGTGGCAACATTAACTAGTACAGCCACTGTTTTATCATCACCTATTGATAAAAAAACGACAAATAACTCTGTAAACTAGAGGCTTGTGGTTAATGACACAAGTTGTTGGTGATTCATTTTAACGTTTTAACAAGACAAGGTTAAGTTTAGCATATGGCTGCTCCTGTTTGGTGAATGTGTTTGTTTTTTTGTTTTGTTTTGTTTTTGTTGTTGGCCAGTGTGTTTTACTGATAGTTACAGCTAAGTGACAAAGCAGCTCTCCATGTGCACACGGACATTAGACGCCACAGTTAAACGCCTGAAATAACAGTCACGGCCAGACACACAATACAGATTAAAAAAAAACAATAGCCATCCCAAATGTGTGCAAATGGAGAAACAGAAAAATAAAAATTTCTTACAACACTTTAAAAAAAAGCATTTCCAAGTGCAAAATCACATCTTCGGACTCAAACATAGGCCTTCTAATACCACATTATTTATGAGCAAATACACTACTCAAACACAAATCTAATTAACATAACATATAGGGAATATGATTATAAACACTATTTTTTGACTATACCTATTACTATCCATGAATTTGCACACTGACTAAACACAGTCACATGTAGCTACAGAAATTATTAGTATACTAGTTACTGAAGCACAACGATATTATTCATCCTGTTATATCTTGATTGTTGTTACTAAGACTACCGCATAACAACTACTAATATCCAAATGTGCTCATGTTACACATTACCTCTAACTCTCACTAAAACACTCAAAAAAAGAAAAAAGAAAATGCATTCACCAGACGGGACCAGCCGATTTAAAGCTGTTTTTAAGGCTGGAAAAAATGCTTCAAATAATGATTTAAAATCTTGTGATAACATAGTTCGCAGCTCATCATTTAGTGACTAAAAAGTGAAGTCTTTACTCTTCAGTGCACTAATGTTTGGAATGAAGTTTGAGATGTACGATATCCTGCCTCAATTACACATCTTTGTCATGAGTACTTGATAACCACATTCAGCAGTTATCAAATATGTACAGCCAAATATATATCGCATATTGGAATTATCTTACTCACAATTATTGGTATCGGCCCCAAAAATCCCATATGGGTCGGGCCCCGACGCTAACAGACACAGGTGCAGTGATATTTCACATATTGAACATATTTTTGTGTGTATATGTGTATACATGAAAGAAGTTTCCATTGTTTTTTTAAGAAATTCCTTGCTGTAGCGTTTCTTTTATGGAGGCTGCTCGTATAATGAAGATGCATCATGTCAGATTTTGCGTCATCAAGTCATGACCAGAACTTTGGCTGCAGTAGAAGAGTTTTATGTTTTATTATAAAAAACAGAATTGGTGATGATGGGTGATTTTTGCTGCTGTAGCTTTAATTAAGCCTCAACCAAACATTGTTTTTTACCTTCTTTTTCTTTTCAACATTTAAGTATAGCCTGATCTTCTTTATTACAGTAAATATTAATTTATTTACTACTTTAACTTGATTTTGGAGTAAAATTATCCAGCAGGATGGGCTAATTCCAGGGCACAGAACACAACACATGGAAGTTTGCAGACACACAGAGCAGCTCGCTCACCTCGTCCACCTGCGCCTGCGTCTGCTGCAGTCGTCTGTTGCTGGTGAGGTTCGGGGCCGCAGCCGGAGGGCCCCCCTCGCCCTCCGAGGCTCCGGGAGCTCCTGGCGTTCCTGCTGCATCTGGAGTCGACCTGCAGACGGAGAGATGGTCAAAGATGGATTGCCAGGAAGAAATTCATCACAGAAAAGTTCACAACAATTCGGAATTTCGGTCCAGTTTTGGTTTGTGAGTTCACCTCACTTCATTCTCGTCTGTTTCCAAGCAGAAAATGGGACTTTGAACCAGCAGTGTAAGAGACTCGGAAATGTTTGTTATTCAGCTAAATAAATCCAATGTTTTTGTTAGTATGAGTCAGCATCAAGCAGCAGCTTCCAGGTGTTAAACTGCAGTTCCTCGAGTTGCCACTTTACTCCAGGAGCGAGTGAACTCCAACAGACATATCATGTTAAAATGCTTTTACTTTGCAGCAGAAATAAACACGTTTGCAGCCATGAACAACCAACAGTTTTGGTCTAAATCTAATTTCCCCAAAATACAAAACTTGATGCTTAAAACTGAATTCTGAGAGTGAAGCAGCGGCTCCGTCCTTTATTTATTTTACAGTCTTCGGTTGGCGGAGGTCGGCAAAGACAAACTCTTCGGTGTGATGGATGAAGAAAAGGTGCATATTATATATAATATGTGTAACATATTGTTTGTAGAGGACCTGAACTGTATTAACATCAGTGAGACACAGACAATATTTTATGTTCTTATTTGGAATTTGTTAATTAATGTAAACAAATTTGTGAATCTGTTAAAATAAACGAGTTAGAGGAGGAGAAGCGAGAGATGGGGAGGGTCGTCTAAGTTTTACGTCCACCTTACCCTTTTTTATGATTTTGCTACTTTTGTTTGGTTTGTTTTTTATTATGTTTTGTCTTATTTTGAAATTAAGTTATTCCCTTTCACTCATTTATTCAAGCTACTCTGATTTTTTTCCTTGCAGAAAAACAGAACAAGAAAATATTTTAATTTAAATCCCTTCACTTTCATCTTTCTGTTGGTATTTCATAATGATGGGACGGACATATGAACGCAACAGAACAATAAGAATTTATATTACAGTCATGCTCACATCTGATGTACATACTTTTACTTTTTGGTACATTTCTGGACTTTAAAGTCATTAGAAATAGATTTTTTTGACATTTGTGTTTCACTGTTGGATGTGAAAACCATCAGTTCTATGAATTCTAAAAATCAATTCAATAACACAATCATGACTCATCAAACTTTGGCCTCCACCCACCTCATCAAACATCAGAGGCTGAAACAGCAGTTTCAAAAATACAAGTGTTTTCAATGCAGACTGCGCACACACACACACACTCTTACAGCCTCTGCACGAACAGACAGGCTGTTTTTCTAGAAGCAAAATGGAGAAAAGATTAGTGCAGCAGCAGCAACAGAGAGGACATGAGAGATAAACATGCACGCTATTACACACACACACACACACACACAAAATAGACTTCATAAAATACAAAAAAAAACGTTAAAAACTTCTAAAAACTCTGAAATGTTTTGCAGCATTTCAT
>JAQLOL010000008.1:2115866-2127211 GCA_029783665.1 Naso thynnoides | reverse complement strand
GTTTTATGTGTAGAGACCCTAGTCATGCTACTGAAGGCGCATGGTGCTATTTTGAGCAGTATTAGTTGTTCAAAGAGACGGTTTTGTAAGCGTGTGCGCACCGCCCCATTTTGATGCATGTTAACCGTTTTTGGGCTGCAACTTTGCTCCGGTCAAACCCGATACAGGTCAATGAGCGAAAAAAACTCACTGGAGGTCTTCTTTGATGAGTGCCCGTTCAGAAAAAGACCCTGGGATCATTTAACGCTGGATTATTCCTATAAAGCAAAACTGTAAACACAAAAGATTAACTCAGAAGCAATATAACACCTCCTTGATAAATTCAATAACCCTTCAGTTTCGCTTCTACAGTCAACTTGGTCCAGGATGAAGAGTAGCCTAGCTAATGGCGGCTAACGTTAGCTGACTGACTGTATGAGCTCTGTCTGCCTTTGCTGCTGCCATATTGCCAATTAACATCCTGAAACTGTCACTTTTAGGTAAGACTTCCACTGTTCAGCAAAAGCTCGCATCACTAACAATCAATAGTCATTAATCATGTTGATAAACAAGATACAAAGGCTAGCAAATTTGGCTAACCATAATTTAATTAAGGTAAATCGCTCTGCTCTTGACTAACTGGAAAACAGTGAATTCATTTCATGTACTTTCAAATTTGTTTAATCATATCACCATCATGTTTTAAGCCAATATTCAATAACACACAGCCACAAAAACAAATTCTGCTTTTAGCTGCTGCAACAAGAAGGCTACTGACTTTGTTTTACTGCCATTGTTTATTAAGAAATAGAGAAATCAAATCTTCTGACAACACAAACACCACTTACACTGTAGAGACTTACAAACACTTGAAGAAATTGTCAATGAAATCAGATCATGCTTTTAGTGTAACTGACTTTTTTTTACTGGTCCTCAGTCCAAAACCAGCCCTTTGTACCCCCCCACACACACCACACACCCCCCTACTAAGCTCCTGCCGGTGTCATGTTACCCGTGCAACACTGCAGGTCATGTGATGCTGCGAGCCCGCTGCTACATGGAGCTCTGCACGCACAGAGAAAAGGTGGAGAGGAAATGTCATGTCAGGTTCACTCAGGCTGCAAGCTGCCTCAGTCAGGACAGTTTTATCCCACTGCAGGTTTGTTTGTTCAGAAAACAAGCTGTAGAATTTACAAGAAAACTGGAAGAACATTATTTTATACCAGCATGGCAAGGAAATGTATTTTTGCAGTATTTCACACTTGCTTCTAGATGAAATTTGGTAATCAATATGAATTATTAAACAATTTCTGCACCTGCTGCAGAAAATTCTACATTTAAACACATTTTTCTTCATAAATGAATCAATAGACTTATTTATGAAGTAAACTGATAGCAGTGATTCAAGGGAAAGTGATATAATGTTGTTTTGAATAGAAATGTGCACTTTTAAACGTGCTAGAGAACGTGTTTCTTGTTGCTCTGTGTTGCCAGGAGGCCTGCTGGGTGTGTTTGATGAAGTTCAGTCTCTGTGTTGTAATCAGGGAACAGTTGGAGCAAACACGCAGCTTTTCAGGTTCTGCACTTATTTGTCATTAGATGTACTGAATCCCAGTCGGCACATTCAGTTTCCTACATTGGCTCCAGCAGCAGCAGCAGAAGTCCCAAAGTTAGACAAAGACGAATGTTGTCATGTTTGCGCTGGTTGTGAGTTGCTGTCTATGAATTAAAAGTCTCAGGTCAGACTGCCCGAGGCTATTCTTAGACAATCGGTGCGGCTGAACCTCCACAGATCATAACTCACATCCATTATGTGCTGTCAGCACTCTGTTCAAACACAATGGAGCAACATCTGTCCAGGTTATTATTGATGGTGGGAGCAGGGCAGTTCATTGAGCAACAAGAGCCGGATGAGCATGCCAAAACAAACCGGAAAACATCTTGTCACTACGACGCAGAATTCAATGAGAACTTCAGCTGTTTTGACTTCAGCCTCCGAGGAGGCTCTGATGTGGTTCGCTTCGTTTGTTTCTCAGCAGGATTAAAGAAAACCCACTGGACCGATTTTCATGAAACTTGGTGAAACTTTGCAGGAGCAAACAGATACAGAGTTCAGTTTTTACACATCTGAATCATTGATGTGTTTCTAATGTCACGTTCCTATTACATGGTACTGGCTTCACTCTACTTGGGCTTTGTCCCAGGCGCTGTGCTGGGGCTGTACAGTACCTTCGCCTTTGGTATCGACAGAGTAGGTACCAAAAAAAGCAGGTACCAGGTATCAGGTACTTTTATATGATGGAAAACCGAAAAATGTGAGTAGAGACGTAATGGAAAAGCGACTCAGAGAGCTCTGTGGCAAAGAAGAGGAAGATACATCAGGTTTTATTAAACACAATACTTGTGAGACAGATCATTTCGTTGTTGGTTTATAGCAGTTTGTCAGACTTGTCCTTAAAATGAAGTTATGTTTTAAGTCTGCACCTCAAAAGCAACAGGAGCCTTGAGTACCCACGATGCCTTGGGGCCATGAACATACAGCTCTTTATGTCAGTTACGTTAGTGCAGGGTGAAGTAAAGGTCAGCCTATAAATATGACATCCAACCTTCTCCTGCACCGAGCGCGAGCTCATGGTATATATGCTCAATATGTCAAAGGGTGTGACATTTGGAGGGACACGTTGAGCCGAGGACCGCCGGCTGGGGTCAAAGGTTAACTCCGTCCGTGTGATGGCGTCTGGAGGGACAAAATGTGACCGCAGGTTTGTTTGAATGAAGGAAACCTGAACAGAACACAAAAGAGTTAAAACGCTGAGATAAGACAGCCATGGTTCTTTTGTGAGGACATGCATGTTATGGTGTAACTGTGTACATACCTGCCGTTTGTGTAAGATCCGACTTGAGAAATGTTTCATCACTGGTGAAGGCTGAATTCCAGCTGAACTGTTGTTTCCCCCACGATCCACTGAAAGCATGCTTTATCAAAAAAGGGACCTGGTTGCTCTGACAACTCTGCAGCCGGTTGGTTATTCGAGTCTCGCGCTCTCCTGTCTGATATTTGTCTTTCTGCTTCTCAGATTGTACAAACGTGTTGGTCCCTGGTTTGAATTTAAAACAATTTCATGACTTTCCCTGATGAAGTCAGAGCTCTGCTGTAAGCTGAGGATGTTATTTCTCACTCTTTTTATTCACTGTTGCTTTTCGGTTTGATTTCCTCTACAGTTGGTTACGTTTATATTCTGTGACCCTGTGCTGCTGCACTCTTACCAGGGTGGCCTGTTTGTAAGGTAGTCACACTTTTACACATACCTAAATAAAATGTCCTAACGTGTCTTCTCTAAAAAACACAAATTTAAACTATAAGAGCTGCACAGTTCAGCTCTAATGCACCACCGTTCCTTATTTTACATTTTTGTGTCCATTATTGCAGCAGGAACGATTTCACTGTGAGCAAATGATGGCGTAAAGGTCACCAAAATCCAAACATGTCCACAAAGATGAGCCACACAAGACCATGAAACTGGAAACACACCTCTTAGTGAGGTGTTTGCATTTAGTTTTGATAGTTTTTTCATATGAGCAAAGACTTGTGCGTCCTCAGCCGACATCATGAAGGAATCTGGTGACTGTTTTGTATAAATCCCACATTTCTGGCACAAGTTTGACTCTTATTCTTCATCGTATCAGGCGGCACCTCCAGTGTGCACAGGGTCTTGCTATGGTAATACTATAGGCAGTCACTAAAGGTCAGAGGACTTATGGTTGCTGGAAATGATCACATGACATTTTCTGCTTACCTCTGTCAGCTCTGACTGATCTGAAAATAATTTACTAAAGACGAGAATCCAAGATATCAGCCTGAGCTGATAATTGTGACTTTATCTTTGCAAAGTTATAATTAATCTGTATATTTATAATATAGATAATCTAATTCTAATGCTAATTATGATTAATTATAATTAATCTATGTACCACTGACCAAGTCTGACCTGGGATCAACTATTTAACAAATTCAAAACAAATCAAAAAGCGTTTAAGAGGCAAACATTTGGTAAGAAAGATGCACCGTGCAAGTGTGAGACCAAGCGGAAATCAGCAGGAAGCATGTGGGTCAAACTTAAAATGATACAGAAAAAAGATAAAAAATTAAAAATGAAGTGTACATAAAATAAAATAAGAAGCTGCAGCAACAAAGTAGGAAATCATCGCAACTAGTTTCATATTTCGTTGTTTTTTCTTCATTGTTTTCCATGAAATGACTGAATCTGATTCACTACAGGGGGCCTAAACTGTTTGTGGAGGCGACCTTTCATAATTTCACATTTAGCTGATGACATTTATAGCATTTGCTCTTCATTAAAGAGTGGATGTGACAGCGGCTGTGGGAGAAAGAAAGAGAAAGCTGCTCCATAAAAGGTCAAGACGCAAATTTAAGTCCAGACGACGTCGTGGGCGATAAAACCTGCTGAGCCACCAGGACGCCGAGCACGGAGTCCGTTCAGCATCTTCAGCTCTTCATCTTCATCTTCAGTGTGATAAGGGACACTGAGTTAAACTCTCTTTGCTTATTAAAACTGATCGGTTCAAGCCAAAATGAGCAAGCGTCATTTTCTGTCTTACAGGTAAAAAACAGGTTTTTGTACATAAAAATGACAAAGAACTTGATTTTTTTGGCATACGTTGTCGAACGGGAACACAACATGACCAATCACATGAGCCAAAAGGCTTAAATACATTTTTCATTTCACCTCGACTTTAGGATTCCAGTTTAAAAAACTTTCATTGTCCAAAGCCGATTAGATTTTTCACACATACGGTAAGAAAAATAAATAATTTATTTGTCTGGACTTTATAAATGATGACTGTACTGATTGTTCAAACATCTTCTTTAGTATGTAGACGTAAAACAAACTGCAGTGACGTCAAAAGCTCCAGCATGCAGAGAAAAGAGGAAGATTGTGTGTGTGTCTGTGTGTAAATGTGTAAAAAGATCAGTGTTCAGTAAGGAAAAGAGAAGGAAGAAAAAAAGCTCGTCCTCAATGAGACGCCGGAACTTTCCCTTCAGCTGAAAGAGAAGAAATCCCAGCAGATGAAACACTGGAGTCACTCTTTCACTGCTGTGTGGCGCCCTCTAGTGAGCACACGCTGAGGCACCAGGAGATGAACCATCAACGCTCTGAAGTTGATCTGTAACACATTAATCCAACACATCTGGACTCAAACGTCAGGACCAAACCGCTCAGAGCAGTCGCTCACAACCTGAGTCAGCTCCACCTGCTGAGGAAGATGATGATGAGTCTCTGAAAAGACGGGAATCAAACGGGGAATCAGTGGTGAGATGTCTTAAACGTCACAAATTTACCTGCTTGTGTTGCTTGACCCGAGTGGGAAAATAAAGCTCGCAGATGGCAGCTATAAACTGCAGCGAGTTTTGACAGCCTCATTAAATCAAGTCCTGTGTGACGCCATTTTAACCCACCTTCTCCTCACTGGATTAGACCATCCGTCTTCATCGAGCTGCAGCCTCTGCCTCAGCCAGGCTGACTAAAGCTAAGAGCTTTGCTGGCAGACGGAGAGCGCGTCGTCCTTGTCTTGTCCTCTGTTCCAGGAAGGGGCCTCTAATCAGCTCTGCAGAGAGGATGCTGGGATAACTGGCAGGAAACCAGGTGAAGAGCGGTGAACGAGATGGGATGGATGCCGCCGACGTGGACCGTTCATTATTAAACACAATAAAATCATTCACACGTATGTTTATTCGTTCACGCTGCAAGAACGTTGTTGATCAACGTGTGACCCTCGTGAAAAACTTGGCAAACAAAGGCAAATAGCGTTCTTGTTTTGGACATTTTCTCGGACAAAACTTGAATTTTTGTTTTTCCTGGATCCAGTGCTTTCGCCGACCTTCCTCTTTTCTTTCTTTCATTTGTTTTTAGGCTCTAGACGTAGAGACAGACACTACACACGCTGACATCTACACCTACAGTCGTCACTTCGCCTCACCTGCATGTGTTTGGAGTGTGTGAGGGAGGTGGAGCAGACACGAGGAGAACACGCAAACTGCAAATTCTACACGAGCACGGAGACGTTCCCTCCTGATGGTTGAAAGACTCAACGATAACCTGACAGGAGTTCATCAAATAAAAGATTTCAGCAGAGGCATGAATGAAGACCGCAGAATTAATGAGAACATTCACAGAAACACCTTTCTGCACGTGTGAATCCTGCAGACCTGACCTCCAGACAGACGCACTTCTAGACTAGTTAAACATCTCCATGACACACACACACACACACACAGAGGCACAGCTGACTGCACTGGCACTCTGTGCGTGTCACCGGGGCTTTGTGCTGTCTCAGGCTCTGTCACATTTTTCTGCTGAGGCGTCGAGGAGCTCGTCACCTCTGCAGCTTATCTGCCGTCCTCCCACAACGGCGGAGACTCGGCGCTGGTCTGAGGTCTGCTGCTGTCGCTCACGTCGCCTCTTCAGCCTCTGAGGGAACAAAAGCAGAGAAATAAAATCTCAGGGGACACTTCTCTGCAGCAGATGTGGAAAACAGTTTTGGTGCACATTTTTGTAATCAGAGGAAGAAAGTTCAGTGCAATACTTCTCCTGTTTATCTTAAACCTGCTTCCTAAATTTGCACATCAGATGCACATTCATTTGTATTTTTCTCCGGCCAGTTTACTTGAATGTCTGCCTAAAGTTTTGTGAAGACCTCACTAGTGATTGCCATTGAATTGACACTAATCCAATTACTTCTTGGCCCCTTACATTGATGATCTTTGTATAAAAGGGACGCGAGAACCTTGTATTGAAGCATTAAAGTCGCTTTATCCTCACAATTGTTTATTTATCTATAATGAAAAGTGCCGGGGAAAAAAAAATAGAAAGAGAAAATGTGTCACTGTTGTGGTCATTTCTTTCCGCATCGTTTGTGGTCCTCTCTGTGATTTAAAAGTTGAAGACACAATCAGGGACTCTGAGAAGGTTTGGCCTGTTTCAAAGCAGCCAAGCGCTCTCAGTCTTCTGTTGCACAGCTTCAGGGGCAGACATTGAAATTGACCCTCAGGAGCGGTTTGTTTTGCTTTGAGCGGCCTGACACGCAGCCTAAACGTGGCTTCAGAGGCCTTCTCACAGCAGCGGGGAGCCAAGCAGCAGAGCGACGCTGCGAGCAGAAAACAAAGAGTATCGATCGAGCCGGACTCAAGTGTGGGATCAATCGTTCTGGCATTTGCTGTGAAGCTGCTGCTGGACTCTGTGACTCCGCTCTGTGTATATCTGTGTGATGAGTGTGTGTGTGTGTGATGAGTGTGTGAACGTCATCATTCATGTCATGACGCTGCAGGAAACAGAGCTGATGTGTCTTTTGCTTGTGTGAACTAAAGCAGCAGCCTTTAAAGTTCTGAATGGACGAAGTTCACATTCAGAAACTCTATAAATACTAAATCCACTTTTTTTTTTACACTGGCAGACGTTTTCTTTCATAACTTGCATGATGTTGCAGTTGTTGACAAGTTAATTGATTCACGTTTTATTGAAAAACACAATTTTTCCTGTTTCTTGCTTTTTTTTTCCTGCTTTGTTACCACTTACTGACGGTTGTCACTCCATCGCTTCCTCGTCCGCCTTTTCTTTAATGAGATAGATATTTTTTTTATATGTTATGTTGTTACTTAGCTTTTGGGTCTTTTAACTTCTAATCTGTTTCCTTTTTGCCTCCTGTACATTGCATCTAGTTTCTTGTTATTATACAAACTATGATATGTAATTTTTTTCTGCACAGTATTAAACTGCTGTTTTTCACCTCCTCCACATTTTAATCGGAATCGATAAAATAACTTTTTCATCTTTGCGTAACTAATTCAAACATGTTTTCAGATTGATGATGTGTCTATGAGTTTAAAGAGTATTTGGTAACACTTTACTTAAAGCATCCCATCTATGTAATGCATTCTGAACGTACTTATGACGCATTATAATGCGCCTATAGTGCTGTATAATCACCGCTCTGCGCGCACCTGTAGCCACGCCCAGCAGTGATGTCACGCAGCACTGACCCACCCTGGAGTTCACACCTACGTCACTGCAGCCAGACGAGAAGTTAAACCGCTGGAAGATATAAAAATATAGGATTTGTAGCAAACTTTATTAATATGAGATGTGGCTGTGACATATGCATCCTGCCCCTGCGGTCCTGCAGAGGAAACCCCGTGTGTGGAGGCTTCTTTAAGCAGTCAGAGCAGTTAAGGAGTGAGTCCTCTGCTCCAGCTGCCAAGGACAGGATTACCCAGCAGACGGCCACACTGCTGCGTCACCTCGCCCTGACCCGCCTCGACATCGAGACACACACACACACACACACACACACACACACATTTCCACAGACACTTCTGAGGAAGATCAACACCAACTCCTTTCCCTCAACAGCTCCTGACCTGAAGCTAAATCCTTTAAAACCTCCAGATGGCAGCCACAGGTGACTGTGTGTGTTCTGATGTCAGGGAGTCAGCCCGTGATGATCTCCAGCAACATAAACCAAAAAAATGAGAGAGAACCAAAAAAACAAAAGGGCACCTGGCCGGAGGGAGTAGATATTTTGAGCCGAGTCAGATTACATTCAGAGATTTCGTGAATAAGATTACGCTATGAGGAGGTAAAGACGTTATTTTAGGTAAAGAATCATAATATTGCAAACAGTGTTGCTGCTTCCTGGCTTAGTGACGTCCAGGCTGATATTTAATAAAAACAAGCCGGAGTGTTTTTTCCTCTATCACAGAATGATAGAAGGTGCAACCAGTGCTGAGGAGACACAGCCGAGGCTTTGCCGGTTTTGAATCCTCTATTATGTTTTGTTAACACAAAGAAAAACACAGAATATAACAAGTCTGCTCTGAGTGATTTTCCTCCTGTTTCTCTCCTTATGAGGACATCTGACCTGCAGAATAAAAACAGGAAAGACAAAGAGTTAAGTTTCTCTCTTTATGTAGTTTTTCTGTTTTTCTTTTGTGACTAAAAAGCAATTTAACAACTACTGTCCACTGAGAAGCCTTTCATCGTTTTCTTACGTCCCCTCGCAAAAGCAGGCAAACAAACCAGCTGCACAATTAGGCATTCATGCACACAAACAGCCCCACACAGAGAAACACACACGCACGCACACACACGCACAGAGCTATAAATAGTAAGCTACGTGTTTGTCTTTGCATGCACATACACAACATCTCTCCTTCTTGTCAGCTGCCTCCATTTCTTCAGCTTCTTTCTCCCTCGCTCTTACCTTCCAGCCCCCCTTCTCCTTTTCTGTCTCGTCTTTCGTCTCCCCTCTCAGCCAGAATACTAATAAACCTCCTCCTCCTCATCCCTCCTTCCTCCCCTCTCCGTCTCAAGTTTTTTTTTTTTTTTTTTTTTTGATTCCTGCAGAAGCTCAAACTCCCCATAAATTTTCTCTGCTTGAATTCTTTGTCCTCATCTCTCAGCATGACTCATAGACTTTACCCCCCTCTTCATCCCTCCATCCCTCCGCTCTCTTGGGCGAGTTTTATTTGGAAAGCACCCACAGTCACTCAGGTTCTTTCCTCCCTTTCACTCTCTCTGTGCTTTCTATACTTCTTCCTTCCTTCCTCTCTAATTCCACATCCCTCCTCCTCCCTATTTCACCCTTTTCCATACAGATAAAATGTTAATATTTCTTCATCAAAGACCTCCCACCTGCTTTCCCTGAATACAGCTTATAATAAGTCAAACTGAATTAACATTTTTACTTTAAGTACAATAAAGTGCAAAAACTCTCGAAGATGCAACACGCAGGATCTCTGCACTGCAGATCATATCAAAGCAATCTCACGGGGTTAATGAACAAAAGAAGAATGCTTTGCACGTCCTGGCTCTCATTTTAGCTTTCCGTGTCTTATTTTATGCTTCATAAAACATAAAGGGCCGTCAGACTGACTCTCAGTCAGACTGTGTACCTGCACTAGATACACGTCACACCGGACAAAATGATGCCAAAACTCCCATTTCGCAGATTTCTACTGCGCTCATTTTTGGCTCTGAGATCTTCAAGCTGAAAGTGAAATGACTCATTCTGGACAATTGCGTCTCAAAGCAGGGTCAGAAAATGTGATTGCTTCCAGGAGCCTGAAGTGAACGCTGGGCGGTCTTCGTAAGGTCGGCGAGTTCGCCGAGGTCAACGTACGGATTCTTGACGATTTGGTGCAAACTTCAAAATCTTTTCGGTTCAGATTAAAAATGTTGACGCCTAATGTGACATTCAGCGGGCACTGTGAAGCTCAAGAGTGGAAAGTATTTAATATTCACACCAAATATTTCTCTTAAGGAAGGAAATGGGATTTTGCAAGCATGAGCTGATGATGCAGAATTGTTATATATCAACTTATGGCGATAAAATCACATCATAAGTCATTTAACAGAAGTCTTTAAGGCTTAAAAACAGATAAAATCAGTCATTAAATTTTCATTTTATACAAATGGAGAGTCGACTGCGACACAGTTCACTGACACAAACATCTTTTTGATTAGTTATGATGTAATTTTGTTGCGGTTTCTTGGCTCTTTACTGTCAATAAACAGTTTGGCTGCTGCTGCGTCGTGTTTCTGCGTCTGGTGGATAAAGTCTGTTAGCTTTCTGTCTGCAGCATCGCTGCCTTATTTATAATCACAGAACATCCAGGTTAAACAAACAACACCGAAGCTACGGCCGTGGCAGGAAGGCGTGGTGGGACATTCTCATTACTGCGCCCCGCTGTCCACATCTCAGCGTCACAATGAGCCGCTGGAGGACAGATAAAGCATCACAAGCATCACAGGGAAAAGGGGGAAGTTGAACATGCTGAACAGAAACAGGAAGACATCTGCTGCTCAGAGCCGAAGCTGCAGTCTGTCTGCGTACGCCCAGATTAGTTATTTAATTACCGATAAGCAATAATGTTTCTGTCCTCATTCAGTGACGTGAGGATTGCAGAGAGGACTGTAAATCTGTCACAGATCTCAGACTGCGCTAGTACGACTCTAATGACAGAGGGAGGTTGACACATTTGGCACAGTGTGCCACTGTTTAGGAGTGTTATTCTGCCCAGCCTGACGGGGCGGCTTTAATTAAAAAGTGAGGATGAGGAGTTGCCACAACAACAGGCTGGATTTTACAAAACTCGGGGGGATGATGCAGCTTTTTCGGAAAGATTCTTGGAGGAATACATGTTGAGGAAGAGCGTTCTGTTTCTGTTGAACTAAAACTTCATAATAAAAACGCATATTTTCCCGGCAATGCAATGACAAAAAGCGGAATAAAGTTCAAAAATAAAAGCTGATCCCTTAAACCAAAAGGAAAATTTATGGGGATTTTTT
>JAQLOL010000008.1:2081030-2098617 GCA_029783665.1 Naso thynnoides | reverse complement strand
GAAAAAAACTCTCTGGAGGTCTTCTTTGATGAGTGTCCGTTCAGAAAAAGACCCTGGGATCATTCCTTTAATGTCATAAAATGTGTCAGAGGTACATTACCTGGAGATTCAGTGAGGTAGTTGTATATGTCAGGATATGATACCTCAGGCCATTGCGTGGGGTCATTGGTCTACTTTGACATGCGCTGAAAGGACACTCACACATTCTTATTTCCTTCATTTTTTTCAATGTCACAATGTCGATCATTGATCGGCAAAGACATTGTAGAAGAGTTAGATGGGCTGGCCATTAGTATGTGTGCTTCTAATACCCCCAAAAATGTGCTATTCTTATTTAGGACGATTACATTTGCAACACTAGATATTTCAAATTTACCGCCAGTCAATGAGGAGGGTTTGTTTTCACCCAAACAGGGGCGTGGCCAGGAAGCGTTGCTCTCATCTATAGCAAGTCCTTTTCTGTAGCAACCAAGAGTAAATACCTTTCTCACAGAAATAAACATACTTAAATCTGGGTACAAAAAAGGGTTTTGGTCTTTATAGCTAATTTATCCCATTCATGCCAACTGTACAGTGAATTTTTTTTAGAACTCTCTCATTTAAATTAGAAGTTGCATCATTAAGGGCGTGGCTGCTTTGATTGGCAGCACTTGCTGACAGTCTGCCAGGTGACATGCATGCCTGTCATTTCAGCTCCACCCTCTCATTCAAATATGTTCACTTCTCAAGATGACAGCCAAAATAAAAACCTGAGGATGTTCTTTTCAAAGCAGGCAAGAAGAATATTAACAACAACAACTGAACATGTCACAATATCTGGCATGGAAATTTTAAAAAAAGGGTGAAAAAATGAAGACACACTGGTAGAAAATATTAGTATCAGCCTTCAGAAGCTCATATAAGTCAAACCTGTGTGTACGGCTGCACTGTGACTGGCTGTGCACGGCTGGGTGTGAAGGTGTGTGTGTGTGCGTGTGTGTTGATAGTCTCTTACGAAGGCCACAGAGCTGCTCTCCCCAGGGCTCAGACTATTACTGAGCCATGTATCACTTCTCAGCTGTGGGCCCTGGGGAGAGAGAGCAGCAGAGAGAGAGAGAGAGAGAGAGAGAGAGAGAGAAACACAGACATCCATCTCTTTGTTTTTCCATCACTGGCTGCTGCTTTCTTTTCTTTGATGTTGTCATTTTTCCTCCTACATGAGGGTCGGCAGGCCAACCAGCACCAGTAGTTTTGTTACTTTCTCAATATTTTTTTATAGGTTTATTTATTGACGTTACTGCATTACAGCCAAGTTAATTACAGCTTACATTAATAAAAGCAGGATGTAAAATCACCTGTAGATTATTTTTAATGGCAGGTCTTCCCAGTGCTCTTATTAACATTAAGACCATATTTCCCATAAATCCTGCTGCTTTCTGTCCTCAAGCTTCATCCCTTGAGAGAATAAACTTGAGATATAAATTCAGTTGTGCGGCCAACAGAGACTTTAAAATAAAGCAAATATTTCAGATTTCTGCTTGACATTTGGTGGCCATAGCATCAGTAATAGAACTCATTTTTGATCAAGAGCTGCTCCTGCGGAGCACTGATCCCACAGCAGCCCTTGAGGTGTTTACTTTCTCAAACATGACTCCTCTGTGTAATTTATAGACCCACAGAGAGATGCGAGCAGGTGGAGAGGGATTTGATCAAATATAATGCAGGAGCTTTAAGAGATGAGGAACAGGGGGCTCTGGATGTGCAACAAACAAAAAAAACTACAGACTGACTGACAGATAAATACAATACAGCCACAATAAGAAATGAAAACAATGTGTCTTGAAAATTACAGGAAAAAATACAGGAAGTGAATGTGAGAATCAGAGATAAAATCTATAAACTGAGACCCACAGAGATATCAACATGGAAAAACAAATGAGAATGGAGATAACCAGAGAAAAAAGCTAGCTTAAGAGTCTGCACCCATGCTAGCAAGTGGTAGCATTTAGCTAAGCACATGTTTATTCTAATATTCTCAGACTGAGAATGTTAAAGGGATAGTCTGAAATTTTTTACTTCTCCAGTTCTATTCCTGTTGATAGAGACCATTTCTGCTCATTGCATGCAGTACAGAGTTCGGACGGCTCGTTGTTTTGCTGCTAATGCTTATGCTAATGCTAGCACAAGTCAATGTCCCCAGTAGCAGTCAAAAGTACTACTACCAAACTTCAATTAAACACCCCACAGTGCACCCAAAGCAAGTCTAATATGACGACAGTCTATCAAAGCAAATTTGTGTGTTCGTGGAATTATTTTAGAAATCAATCTATGGCTGAATATCTTTAATTTGTGGCTCTGGTTAGCGTTAATGTCGACAGGAAGCTGCCGAACTGTTTACTTCCTGTTGCTACTAATCCTAACTAGCCCCACAAATTAAAGAAATTCAGCCATAGTTTGACTTCTCTGGAGTGTTTAACGGAAGTTTGGTGATGGCTACTGTTGAATACTACAGGTGCCATTGATTTGCGCTAGCATTAGCATTAGCATTAGCAGTGAGTCGTCCAAACTCAGTATTGCATCAAATGAGCTGAAAATGGTCTCTAACAATAGGAACAGTACTGGGTAGGTTAAAACATGAAGCCCTGCTGTATGCCAAAAATTCCAGAATATTCCTGTAACATCCTAATGTTTATCCTGTTCTAAGTTTAGCATGTTAGCATGCAAATATTTGCTAAATGGCACTAAACATAAAGTACAGCTGAGGCTGATGTCATTAGTTGCAGGTGTTTGGTTTTTAATGACAGTAACTGATAAATTAAAAATCTGAACTCATGATGCAACAGATTTGGCTAAAAGTTCAAGGATCGTCACAGTTATTACAAATGATCCTGAGGGGAACATTAACATGTGCATCAAATTTCACAGAAATCCAGCCAAAAGTTGCTTTGACATTTTCTCTAAAAAAACCCCAAATTTAAATCTGGCGTCACCAGAGAAAAAAAAAACAACAAAATCTCTGGATCACTAAAGTCCACAGGATTCATCCTATGGGAAATTAATTATTTTTTTTATGTTATAAAATTAATAATCTCTCTAAAACAGCAGGGGACATGACATCAAAGTCACAAACTACAGCTCAAATGAAACACAGGATTCAAAGGTTGGAGCTCATCAAGCTGCACTCACATTAGCACATTAAACACTGTCGACTAAAGTGAGGAAAACATCCCTGTAGCATTAAGCGCAGCGAAAGGCACATTAGCTGAAACATCAGCCTGTTTGCGGTTCCACTAAAAGTCAGATCAATAGTGAGTGCTGCGATCGGATCTCCTCTGAGGATAGATGCCTTCCTGATTCACACGAACCTCAACTAAAAGGATGGAAAACACAAACACATCTGACTGAGACTGAGCTGCAACTGAACCCAAAGACATGATTTATCTCCATTAGTGTGTTTGCTCTTCTTCTCCCTCAAATGAGTTTCAGATAGATGACACCACAAAAGCGTTTTCCTGAAAGCTGTTGCTCGTTATTTCGCTGGTATTTAATTTATTTAATGTCTTCTATTTTCATGTCCAAACTGTGATATTTTCCCAGCAGGATTTGAATATTTTGTGAAAGCCTCTGAAACTAAATTCCTACATCGTGTGACACCAAAACGAATAAATCCTTTAAAGCAAAATGATCCCACAGCTCCAAAACTCAAATTAATAGTTTATCTTGCATATCCCACAAAACCTTACCACTGTTTTCTCTCATACACTGTTTTGTTCTTATTGTTCCACTAGGCCGCTGACAAACTTTAACCCAACTGGTCTTACTGAGACCAAAAATATCGATCTCTAAAAGGAAGTCCTGGCCAACACAAGCCGCAATTTCAATCAACATCCGTTTTTATTCCCTACATTAGGTAAGACTCAAACAGGGTCCGGGTCCCAGTGTTTAAATAACAGACAGGTCTGGTCCGAGCCCTAGTAGTACATTTGCAGGTCTCTTTGGGTATGGGTATGCAGTTTTGGACCCATTAAGACCTCTAGGAACATTGCCTCCAGTGCAATGCATGCTGGGACTGGCTTGAGCACCATGTAACCTTGGATGAACAGGTACAGAGAGTGAACGGACGCACAGAAAGTAGTTGTTACAGTGTAAACTGCTTCAGAAAAACGCTTTAAGGTGTCATTTCCATCCTCATAAAAAGCTGATGTAACCAGCTGGGCACGGAGTCAAATGTCTCGCTGAGAACGTCAGTTTACTGACAAACTGCCAATGTTATCGCGGCTGAATGGATTTGAGTCTCAGCTCGCACAATGCTGCTGCGTCTCACTTCGATTCAGGAAAATCCACTACTGACGAGGCTACAGCGAAGAGCTCAGCTGTTAAATACTTCATGGAGTCCATCTGAATAGAAAATAAGAGCACGCACGCACACACACAAACTGTGCACAAAGACGGTGATGACGCCTGATTTTTTTGTCCTCGGTTGACCATGAGAGCTCGAACGTTCACACATGGGGGGGTGCTTTGAATCCAAATCCTGCAACGTCTGACGCAAGTGGTGTTAATAACACACACACGCACACACACGGTGCAAGGACAGAGATGACACCACTTTGTGCCCACTCACATGCTCACCCATTATAAATCATCTACATCGTGCACACACAGTATTTCATTCTTTATGGGAGCTACATACTGACCCTGAACCCTGATGTGTTGGCAGCGTCTGAAGAAATGATAAATGAGAGAATAACAGCTCAGGTCTGGTGCTCCTTAGCAGAAAATCACAACAACAGGGTCACTAATAAGTACCAAGGAGCAAATGGTCGACGGGGTCAGCCGCAGAGATTTCACTGTGCGTTATTTTAGACCAATGAAATGAAAATGATCCTTTAGCCATGCTAGCAGCACCAAAAATTAAATCAACATCAAAAGATTAAACTTTTTTAGAAATAAAACTTAAAAATCTGATCTTATGAAAAGCTTATTTCTGTCAAATATGAGTAAATCTATTTATGAACCTTACAAAAGCCATTGGCCAACTGATAAACACTTAATAAAGGTTGAGAAGCTAACAAAATATCTATATTTAATTTTCGTCACTTCATAATAGAAACACTTCCATGCGAAACGGAGAAAATGTCTATTAGAGTTGGTAGACGAGAAACCAACAGAGGTCACAAATGACTCAGTGTCCATTCACGCTGAATACATTAACATTTAACCAAAAGTTTCTCATGCATATAATAATATAGTGCTGTTGTTGAGAATGTTTGTCTAATGAAAAACAAAATATATATATATTTTTTTAAATAATGAGCAGATTCCTGCTGACTTATTCTATTTTTTAAAAGATTATTTGCTTCAGTCTGGAGAATCTTCATTAGCTTTGAGATTACAGAAACCTTTAGTCTAGGCTGTTAGTGATTAATAACATTTGTTCAGGCTAATAAAAGAAGATTAAATTGTTAAATAAAAATATTTCTCGTTAAATCTGAGTAGCGGTGATTCCCAATAAATCAATAAATGGTCCTACTGTTCTCCTCAATCTCCATCAGAAAATCATTTACCACCCAAAGCACACTCTCAGTCTAGCTGTGCACTGTCTGTGCATTATACTGCATGTTTTGAATTATTTTCCAGATCTTCTCTTGTGCTCGTTAATGTGGATCTGACACAAAAACACAGCGAGGCGACGGGTGACTTGTGCGAGGCCTTGATAAATCCCTCTGCCATCTCAGGCGCTGCTTTGTTGGAGGAGGATTATTCTTATTCCTCATTTACTTGTCATGAAAATAAACATCTCTGACATGAATATTACATTGAGACTTCCCAGAAAGCAAAAGGGCCCTGCAGGAAGACAGAATTAATTATAGATTTCAGTTCCAGCTCGCCCATGGTTTCAATTTGCCAGCCGTCCCCTGTATTTGACACCAGATGGAAAATGTTAATCAGGGCAATAAGGCCTTAAACCAAGTCAGACCCAAATTCACTTTCATTCATGTAGATATTCTAGTTATACAGTCTGAGCCCAGCAGCTGCTGATTAAAGCATGAATAAATACAAAGACAGAGGCCGGGCTCCATCTTAATTTTTTATCACCACTGGTACACTGCGTCTGTTCTTATTCTTTTATTGCCTTATCTTTTACCGGCTATGTTATTACTCAATTAGCATTTTCATGACTCGGTTTGCATCCATAGTCGATCTTATGGGTAGTAATAACGAATATAAAAAGGTCTCTGACCTGCTCCACTGTGCATTTATTCTTTCATATTTTATCTTTAATGCATCTTTCTGGGCAACCGCAAACACATAAGAATGAATGATGCAACTTTACAGCTACACAAAATTAGATTTTTATGTAAAATTCCATTTTTTATTCAGCTGGAACCAAACAAGTGAGACCGCGGTAACAAGAGAATATCATCTTCCCTCCCATCTAATCTATTTGTGTGGTGAATTTGTGTATTGCTGTTGGCTTTGATCAATTCTCTGCTGACAGAAACAAAAAAATGACATCAGAATGAAGAGAGCGAGTTGTCAGTTAGAAAGCACCGGAGAAGTTAGTTTCAATTATTTTTCTTCATTCTTTTTGTATAAAACAATACAGTCCAGTAAATGTGCTGTTACAGTTTACTGGTGTCTTTTACAAGACTTTTGAATAACGTTTGAACAGTTTACTACAAATAATTAATCAAGAGGCAAAGTGAGCATGTGTGGCTTTATAGTTTCTTTACAGCAGCAACAAACACAGTAAAGACGAGACACCCGGAGACAGTGAGTGTGGCAGAAGGGTTGTTGTGGGTTTTTCAGCGTATCATTTAAGGCTTTTTTTTGGTTTAATGAGCCTGCAAAAGTGCCTGAAATGGGATTCTCATGCCACAACCTCTCCGAAGAAGACTTTTATCTCTTTAAAATGACATTTTCCTCTTTATGAGTCCATTAGTTGGTGTGGGAAGCTTCTCCGTTTCCATTCCTCTTTTTTCTTTATAAATACAGATTAGATAGAAAACAACGATCCATGGTTTTCAGCTTGCTGGGTTGGCAAATGAAAAAACTGCACAATAAATAGTAACGTAAAAGTAAAATGCAAAGCAACATACTCATCTCAGCATTGCCTCACTATGTCCTGGTAGATGCGTCAATTATAACCCACAAAGCCACAAATTGTGAATGAAATGTGAAAAATAAAAAAGTGAAACAAAAATTACACATCAACAACTCAGAAATTAAGTTAAACACGAAGCACAGACACCACTCTCCCAGGTAAAAGACCGACATTTAACTGCCGAATTGAAAAAATTAATCTCTTGAATGTTTCCCAGTCGTTGCCTTAGTAGCAGCAGCTCCGTGAGGACAAGAGCCAAAGTTTTGCCATTTACTTTGACATCAAGTTTAGGGCATTTTCTGTTTCACCTCTTACACAGTCTGTGATCTGTGGCTTTGAATGCCACAGCTGTGATAACAAGCTGAAGTGCCAGTAGAGAAAATCTTTGGAGTTCTGTGAAAAAGAGCCTGATGTAAAAAGAATTTAAACTTACTGGAGTGACCGTTGTTTTCCCTGTCTTTCTATTGTCTGTGCAATGAATATGCATAGTTGTCATTGTGTGTGTGTGTGTGTGTGTGTGTGCATATACGCTTTTTAGAACACACAATAAATGGTGTCCAGGTTTGGACATCCATCAGATTTGTTGCCCTGGGCAGCAGGGTCAGTGCTGAATGGTATCCATTGGTTACATCAACATGCTGAGCAGTGTAGACGGACAAACAGACGCAGCCGACGTCACAAACACAGTTCAACACACCATTACACAGCTTCTATAACTGCACATGTATCTGCGTGACACAGTTTGCTGGTTTAAAGGGATATTCAAGGCCTCATTTTCTACATATCCAGTCCTATTCTCGTGGATAGAGACCATTTTCAGCTCATTTGACACAGTACAGAGTTTCAACTAGTAGCTAACAGGAGTTTTAGGATTAGCGGCAACAGGAAGTAAAGAGTTTGGCAGATTCCTGCTGTTGTTATGGCTAACCAGAGCCACAAATTAAAGAAATTCAGCCATAGTTTCACTTTGAAAATGACGCTACGAATGCATGAACTTGCTTCAATATACTGTTGTCATGTTAAACTTGCTTTGGGTGCACTGTTGGCTTCTACCGGCGCCGCTGACTTGTGCTAGCACTAGCATTAGCAGCTAAACCATAAACCATACGAACTCCGTACTGCATCAAATGAACTTAAAATGGCCTCTATCAATAAGAACAGCACTGTCTGGGTCAAAAATGAGGCCCGAGTTCAGAAAGTCCAGGACATCCCATTAATCTGAATCACAAGGTTACAATTACCGTGTTTTCTGTCGTGAGCTCCTAATAACACGAAAACTATGTAGACTGAACCTGGACAAAAAAAATCCCTGAATCACAAATACACACAGGAGCCTAAAAGATTATTGAGATCAGTTTCACTTCAGCACTTAAAGATGGTTCAGACTCAGCTGTGACTTCATGTTTTTAGACCTTTTAAACTGAGTATAAGCCGCAGACGTCCTGTAATAGAAAACTGTTGACACGCTAATATCCGAAACGTAAATGTCCAGATTACTCGACAACTAAGGTTTGAGACCATTTTTTGTCCCCAAACTCTTTTTCCCCTCTTTCAAGTCTCCTTCTTCTCTTCCCACCTTTGTTATGCCCGTATTTTTCTCCCCCCCCCCTTTCCTCTCTCCCCCAGCATGGCCGTGCCGAGTTTTCCTGGGAAGGAATCAATGTAAGTCTCCTTTTTTGAAATCTCTTCTTGTCATTTTCCCCTCCATCACTCACCCACTACCTGAGTTTGGCCTCTAAGTACATAAACTGACATCTTGCCTGTTAATCCTCCAGCCACTCTCTCTCTCTCTCTTGTATCTCTCCCTCCCACTGTCCTCTCTTATCCCCAAGTTTTTCTTTTACTCCCCATAAACTCTCCCTCCCTCCCACCCACCTCCTCTCTCGGCCCTCTGCTAATCTACTGCACTGCAAGCTTCATATATATACAGAGGCACAGATAACAGGCTGTAATAAGCTTATCTTATCCACAGCTGAAGCCTTCGTACAAGCCTCAGTCTTGACTGAAAGCACTGCGTGATGAAGTGCTTCGCTCCCCAACTGTTTCTGTACCTTCAGCAGAATTTATTTGCACAATGTGAATTCTGTTGACTCAAATATGCCCGGAAGCAAATAATCTCAAATAGACACACTTCTGTTTCGGGCAACAGAGGCCCGGAGAAAAGTTCTTTTACGCAAAGATATTATGCTTACATGTAAGAGCTTAAATTTTAATTAATGAGAGCCCTCGATGCTGTAGCAGCAACTGTTTACTTTTCTCCACAAGTCTCTTGTTTTACATATTAGTGTGACTGTGCAAGAGTAGAGGCCACAAAGGTGATTTGAGATGTGTTTTGTTGCAAAATACACGTTCACATCTGTTTACATTTGAGGATGAACAGGCCCCCACGGACACCAAAACAATGGAGGAGAAATCAATGAGCATGGACTGCCAAAAAAACAAAAAGTAGCTACAACTGTGCGCATGCAGACGTTCAGGCTGCAGTATTGCAACTCTGTCCAGTGTTACTGTTACATATACAGAGGATATACCACATAGGAAAATATCATTTTAGGTTATCCAGTAATTAATGCAGTTTAACAACAAATATTACATCATATCCATCACACAATCCCCCCGTGTAACACAGTCCACATGTTTATCACTCTGCAATTAGCTGCTGGGAGGAGCTCATCAGGAGTCAGACTCTGTCTCAGTGTCCATTAGTCTGCTGGCTGGTTTGTCACGAGCACTGGAGCCGGGAAGTGTAGTAGAAATGACACAAACGATCGTGCTTTGAGGCTGATGTGCTGTACGATCACGCTTTGATGGAGTATCTACCGTGCGCACTCCTCCGAAAAAGTTTCCTTAATCCTCCAACACTGATGCAATTTTAGGCTCTTACACACCAAACAGACAACGAAGAGCCAGCTGCGACAAAGATCGGCCGCTGCGTCTTGTTTTGTCCGACGCTATCGGGCCACAAAGTGGCACTGTTCACACCGAAAAGACAACGGGCGAACAACAGGCTCCAGGGTTGCCAGGTCTGTGAGACAAAAGCAGCCTGAAACCCGCCCAACCGGGTATAAAAAGGGCCCAAAAATCAATACGTTCCCAATACCAGAACTCAAAATATGCCCATAAAAATCCATATATATTGCTTTTAAAGTCCAACAGCATTATAGCACTACAGCACTATAACATCTATAAAATAACACCATAAACATTAAAGGCAATTTCCCGAAACAGTTCTTTCACCTATGTAATTTACAGTATATCAGAACTTAAAATATAATATGGGATACTTTACTTCAGCTCAGACATTCACAATGTTTTCGTCATATACTTACAGCAAACACACACCTGTTAATTTAGAACGTTTTAATAATTTACTTAGAATATATAGCATATGTGTGTGCCTGTAGTTATGCCACTGTCAAGAGAAGGGAGCAGCGTTTTTTATGTGTTTCTGTGTTTTGCTGTGGTGTTGGAGATCGCTTTGGTGTGCGTGAATCTCACATTTGCAGTATCGACAAAGAGCTTTGTTATCATCCCCAGACACGTCCTATCCATTCTTTAAGTCCGTCCTCATTTTCCAAATTCTTTTGTGTATTTCCTTCCATATTTTGCTCACTTACCGGGCGTCATTTTCTTCTTGGCTTCTTCGGTGCTAGCTAGCAATTTGGCTACTTCAAAGCAGGTGACAGGCAGTGGGCGCGAGTGGTGCTGATGATGTGATTGGACGTGTGCTGCCATGGCGTCATGACATATGTGGATAGTTTATATGCTGATCTGGCCTGGAGTCAGTTTGACAGGATTTGGGTATAAACGTTAGTCACTCAAAATATGAATCTTTATTCATAGGCACTATTCATCATCTGTATGCCATAGGTCTGCCCAAGCCAAACCCGCGGACAAAATTTGTTACCCGCGGCAACACTTGGCAACCCTGACAGGCTCATACATGCTGCGCCTGCGCCAAGGCAAATCTCTCACCACAGATATAAAAATTGTTGTTACGATTAAGCAGCATTTTTTGAACCCTCTCTCCCCGACATATCCGCTTCTCTCTGATGATATGTCTCATAGAAAGTTACAAATGGCAGAAAAATAGGAAAGAGCCACACTAAATGTGTGTAACCATGGAAACTACGGCGCAGGTTCAGGGGGCTTTCCCTCTCTGTTTCCATGAGCGGGTCCGCTTACCTAAACAGCTGATCAGAGTGATTTCTCTCACTGATGAGTTGCTGCCAATTCCACATGTTGAATCGGCCGAAAAGCCTCCGACAAACATGAAGCGGTTCCGACGCTGCCGTTCACACCACACAGACCGAAGACACCGACTCTCTCTGACAGCTCTGACAAGTTCTGACTGCCGGCCCGTCGTGTAGGAGCCTTTAGGAGAGAACGGCATGAAGACTATGTTTAATGAGGCAATTGAACCTTAAAGGGAAACTAAACCGTCAGAGTTTTGACCAAAGTGCATCCTTCTTAAAATTAAAAAAGGGCATATAGAACATGAAAAAAATGTATCAGTTTGGGCAGCGCTAGGAGGCGGGGCTTTACTGAGGATAGACCGGGAGTATAGTGATCGTAGTCAGGTTTAGCTGTTAGCATATTTTAGTTTTTCACACGACTCCACAGATCGTTTAATAAGCAGCTGGCTCCACCAAACCTCTGAGTTAAACTTGACACTTAAATGTGAGAGAACGGTTCGTACATGGGATCTATTTCCCTGCAGCCTGTCTCCGTTTCGATCAAAAATCCGATGATCAATTACTTCCTTGTTGAGTCGCCGTTGTAGCATTAATGTTATTTGTCCCAGGTCCTTCTCACTCATCAGCAAAGCACAGACTTTGGAGAGGTCAGACTGAGCATGGACTTGGGTTTTATCTCGCTAATCTATGGCGATGTGTGTGTGTGTGTGTGTGTGTGTGTGTGAGTAATGTTAGAGTGACCGGGCGTGTCTTCTCTTGCCACAGTCTTTCAAACTGTGAGCCGTTGGCTTTCTAATAGGGGGCGGGGTGCAGGGCTTGGTTGGGGATGAAAGCTGCCACCAGGCAGGTAACAAAAGCCATCATCAGCCAATAGCAAAATTCGATTGCAATAGCCAGGTTTCATCCAGTAGTGGGCAGTCGCCGTGCACATTAATAACGGAATACATAAAATTTAAATACTTTTCAAATTTCAGACTTAAATCAATCAAAAACACTATTACACACTGATCTATGCTCTTTTGTACGTTATGGTTTGCACAAGTATTGCTGACACGCCACATCTCTTGTATGCCCAAGACAAATTTCTCCTAAGGGAGACAATGAAGGCTAATCTAATCTAATCTAATCTAATCTAATCTAATCTGTTAGCATCGGTTTTCAGATGAAAAAAGTGGTTTAAGGGTTTAGTTACTCTCTAAATATCACACATTTCCAACATGTATCATTTTATCATTAGAGGCCACATGCAGGATGATGTGTTCACTTGTCGCTGCATATCGTAACATTAGATTTTTAAGGGTGGACTAAGAGCATTTGATGAATAAATGAACCATACGAGGGTCAGATACGATATTAGAGTTACAAGAAGGACGACTGAGAGGGAAAGATGCTGTTAAATCAGAGAATACAGGTCACATTTGCTACGAGTCCTTGAGCAAAAGAAGCAAAACATCCTCCCATTATCACATAAAACATACCTGCATGTGTTATAACTCTCTTGGTTGTTTCCACTATTTACCTATCAAATATTTGCACCGTACGCACAAAATCTTACATATTATTCATCAATAACTGTTTGATGTCACCAAGTTTTTCACGCTGATTCCGTGTCAATTACCTGCTGCTTTGCTGAAAAAATTCTTTTCGCTGTCCGTTGAATGCTTTTGAATCACCACTTAAGTTTTCATTTTTTTTCCTTTGAGCTCAAGCATTTCAATGATTCTCCTCTTTTCAAATTAATGATCCCTGTGAGACATTTACAGGGTGCTGAAATAATTAACCTTCCTTTCCTATTTCCTCTATTACAACCACTTTTGTCCTCTTCCTTTTCCCCCAAACTGTTTCCTGAATCTTCAATCATCTGCTCTCTTCACCTCAATTTCTTCTATTCCATTTTCTTTCTTGCTTTGATCTCTTGCGCTCTCTTATGTTCTTATTTTGTCATTTTTCCTATCACATTTCGTCTTTATTTCCTCTTATTGTATCTACATACTCCCTCCTGCTGCATTCTCTTGTCCACACCTCAACTTCATCCCTTTCTCTTTAGTTGTCCATGGAGGACACTACTTCCATTCTGCCTCGTCTCAAGAGGAAGTCCAACAACTCCTACGGGATCGGAGCCCTGGCTAAGTCCTCTCTGACAGGTGTGTCAGGTGTGTGTCTGTGCTGCTAGGTGGTAAAACAGCCCCCATGTTGCCTCCACGTGCTCCACAGAGGGTCGAGAGTGAAGTTGTTGTTGAGAACCGACACGGGCTGAACTTGCTTTCCCCGCAGTGCGAAAGATAATTTTTTGTTTCTTTTTGGTTGATATTCAGATGTTTACTTGGCGCTACAGCGCTGCAGCAGCCAAATGTTCAGTGAGTGGTTTGATGTGGCAGGAATCGCCACGAGAAATGCGAGAAATTAATGGAATGCAAATGTTAGTCGTTAAAATTTCTTTAGCATCAGCTTTATTATGTTATGGTTTGCAAACAAACCACTCATTTTACGTTGCATCCTAAAACATTAGGTAGGAGAATCCTTCCCCATATATAGTGTTCAACTTCCATGTAAGCATTGATTTAAGGTATAAATCAAACCATCCCTCCCAGATTATATGAAATAGGCTCACCTGTGACCATAGCAACAAGCCCTCATTAATGTTTTAGTGAAAACTATTAGAGTAGTCTGAAGCTTAATGTAATAAAGTTAGAGGAGCAGCAGCTCTGAGACAAAACTAAACCATGAAAGTGATGTGGCTGAACTTACCGTTCACACTCAAACCAACTAGTCTAGTTTTCTTAATTCTTTGCCCTAAACCTCGATGTCACCGGGGTTGTAAGAAGAATATCGTTACACATAAATATTGTGGTTCATTTAGTGTTTTTTTTCCTTTTCTTTTTTTGAAACCCCAACTGCTGTTGCACACAAGTATTGCTATGATATATTGACTGCCTAACGAAGTTAAAAAGAAAATTTTACTCAGATTTCATGGATATTGTGGTGTGTTCTTTATCCTATGACAATTTTGCAATATATCACCTCGCTAACAGTATTGCCATATATAGCATCATAACTTCTGTATGTTGATATGTATTATATTGTTAGATTCTTACCAACACACAGCCCTAAATTTCACTAGACTCCACTTGGGCTCAACTCAACCAGTTGAACAATTTTAGCATCTACAGCATCTTCTTTGGAATTGTTTATCTAATAAAAAACTACACTTTTGCTTCTACCTCTACTTAGTTGCTGCACTGTTCACAGACCCAAGAATCATCTGACACACTAAAATAACAGGAATTATCTTTTTACCTTCAACGATAGACTTTGTAAATAAAACCTCGCCTCAACAGACAACTTCACTCTAGAGCCGGAGGAGGAGGAGGAGCTTGGAACCAACATGGCCGCCCCTGTGGGTGCCCCTTCCTATATCACTCCCTACTTTCCCTTCTTTTTCATTGATATCAATAGCAGACGTCAATGACAGACACACATGTCCCAGAGTCATTGATGGAAATCCAATCAGATCTTTGATTTCAAAGAGACTAAAGTAAGTGAGATTACTTACTTTAATTACTTACTGAAGCATCTCCACAGGCGTGTTGGGAAAACGCAGTGAATCTGTAATGTGGCGGTGTGGCACAGTATTTGTGCAGCAGTGACTCTTCTGTGCAGTGTCGTGACTTCAAGTGGCTGGAGCCGTTTTTTTGTGCTATCTCGTGCTTTGTGCTGCAAACTGTAGTGCTCTGTGCTTTGTAGTATTTTTATGTGTAGCACCTCAGTGTTTGTCTATGAAGCGTTTTTTGTTGTTGTTGTTGTTGTTGTGTCTGGTGCACTTTAAATAAATCTGTTGGTATGATGTAACAAGTGTATAGCATTGTTTTCTGAGACTTTGAATAGCCAAGACCCCAACACCCTCCCTCATCCCTCACCCTCATTCTTTCCATTCCTATTTCCATCCCCAATTAGACTCTGCAGGGAGTGTTTGATTTTCAAATGAGATTGGCTCTCTTTGTGTAAGGGGAAAAACTGTTTCTATTTATAACTCAGCCAGTAACTTGCCCCCTGGACCGGGGGAGCAATTTCCGAAGCTCTGTCTCTGTTTATTCATGCCTGTTTGATTTTAATTTAATTTTTTATCGATCGGCCTCTCTGCAAGCATTTGACTCAGTGCATACGTCCCTGGTTTGAATCCTGTATTTGCATCTTAATTGGGCAGAGATTTGCCAGTGGACCCTTCTCAACGTTGTGTTTACACCCAAGGATTACTTTCCCCTGCCTCTCTCAGTCTCTGTAACACGTTTTTAATTACGCAAAGTCTAATGAATCTCATTTATTCTGTTTACCGGGAGATGAGTAATGGCTTTAATTATTAATATGGGTTTGTCAGCGTTTCAGCCGTCATCCTTGTCCTTTTCTGTTTAGTTCAACAAACTCTAAGCAGCGCACAGGCAGCCTTTCTAATTTGTCACTTTGGTTAGCTCGTGTCAGCTGACCTCTGACCCGCTCTCCGCCTGTCCATCACCTGAACAAAAGATCATTATATGTGGCAGATGTGTCGGTTAATTATTTGATTAGTAAAGAATTACTCACAGTTTGTTCAGCCATGTTGGCATGTTTAACATTTTGAGTTAAATCCGATCACAAATGGCTTTTATGTTGAATTCAAGACATCTCTGAGGTCAGCAGACCTTCTTGAAATCATTCCTTTAAAACAGTTACAAAAAAGTTGTTCCAGTACTCAAGAGGAAAACGAATTTAAAGGGCACCTTTCTGCATTCATCTCAGCTTTTTTTCAGAATCTCAATATACTGGCAGATTACAATGTCAAGCAAATTATCAGGCACGTGTAAGAAGCAAGGACTCATCGCTTCGAGTTCACCTCTATGTGACATTAGTCTGTTATCATCTGAAACAGCAGATGATGTGAATGATATGAATCCACTGTGAGTGGTTACTGTAGGACACGTTTTGGAGATTAGCATGTGAGTAATAACTGCAAAGCTACAAAATTTCAAAGGTTTTGATGTGGCAACTGTAGATGTTTGAAGCAGCTGTGGTTTAAAGGTTACAGGAAAGTGTGTTTCATACACAGATAAACGTTTAACGCTTTTGCGTCCTTGAGCCATTTAACCCTCACCTTCTCCAGCGGGAGGGCTCATTTGCTGAAAAGTAAGAGTGAGATTGTATTGAGTAGGTGTGAGAGCGCGAATACGATAAAAATAAATTAATGAAACCTGCATGAAACATTTCTATTTCAATGTACTTAGAAAGCAAAATAGCTGCAAGGTCATGGTCATGTTCTCATACCCTGCATACATGCATTCATTCAATACATTTATTATCCCATTTACATTTTTTATTATAGACTCATCAATCATTTTTCCCATAGCACCACAGTTTCTCATCATCACCCTGCTTCCCCCCTGAGCCTCAGTTTGAGGTTTCATCAGCTGAAGAGGTCAGAAGTAGTTTTGACAGTGCTTGTGTGTGTGTGTGCGTGTGTGTTTCTGGTGTGTGTTTGCGTGTGTGCTGCCCTTCTTTCTCCCTCTGTACCTGTTGTAGGTGTGACTCGCTCCATGAAAGACAAAGTGACCAAGCCCACCGCCATGGCCCAGGGTCGTGTTGCCCACATGATCGAATGGCAAAGCTGGGGCAAACCATCTGCAGGGCCGATGGGGGGCGCAGGGCACGCCAACCTGCAGAGAGAGAAGGAGAGGAGGATGGAGAACGATGCTTACAGTGACCTCAGCGACGGCGAGAAGGAGGCTCGCTTTGCTGCAGGTGAAACACAGCCGGCTCCTCTTTTTAATCACTAACTTACTTCAGTGTGCATCAGCAAAAGCCTCTTTGAAGGAGCATACCAGTCTATTTCTGATTTCTCAGCATTAGCAGAGATTGCACCATTCTTCTGCAAATGTTAAAGTTAAAAAAAAAAAAAATCTGATTGATCTGATTGATTGAAATGTGACCATGTGTAAATAGTTCCTTCCAAGTGCTGCCTGCCTAGCTGGAATATTAGTGTGAAGACGGAGTTTAACTCAGACGTTCTTTTTAACGTTGTCACATATTTTCAGCTACTTTCTGTGATGTTTATAGCCAGGCTAGCGCCCACTGGTGGTCCGCTAATTATCTTAAGCTACCACACAGTCAGGGAACTCTCAGTACACTTTGGCCTGCACGATTTAAGGCCGGAGAAAACCAATCAGCGAACAGAGGGAGGGCTCAACGCTATGACGTCAAACTCAAGCGCTCTGTTTTGACCAGCACTCGAAGCAAGGATGGAGTTTACCGAAGCAATACACAATGTGTTATCATT
>JAQLOL010000008.1:2066038-2076963 GCA_029783665.1 Naso thynnoides | reverse complement strand
TGTGCTTATTGTAATTATGTTAAATATTGATGGTTGTATATATTTATATTCTAATGTGCACTTTTGATTGAGGGCTACGCGTGCGACCACTTGATTGGTGCTGACACCCCAGCCTGCTCAACCAATCACGGGTTGCCCTCCACCATGGGGAGGATATTTAAATGGTGTGAACCTCACTAACACCATTTGACCCCGATGAAGACGCTAGATGTGGAAACGTTGGTCCTTCATTAAAATATGCATCACCAGTGTCTCGTGTGCTCCGGCCTTCTCTCTTCAAGTTTCCAGTCCTTTCTGAGAGCACCGACCTCCACCTGTGGAGGGGCCACAGCGCAAGAGATTCCTCTTTCTCAGCTGAGAATGTACATTTGAAAAAAAATAAAAAATTAAATTTGAAAAGAAGCAACAGCATGTCACTGGTACTAGAATGCTGTCCCTGCATACAAGCAGCTTGTAACCAACTTAAGTTTTAAATCACTTCCTAAACTAGAATGATTATTTTTGTGATTTATACACTTTTTATTTTAGGTTGTACATTACTAAGGAGTGATTCACTGTCAGTTAGTGACAGTTATCTTAAAATATAGCTACTAGCCTGGTTTAAATTAGGGCCTGACTGACATGGGTCTTAAGAGGCCGATGCTGACACCCATATTAGGGAGTAAGAAAATTCTGATATCCAATATTGGTCGATATTCTATATGTAATATTTTAGTTGTGGTTATCAAATACTTGCGATAAAGATTCCCAATGGAGGCAGAATATCTCTGAAACTTTACTCCAAGAATCAGCGCACTAAACAGTAAACACTTCACTTTATTACCAATTAATAAAAGAACCGCTCTCTGCTGGACAAACTGCGTGATTACACCATTTTAAATTACTAGTCCAAGCATTTATTTCAGCCTTAAGGAAACAGTTTTAATATCAGCACTCAACATACACATTCATACCAATATATCTGCAATAGGCCAATATTTACCGATAATATATGCAAACCAATATATTTGGTTGGGACCCAGTTTAAATTCATATTTTAAACTCCAATAATAATATGACAGAGAAAAAACTCTTGACTCTTGTTATGAACATAACTAACATCAACTTTAAGCTGGTTGGATGAGCCACTGTTTGGCTCTTATTGGTGTAACTCAGCTGCTAACCTCCAGCTCCGAGGCTGCCGGGAGGCTTTCCGCAAAAGACGTGAGTCACAATGAACTGTGACACCTAAAGGCATTTTTTTCGGCTTTGTTGGCTGCTTTGGAACATCTCAGAGCTCATTAAATAACTGAGGGTTATGAAATAATAACTTGAAAAGGTCACGGAATGTGTTTTAGAAAAGGTGCACTGATCCGAGTCCGCAGTGGAAACGAGCTTGTTAGCTTCTCTGCCGGTATAATGTGGTCTCCCTCGAGAAGAAGATCGTCAAATATATTACATTACATTTATGTCAAAGCGTTTAATCAGTCAGTCAATTTTCTGAGCATCAGTCAATGCATTAGAGTCTGAGACTCTTCAGCACGGCTCCCTGCAGCAGCATCCCTCACATGCAGACCATTACTGGTGACAAGAAAGAAGCAGAAAAACCTTAAAAAATAAATCTTCCTCCTACACACTTATCTGGGGAACACTACTAAATGCTAAAAGAATAAAACTACTTTGTGATGCAGTGTCTCTCTGTCAGGAGCCTTTGAGTGTTTAAAACCTTTAGTGGGTGGCGCCATTTTTATTTAACACTGAAAAGTTTTCAAATCAGAAAAACGTGGCCACTAGTGCAGCACCGACTCATAGCACTGATCAACAACCACATTAACCCCTTGGAAATATAATAAGCTTATTTCACAGCAAGTCCTCATTAACTGTGTCCTTCTCTGTCCACAGTCTATGGAGCACAGGCCACACAGTGCCTCCCATTCCCTCCAAGCCACTCCCAACAGCACCATCCACAGTCTCGGCCCTCCCACCCACCCTCGGCTCGCTGATCTGTGGGGAGCTGCGCAGGTCGAGGCACACCACGTAGGCGCTTGCCTGCTGAATCCAAATGGTCAGATTACAGACTTTGCGGACTAGATGATAGTTTGATAGATTTTGACAGAACAGCTACGAGGCTTTGCAAGGACACAGAAGGGAAAAAGAATGTGTATACTGTTGCAGGCAAACAGGACAGACGTGCCCATTTAGTTCTTTCTTACAGAATGATAGAGGTAACAGTGATAATCACGATTACAGCATGTTTTGCACGCATTTATACTCTCTTGTTATTGTAGGAAGTTAAGTTTATCCTCTCTGATCCCATTTCTCAGGCTCGTGTCTTCAAAGGTGAAATATACTTAGTGTTAATGTTCTGCACAGGGAAAGCCTCTTTGGTCATTTTCTATCATGTTTGGCATTAATCCTGGCTAACTTGTTTTTGTCTTGTGAATCTGGCTTTGTTTATATCAGCAGGCATATTTAGCACACATCTGTAGTGCAGTGAGTGATGGGAGAAAACTGCCAGGGGGAGTCGGCAAGGTAGGAGACAGGCTGGAAATCTGCATGGAGCTCTGCCAAAAGTCTGCATGACAGCCTATAGCGGACCTGATGAATTTTAACAACAAACAAGCTTCAGTCCGTGCGGTTCAGAGTAGCATGCTGTAAAGTCCGCAAGTTTACCACTCTAAACATTTGGATTCAGCATCTGTGTCTGTCGTAATGACTTGAGTATGTGTCTTTTCTCTCTGATGTCCAGCACAGGTGAACTAACTGTGGTGGGGACAGTGGAGCTCATTTTTCTGCTTGTCCATCTTGCGTCCTTTCGTCCTCCCTGTCTTCTTTGTCTGTTTCCTTCTTCCTGTGACTGTTACCATAAAAATGAAACTGAAATGGTTGATGTCGGTTTGTGATTAAGCACATGTTTAAATGCCTGTAACCTGATGAAGGCAGGCGCAACAACAGGTGCAATTAAATCTGTAAACTTAACTGGTTGCAGGTGGATATCGTTGGGCAGCTGAGTGGACAGATGGCTGAAATGGTCGGAGGAGTGGTGGAGACAGTCGGAGAGGAGCCAGAGCCCGAGTCTGAAGACCTACCCGAGCAGCATGAAGAGGAAGAGGAGGAGCTGACGAAGGTGAGTCACTGCTATGATGTCTATGCTCAAAGTCGGGTCGAAAATGACCTAAAAGCAAGTCTTCTTTTAGCTGGAACAGACAAAATCCACAAAACAATAAGTACAAATAAGTAAAGACAACAAGAAAACACTTGGGCTGATGAAACAGAAGAATAGAGACCTACTCACCCACGACACTGCACAAGTGTAGCGACCCAAACTGTCCTCTAAACACTTAATTTCCTGTCGTTACAGGTAGAAGAGGTAACATTAACCTTGGAGCCAGAGCCGTGCTCTTTGACTCCGTCCCCGCTGAGGGAGGAAGTCTCCTCTACCAGAGGCTCGAGCCCAGGACTGCCAGCACAGATCTCTGAGTCTGTGGCAGAGAGGACACCATTTGACGTTACGCCCTGTGTGGTCCAGCTGCTGGAGAAGGATGAGGAGGCGGAGGAGGGCTCCGTTGTTGTTGTTGCAACCAACTGAACCACGGGGCAGAAAAAAACTGACCAAACAGGAAATAAATACTCCCGTAATCAATCAAGCTATTCTCCTCCAACCCCCAAAACCCCTCCCCACTATTTACCCAGTTTGAGACAGAGGAAGGAGACTTTTTCAGACGATAACGTGGGATGTAATGTACACAAACTGAATGGCAAGAAGCCCCCCAAAGTCACAGCAGGAAATGTGGAATATTACGTACGTGACGATGAACACATAACGAAGACAACGGACTTCAATGCAGGAACTGCAGAGACAGGCCGTGTTAACTCAAGATGGATTCACATAAAGTTTGGAGCAATCGGACCAAAGAACCAGGACTAAAAGCTGACCAGCAGGCAACGGGATGTAAAATTATTCGAAAAACATTTCAGAGGTTGGACCTAAAAAAAAAAGGCCTCGTAAAAAACCAGTGCAATACAACAAACATGGACACAACAAGACTTGGTTTAAACAGTATTTGCGAATAATTCAGAGTGACTGGTTCAAGTTGCTTTTAGCACCAGAAGTATCCGTGTCACAACCCAAAACTCTTTGATTTGCTCATTGATGTATTTTGCTGTGATTGACTGTTCTGATGAGGTAAACCGTCCAATCTGGAACTGTGGCGCACACTAGGAGTCATTTGCAAAACACACGATCCGGACACAACCGAAAGAAAAGTGCATGCTTTTTAACAGTGACATAGCCCTAACAGTATAAACACAGTAAACAAAGTAATAATATATCAAATTGCTTTTATAATAAAAGAAAAAAACCTGATAAATCGATAAGTATTTGTATGAATGTAAGACTGTACGTATGTATAGTATGTATGTATGTATGAATGTAGCTTTGTTTGTGTGTAAAATATATATATATATATATTCTGGGAAAAAGATTCTTGCTGGTGCTGTTTTGTTCCACCATGTGTCCTTATACACACATGTACATCTGCATGACCTTCACTAGGATCATGTATTGCCTCGTCTCTAACATGCTTAACCAAACCTTAATACTAGATTTAATCCTAAGCTTAACCCCAAAATGAGCTGTAACCAGGAAAACAGCTCTTTTAAGAAGTGAGGGACAGAAAAGACGTCCTCACACTCAAGGTCAAACATTAGTCCCTCGCACCACAAATACTTCATGTACAAGGGACGTCACTAACTTTAGGTAATCGGTAAAACTAGTGGAACCAGAGAGAGGTGATGGTCATGGCATTCAGATGAAGCTGCCTGGTAAGCCAGCAGGACCAGGAACTAGCATGAGGGATACGATGAAGGTCACTGCTTATGTAAGTGAGTGCATGATTTAAATCTAGGGTAGGCAGTTTATTTTTGGTGTCATTGGGCAAAAATCCCATAATAACCTTTCGGCATTTTGTATTTCAGCTGATCTGGAAGAACACTAGACTTCTGCACCTCTCCTCGGCTCCGTATAAGACCGTGATGCACATTTTTCAACCAATCACGGGTCATTTCAGAGAATCGGTGTTATGATCCAGTCTTCAAGTCCACTTAACACACATTCAAAATTGTAAATCCGGGTTCAAGACCTCTGACATTTGTCAAACATACATACTACACACAGACGAGCAAAGAAATGCAAAGAACCAGCTCGATCTAAATGTCCTGCGGTACATTTTCCCGAGCTGGAGTGTGAAGGTCACACGTGCGCTTCGGTGAGCTGTGGTAGTTTTCGTGTAAGTCATCAATTCCACTAAAACGCTTTAACTATTTCTGATCACAACAGCAGCCTTATTCATTAAACCGGGCCGTGCGGACGTCACCATTGTCTGGAGGCAGAGACGTGCCCTTGTGCTTTCATCCTCTTCACTTCTTTTTGGAGACGCTCTAAGTGTTCGGCCGTTCGTTTCACACAGCCAGAGAAAAGCGGTGTGTTTTTGCTAATGCCCTTTCAAAAACATCAAAAGATATTTTAATTAAAAAAAAAAAAAAAAAAAAAAAAAGATCCCTCATAATAAAAGACATCCTTGAAAGCAACGCGCTCTGGTGTCTTCACAGTAGTGTATAAGCTGGAGTCCAGTCTGACGTGAGTTCAGACAGGAAATGAGACGAGTATGAAAATGTCTGTGACGACGGCATGTGTGCTGGAGGAAGTCAAGGCACAAGAAAGGCAAAGAATGGTGTATTTTACAACTGTGTGTGTGTTAGTGTGTGTGTGTGCCTGCTAGGGCTGGGTATTGGTAAGAAATATTTGATACTGGTACCAATATTGATACGTTGACTTCGATACCAGTTCCTGAACAATACTTTTTTCAATAACAATTTGATCTAATCTGTTTTAACAAAAGAAAACGTTCCACATACTCATGGTCAGCGCTGACTCTGCGTGTCATCTGATGTTTTTTCTGCATTTTGGCTCACTGATACTGATGAGATGAACGCCTTCTGTCATTCGATACCAAATTTCCATACCTGACATTTTTCGATATTCAGTAATATTGAGGCAGCTCAGTCGGTATCATAGAAGTACTGACGTTCGATCCCCTGCCCTCGTATCTGCAGCAACATGAACAGGAATCCTGGAATCCAATTACTGTGATGTCACCTTTAACAAAATCTTTTCTAAAAGATTCTGCCCACAGCGGCGAAGGGATGACTCTCACGATCCAGCGATCGAGACCCACGACGCCTCTGAACGCCGCGATGATCATCTGTCCTCTGTTTGTCCTCTTGTTGCTCAACATTCGACGTCCAAGCACACGAAGCTCAGCTCGCGTCAGAAGATCGAGTTTAAAAACGGCAGATACCTGACTGAAGGAAATGAGGGACCGCCAAAATTTAAGTTGGAACCATTTGATTGGAAGTGAAATTTCAGATGTCAGTAATGCTGAATAATTACACTGGTGGTCAGCCATTTTAATTGCATCATTACAGAGGTTTGAAAATGAGCACCAAGTAACAACCTACAACGACTTTTATATCACAATGGATTATAAAGAGTGACACCTACTGCCAGTCTATGGTTGATATAAATATGTAAATAATGAATTTATACTTCTGATATATATATTTAGAGAGGTTTAAGAAAATTAGAGTATAGGCAGCTGGTTACTTACTTCCTCTCACATACATACATAGATTTTTTTTTTCTCCTGTCTGTAAACTATATTTTTTTAATTATTATTTTGTTATTTGTTTTTTAAACTATTATTTCTTTTTTGTCTGTCACTTATTGTGCTTTTATATATTTGAAATAAACATTTCAATCAATCAATCAATCTGAGGGCGAAAAAGGCCATTAGAGTAATAGACCGCAGGCAGACATGAAAATGTTGTCATCCTGTCAAAATAAAGTTTTGTTTCAAGTCATGGTCCTGTGGAAACTCTTAAAGCTTCAGTGACTTTGTTGTATATTTCATGTAGAACAAAATCTGTAAAACCTCCAAGCCTCCAAGAAGAAAACCAAAACAAAAAACAACAAAAACAAGAAAATCTGATGACATTTTGTGCTGCTGTATTGAAGAATTGGAATGATTTACAGTTGTTAAATGTGCATGGGTTGACTGATAAGTTTGTGGCCTAATGAGACAGAAATACTACAGAAGTTTTCAACTGAAAACTTTCTGCACAATCACTCAAATAGTTGAGCTGCGTGTGCACGTAACAAGAGCTGTAGAACTCGTCTTCTACTACGGCCACAAGCTTATCAAGCAACTCTCGTCGTGTCTACTGCAAAAAATCAATATTTCTTCCCTACCTTGACTGAGTTCAGTCCTGTGTCCAGTCGACTGAGTAAAGGAGAAACTTTGCTGTCTGCAGTTGAGACATGCTTCCTCTCTCCCTGCCATGGTCTGCCTTAACAACGCGCCTGACCTAAATAAATAAAGATCACATTTAAACACGAGAGTGAACAGATAGACCACTTAATAAAACTTTATTCTGCGACATCTTTCACAGTTTTATAAATTCTGAGATAACATTTGATTCTACTAAAAGATAAATAAATAAAAACATTAACCACAACCACGGACACTTAGACCAGTACAGAGCCCCCCTCAGAAACAGACACACACACACTTAAACTCACACAGACAAAGAAAACGCTTTCTGTCGGATCTGCAGGTTTAAAGACTTTTAAAGAAAGCACCTGAGCAACTGAATCCAGGAGATGAGGAGAGTGTAAAAGAAGACAGAGCAATAACAAAAAAAGTAAAGATGCTGTGTTTTTTCTCTTCAGAATGTAATTTTGCAGATGTTAAGGAAGTTAAGACGACAAGGCTAAAGGGAAAAACTTCACGTTTATGGCTCTACTCTGTAGCATCTTTCACTTAAGCATTGACTCGTGTCACTTTTAGTGCTGAACTTGACAGGAGAAAGAAACCCAACTGAGCTGCGTCAGTGGATTGTTACAGTGTTCCAGATGTTCCAGGTGCAAATGGGCAAATGTTTGCTGTTATTTCACTGCATAAAAGTCCGGCATGTGCAGCTTCATGTCCTGTGCTAATAATCATGACATGAGGCCATTTATTAAGCTAATTAATGCAGTACTTGGCAAATATCCGTCTGTCAACATACATCTTCATCTTGGTTAAAGACGTAATGTTATGTGACAAAATGTCAGCTGTCATTCATTATTACAAACGTCAGTCATCACTTTGCTCGTGCCAGTGTTACTAAAGCAGGATGTTTGTCCCATTTTTTGAAACGAGAAGCTTTTGTTGTTTTTGCGTTTGCCTGGGAAACATCATCCTAATGATAATTCAGCGCTGGTGTGCGATTTTGTCCTTGTTGGAGAAAACAATCTGCAGGACTCGGGCAGCAGGCCCTCGGCTGTCGTCAGCCCCCTTTAGCTGCACCATCTATCAACTTAAGCGTGATGAGATGAGCTCTGAGGCTGCATCTGCAAGGTCAGCTCACAATTTGGAGGTCATTTTGGGGCTTTGGCCAATCTTCCACAGTGGACTGAGCAGCACCATTAGTCTGCTACCATCCAGATGCTGTGTTGCCAGTTAAAGAAAAATCAATAGCTCCTCTGCACATCAGATGAAAATGCTTTTTTCAAAACATAAAGGGTCAGGTGACACATGGGTTCACTTCCGCTTTGGGCAGCGAACGTTTGGACACAAAAACACAAACATACAACATCTGCTGCAGCTGTGAGGCCGAGATGTGTCAAATGGTAGTGAATGTACAATAAATATTAGCAGTAGACTGTTTATTCCTCAGTAACGTTTTCTGAGTGAATTCTTCAAGATTTAAAATGTTTTCATACACCAGTCTTGGCTAAGTCTTGGTTGCCATGCTTTTTTCTTTAAATGTTATTTGGACATCATCACCTTCTGACAAGAAAATAATCCTGTAAAAAAGTAGATTTTTTGGCAGAAATATAATAAATAATAAATATTCTCTGCAACTTTAGGGCCTTGGGTTAAAATCAGTTAAGATCGAGTCTGTACGTGTGGAAATCAAAGAGCAAAAGAAGATCAAAAGGAGGATTAAAAAGTATATTAGAGGAAAGACAGAGAGGTTGTGTGAGCGAGGCAAAGAAAAGGTCGGCTAAATAAGAAGACAGAATCATTAACAGGGGGATAAACTGTCTGTCAGGGAGCAGCTTCAAGCAAACACACTGTCTGCTCTACATAAGTTGTGACAAAACGAGGTAAATGGGTTCAAAGACCAGAGCAACAAGTTAAGAACAGAAGAAAAAACTCACACCATTAAAAAAGTTTTCCATTATAAAAAACACAACCATCACTCTCGACTAATCTAAACCATTGGCTCATCATCGCTGTCTTCGTCCTCTACAAAAAGTCCCTGCAGGGTTCTCAGGTTGGAGAAAGGGATGGAGGAGGAGGGGGGAGTTGAGGAAGAAGGGACAGGGGGAGGAGTGGAGGAGGGAGGGACAGGGGGAGGAGTGGAGCACGGAGGGAGGGTGAGGTTGCTGTTGTAGCTGCAGCTCCTGCTGGCTGACGTGCAGCCTCCCGTGCTGCTGCCACTTCCTGCACTACTGCTGCTGCTCTCCTCCGCCCCCCTCTTCACGCCCTCGATCCACACCTCCATTTCATCGTAAGGGCAATGATGATGATGATGATGATGATGATGGTGGTGGTGGTGGTGGTGATGGCGGTGGTGGTGGGGAGAGGGAGATGGGGAAGGAGCCTGGGGAGCTACTGGAGCTGAGGGAGGGGAGGTGGAAGTTGGAGAGGAGGGAGCAGAGGGAGAAGAAGGTGGAGGTTTAGAGACAGAGCTGTGGTTGCTGATGTCACGAAAGCTGGCGAGTGGAGGACGGAGACGGACACCAGAGCGCGTGGAGCCCTCGATGGCCTTCTGAAGCTGGAGGAGGAGGGAGAGGAGGGGGAGGAAGGAAAGGTTGGGAGGGACAAAATGGTGGAGAAGAAAGAAGAAGGAGTGAAGTGCAAGAAAAGAAACAGAGGAAACAAATGAAGTTTAAAGACAGCAAAGTAAATGAGTAGGGAGAAAAGTGAGTAATAAGAGACAAGAGCAGAAAGATTAAAAAGAGAAATGGATAAGAGTGAGGAAGGGGGTGGCGTCCGCAGAAAAAAGGCGTGAAACGGTTCACAAAATCCACGGTTCAGTTCGCATCACAGTTTCGGGGTCACAGTTTTCGTCTGGTACATGTTGTTGTTGTTGTTGCACACTCCAGAAATACCATACATCAGCATAAAATATGTAGCCTAATTATCTACCATTGACAATATTTAAAAAATACTGCTTTTTATTTTATTTGTAATATTTATATTATAATATTTATTTGTATTTATTTTTAAGGACTTGTCATGTAATCCGTTCTTAACGTTACATCTGAACACATTGTGACAACATTTGATCTTTGCCTAATAGTTATTTTACTGACCTGACCATGAACACATCATAATGTGATCTTCACGTTTAGCTCGTATCTTGCCGATTTCAACATGAGTTTCAACACTGAATGACTCTTTTTAGCTAACGGACGCTACAAAGTTTGGGTGTTCTTACCACGGATGCTTTAAATGGAGGAAGACCGTCGTGCAGCAGCAGGTACAGCACAGTTACTTTTTTTAACGTGAAGATGGCTGAAGGTAACGTTACTGCATTTTAGCTCAAGTTGATACACAATGTCGAGGATGGAGGTTGTGTTCCACCCTTACAATAAATTAATTCGCAACATGAACGGCACTTCGCTCCCTGTCATCTTTGAATCACTTTGCATTTTCAGCTACTCTGACGATCAGCTCACCTGTTGGCTGGCAATTCAGTTTCATTCAGCAGCTTTATTAGACAATTGCTGTATGTTTGTGCGCTTTGCACATTACCTCTCTCTGCCTCTGTGCCAAATTAAAAAAAAAAAAAAAGCTGGCACAAGGCTTTCGTTGAACATGTCCTGAACCGAA
>JAQLOL010000008.1:2031732-2054404 GCA_029783665.1 Naso thynnoides | reverse complement strand
ATGGGGATGTACAAAAAAAAAAACCTCCCATCAAAGGAAAAAAGATAATGTAAAAAAAACTGAAATAAGGAAGAGAGTGGTTGAGGGAATGGGGGAAAAAAGGAGACTGCTGAGTGAAAAACTGGATTAATACCATAAGAAGGCATGTGAGGGGTGATGAGAAGCAAGGAAAGGTCAAAAGAAAAATATTGAGGAGAGAGAAAAAAATAACAGAGAAGGGTAAAAGAATGAAAGAAAGGACAGAACAGAAAAGAGAAGGAGTCACACAAGGAAGTAAGAAGGGATCAAGGGAGAAGAGAAGGAATGGGCTTTGTAGGACTAAAGGAGGGGGATTGAAGGGAAGGCCACATTTCCGGGTCAGTGGCTGAGGTGAGGACAGCAAAGGGAACCCACAGTGACATTTAACTGTCAGAGCAAAGTGGCCACAAGCTGTGATGGAAAGGAGGAAGAACAGGAGGAGGAAGGAAAGGATGACAAAGAAGGGAAAGGGAGATAAGGAAGATTAGTTGGGGAGGACAACTTGACAACACATGACAACTAGAGGGGCTGAGAGGCTGACAGAAGAGGAGGAGAAGTTGGAGGAAAGCGAAGACGAGACAAGTGACGAGAGAGAAGGAAGAGGACACGTGGACCACTGCTGACAAGCTGCAAAAGCAGGAGGGTGACAGTTAAGGAGGAGGAAGAGAAGAACAGGCCGAGGGGAGCCGGACAGTAAAGGCCGAAGAAACTGGTTTTAAAATATGCAGGACTGCTGACTGATGATCATTTGTTCTCCAGAGGTTGTGTCTTGATTACATCATATACCATTAACTTTGTGGTTACTGCTAGTTTTCAAACCTGCATGCTGGTCATGACTGAAGGTTGAAAGAAGACAAAAAGGAGACAAAATGTGATGAAACTAAATGGAGGGGGACTGCTAAGAGGAGGAAAGGGAGACTAACCAATGACTGCGTACCCTCCAGGGATGATGCGGTAAAGGATGCCATCAAACACGATCCCGTGAGGAAACAGGGTGGCCATGATTTCCCCAACCAGCCGGCCGAATGCGGCTCCTACCGGAGGAAAGCACAAAACTCACTGTTCAAACTGCCAAAAGCAAATTCACTTTTTATATGTGTAAATACACTGAGAGCAACTTAAAGGAGCATACCAGCATTACTACAGGTCGTTGTCCTTTGTCAACATCGGCCACATAGGTTACATAAACCCCGCCCATTTTTCCCAACAGAGCTTTATCTATGAGATATGGTGTTTGTTTACATTCTGTCCATATTCAATAAACGTCACAGAAAGTAGCTGAAAATGTGTCACAGTGTTAGTTAAAAAGAACGCCTGTGTCGAAATCCGTCTTCACGCTAATATTCCAGCCAGGAAGGCAGCACATGGAAGGAACTATTTTTCCAAGTGTGATAACTTTGGTCTCCGCGGTTCCTCGGCTCCCCTCTCTCTGCGATTTTTGACTAAATAATAACCGCAGACGTTCTCTGTAGAAAGGTGAATTACCTATACTGAGCAACTTTCACCTGTCCCATAGTGTTTCTATGCCCTGTTTCAACATGAATGGCAGTGAATGGGCTTTAAAAATGCAGCCTGACATCTACTAAAGCAAACACATGGTCACATTTAAACAACATTTGTAGAAGACAGGAGCGATCTCTGCTAATGGAGACACGTCCAAAATAGACTGGGATGGTCCTTTGACACTTGAGTCAAATGCACATATACTTACACTTGCCAATACAGCTGATTCTGATGTGTGAGTGGCATTTCATTACAGTTGTCACTACATAAATTCTTAGACATCTACGTGAATAACGTAGATCAACATAAATATCATAACAGCCTCTGAAGGTCTATTAACTGCATTTCTCAACGTTTGTCACGGCAGCAAACAGAACTAAAATCATCTGTGTTTCTGATGACAGCAGATGGAGGACAGGCCGATAAAAGAAATCACTTCAAACACGTTTATGACCAACATATCACTTCTGTCCAAAAAAAAAGAAAAAAAAGCTTCATAAAGCTACAGTAATGGTTTAAAAACATTTTGATGCTCCGTGCAGCTGAACTGTGATATAGTGCAAAAGGCCACATTTTAAAACTACAGAGAAACACACAGCCGTGTTCAGAGCTGAGTTCACTCATTTAAAGTTGTTTACTGCTGGTAATGAGGAATATATTAAAGCGAGGCACTCGTAAAGGTCAAGCTCCGAAACACTGCTCACCACAAAAACAACAGATAAACTGATACTACAATAAAACACTGATTCTTGAAACGATGATATGAATAATAAGAAACTGATTTCTAATATGAGAGCGAATGAAACTAGAACTCAGGGAACAGAAAGTCGACCCCAATCACAGTATCTGGAGGCTACAGGTCGCCTCGCTCACCCAGTATGAAGACAGGCATGAAGGCTCCAGATGGAATGGGCATGGTGGTTGCCACAGCAGACATCCAGAACTGCCAAACAAGAAACATGAGACGCTAATGAGACAAGCGCAGGGCTGATGGAAACAAACAAGAACAAATTGTGCTTTAGTTTGTCGATGTGTGGCCTCTAATCAAGCCGTGTTTGAGTGCTGTTATGGTTGTGGCCACATGTGAGCGGCTCTGTTTTCTGGGGGAATTTGAGCAGACTGAGCTATGTGTCTGGAAATGTTGTGCAAGTGGAACTGAAGTTTGAGGCAGAACCTCCGAACTATCAAACTGCTCAACAGCTGGGAGGAGAGTTTTCTTTCTACAGCAAACTGATACAACAGGTGTTTATTTACTTATTTTTTATTTCTCAATATCTCTCATGTTGCTGCAGGTCACCCACCTGGCACTAATTTGATCACCTCCAGGATCTTACTTTGCATAGCAATAGAACAAAGTAAAGTCCTTTTAGCTCTTGTTGTCGCTGATTTTGCATTTGATTAGGAGAAGAACAAATCCAGTGTGGCCCCAGCATAATGAGCCACAGCAGTGCAGAATCTGGAAGATCTGTGTAGATGGTGAGGGAGGGCGACCCAGTTACACCGAGGTGTCCTCAAGCAAGGCACTTAATCAACGGTTGCTCTACTAGTGGCGCCAAAATGAGAACTGTGTGAACTGTGCAGGTTTGACCGGACGCAAAAATCACATGTCGCAGTCGCAAACTCCTCTGCAGGGAGATTTTAAAGCTGATCTTTAAAATGAAACTCACCAGACATAAAGATTAGCTTGACCCAAGATCTGTGTGTGTGCGTGCGTGTGTGTGTGTGTGTGTGTGAGAGTGAGTTTCGACAGCATTCCTTCACAGCCACGTGATGGTCTTACAAAGTTTGATTTCAATCCTATTTCCAGTTATACATTTTCACATCACAATTCTACACATCATCAGTCGTCGTTTGTGTATTTAATAACTGTGTACAAGACAAGAATTCATTAGCGCATCTCTCACAGAGTGATGCTATCCCTGTGAGAGAGGAGTACTGTCTTTTTCTCTTATTTCTAACAGTATAACACAATCAAACACTAAAACAGACAAAAACAGGCGATCAGCACATTCTTTCGTCAGTATCATAAATTCTGAGATAGATGGGAACAAAAATACAGAGTTAGCTTCCTGCTTGATCGAGAACAACATTGATATGAAGTGAAAATACAAAGGAAAAATGGTGGGAGTGAAGGGAGACAAAGATAAAAGTAGCTTAAATTTTCCACCCAGCCGCCATCAGACCATCAACCCACGACTGCTGATATATTTGCTCAGGTGTGGGCCAGCTGCACTGGGGTGGTCACCTCTGTTTAGACTGTATGCTGAGAGATTCACTGAGTGTTAAATTATGTACAGCGACTTTTTTTCTCTCATCATACAAGTACTTCATGCACGCAGGGATGAAGGTGATCTGTGCCTGAAAAATATGGATACAAACTGCCGTGTGCCACATTTTTCTAACAGCTTTTGTACTCGTTTATAATGTTTCGGGGATAATCGTCACGTAATATAATCTTCTTTTTTTTTTTTAGCTCCTCAGCGCGGGTGGTGGAGCTGCACCACTCATAAACTTGTTCAAGCTGTTGCACACAGATTCGTGCTTCGCAGACAGTCTGCTGGCATTTCTTTGCACTGGTCAGCTCGGCTCCTCCTCAACTCCTTTCTGGTGACAGAACACCACAGGCTCTGCCTACAGGTTGATTATTTAAGTGAAATTTTAAAATGTCAAAAATAGACAAACCCATCACTGACAGCTGACACATTCGTCCAATCAGCCAACCCTAGATGAAAGGGAAAAAATTTTAAGTCTGACATGAAATTCAAAACAGCTTAATTACTGCAAAAACTACAGACTTGTGGTAAAGGTTCTCACTTATCTTCATGAAAAATAAAATCATCCAAAACAAGGCAGTTTTTTTGGGTTGGTTTAAAAGCCATAAAGCATTTAAAAAAAATCTAACTATTGCTGTCAAGTATGGACTTTTTAGATTTTAAGTCTGGATTAGTTTGCCCTAACCTGAGTTTAAGCCAAACTGAATCAGACGGCATCAGTTCAAGAAATTCTTGCTTCTTGTTGTGGGCGTGTCAACGTGCAAAAGCAAGCAGCTCGTCTTAAAGCACCTTGTTTGGGGTTTCTTTGTCTGCGTCCCATTTCATAGAACGTGTTCATATTAATGACGTTTCAGCTAAACTGGTCCCCGATTTGAGCCGAACATCCAGTGCAAACGTATGTCCAGCACGTCAAACACTGGTGAGAGAGGAAGATCCAGAGTGTGGTTGAGTATGTATGAGGGATAGGCTGACAGCAGCAGAAAGTAATGGAAGAGCACACACTGTATTTGTGAATGTGTGTGTGTGTGTGTGTGTGTGTGTGCGTTGAGGGCCGAGTTTTACCCAACCAGCTGCACTCAGTTTTGGCTGAATTAAGTTTGCACTACAGGGAGCCACGCTGCTCAACTGTGAAACACCACAACTGAACCAATGCAGTGTACGCTGCGTGACAGGCTCGAACATCCAACTGGTGGAATTATTTATGTGGCATTTCTGTCTAATTGGACTTCAGACAGAAGAGAAAAAGGGACCAAGGTTAGCTCTAATAGCTAGATTAGATTCTGATTAGTCCAACGGGGAGATTATGCGTTTTTCAGTTCCTTTTAAAAATCTAATTACACTGGACTGTACAGAATGCAGATCTAAAAAATATTCATCTCAAGATTAGTCAAATCCATAATATTTTCTATTAGATTTTTAATTAATCTGGTCAAAATTGGAGTTAGCATGACAGCAGTTTCTGATGCTGGAAAGATTTAAGCTTTAGAATGATTTGTAGCTCAGGTGAATCCCAACTTCTTGGTGGTTTAATTGGACGGACATCTGCTGTGTCATGTGACCCACAGGTGGACTGAGAAGTTTGGTTTTATAGTTATTATCTCACTGTTCCCGGCCTGAGGGCCTGAGAAGCTGCAGTTTTTCATCAGAAAGGAGGCAGCAACAGCTTTGTGCCATTTTCCAACAGACTGTAGGCGGGTTGAGAGTCTGAGAATTTAGAGATCACACTTCGTCTGTCTGTGTTTCTCACAAATCAGAGACTGCACTCAGAAACTCTGGTCACACCCTGTCTAGATGAAGAGCAGTACTGGGGGTGGACAGATTGTCAAACAGCGAGGGACAATATGAACATCATGATGCTCAACAAGAGGAGGAAAAAGCTTTGTCTTCAAAACAGCTTTGATTTTTGGAGACACGTTTTTTTTTGTCTCACTTACAATGGGAGGCAAACTGACGGCTTTTGTTTGGTGGTTACGACGTTATTACCCATTAGGTCAATATGGCACAGGCTGGATATCAACCTAAGCGCCTTGAGTCAGAAATATGTCATGTAAGTAAGTAAGTATGTGAAGTTATTTGCACTGTGTTGAGTGCAGAATAAAGAAAAAGAGTTTGTGACACAACTTCAGTCTTCATTGTCCTGTTAAGCTGCATACTGAACTGTCTGAAGGTTTGATATTAGACACAAAAATGTTCATGTCTGACACCCGGGAGGACCCCAGAGACACTCTTTGTCCGTATTTATGTCCGTCTGTCCCTCGCATAACGCAAGGACCGTGCATCAGACTGACTTCAAACTCGGCAGGTGTGCTGCTGATGACCCATGGATGTGCAGTTTGGACGTGCGACGCGTTCAATATAAATATTAATCTTGCCATTTTAATTAGATTTTCTCCAGAGCTGCAATGAGCAGAACACGGACGAAACACACTAAGCACTTGCTGCACTTTAGAGATGTCTTAAAAAATGGCCTTGGACATTCTATGACAAAGCAGTGCTCGCAGGGAAAGATATGGCCTCTTACAGACAGCTGTCAGGTTATGGTCTTTTTTATACCATCTTTGAAGCAGGTTTTTAAAATTAAGTTGCATTTTATATGTAGGAGCTATTTGTCTGTTTTTCTACAGTTTCTCCTTGACTCTTTCTTGGCAGTTCTTGTTTCTGATGCTGTAAGAAAATCGCTTCTCATTAGCCGTCCTCTGGTCTACGAAGCTGCACTGATACTGTGATTTAGTTATCAAAGTTTATTTGAGTTTTTCGAGTGTTAGTGATCGTTTATCCACCTGTGAGCATTCCGTGGGATTTTATTTTACAGACAGACATTTTTATGAAGCTTCTGCTGATTCACAGTCGACCAGCACCTGGACCAGATTTCTGTGTCAGTGCTAGTAACATCTGAGATAGCAAGAAGTGTAACTCTCCAGGCAATGTTTGTGTGTGTGTGTGTGTGTGTGTGTGTGTGTTTGGTTTTCAAGAAAACATAAGAATGCCAAAACTGCTGGCAGTCTGCCAACAGTGTTAACCTTGAACAGGAAGAAAAGGAGGAAGACAAAGACACACACACACACAGATGTCCCTGTCACCAACACACAACAAGAGAGACCTGCAACAAATGTCCCTTACGATGACGAAAATGCTGACGTCAGGTGGAACCATACGCACGCACACACACACACACACACACACACAGACTTGTACATAATCCCAACATTTTTACAAAAAGACACACAGAAATGACACACACACAACCTGCAAAAAAGCCTATCCAATGCTGAGACACACAAATAGACAAACACACCCACACACACACACTTTCCCAGCAGCCACAGACCTTCATGAGGAAGAAAAGCAGCAGGATGAGGAAGACACTGACGTCAGGGTTCAGCCAGGCGGCGGAGCGGCCCAGACCGACCGGAGGAGGAGATCCTGAAATCTTTGTCCATGTGAAGTTGTCAAACAGGGAGTTGATGCACTCCCTCGGCATCAGCTGGAGAGAAGGAGGAGGAGGAGGAGAGGGTTGGAAAAGAAGGAAGAGCACAGGAAAGGAGGGGTGAGGGCAAAGGAGGAACAGGAGTGGAAGAATTTAAAGAGAAACGGAAGGTACACGAAGAGGCAAAGATGGACGGAGGGGAAGAGAAGGAAAAAAAGATGTGAAGTGTTGGCGACATGTCAGGGATTTACAAAAATTGGCGAAAAGGGAAAGAAATAAGGACGAGGGGAGAGAGAAAGATTTAAGAGAAAATGAAAGGGTGGGTTACAGTGAAAAAAGAGCAAGAGAGAGGGAGAAAAGGAGACTGAGCGGAAGGAAAAGAAGAAGAGGGAATAGGAGGGATGTGGGGGGGAAGTGTAGGGTAATGTAGGTTGGAGAGAGGAAGTCAAAGAGAGAAGGATTAGGTTTGATAAAGGAAGACAAAGACTGGGAGGAGATGGATGAAAGGGAACGCAAAGGAAAGTAAAGAGAGTAAAGATGGAGAAAAAAAGGTGTAGGTAGAAAGAGAGTCAAGGGGGATAAACAGGCAGGAAGTCATCCAGAGAGCTGGAAGCAGACGGGTATGGGTGGCTGTGTCCAATGACTCATTCTCTTTAGGTGACTCATAAATGACTAAGTCAATTCAACCATTTTGCTCCACATTTGCATAGATGCCTCTGAATTTGCTCGCAGCCACACGCCTCTCACATCTGCATAACACCGCTGCAGGGCAAAAACAACACCAACGTCATTTCGATTTTTCTACTTTTGTACTTCCTGCTTGAGCTCGGGATGAACTTGGCCCTGAAATTCATCTTTCTCTGTGTGTGTGTGTGTGTGTGTGTAAGTGTTGAGGACCTGCTCTGTGAAAGGCTGCTGTTGGCCGCCACAGAGCTGGATGTAATAATAGGCTTTCCTGTGCCTTTTTGAAGTTGTGGGTTCACGTCTGGTTCACAACCCATGTAGCTTTTTAATCTCCTCTCGCTGTGCCGCCTCCTCCGTCACTCAGCACTGTGCTATCAAGTTGGAATGGAAAGATTTCATTCCCCGTAAACTACATGAACTGTTACTTCGGGTGGAAAGTATCAGTCAAGTATAGATTTATTTTCTAAAGTGAAATGATTTAAATTCACGCCTGTGCTGAAATGATACCGTGAGTTCGAGATAAAAGGTGTGAGACAATTCTACAGCGAGGGCGTGAAAGAGAAGCACAGAGGGCACAAAAACAAGTTGAGGTGTTGCAGACCGACAAATCCACACAGATGAAAAGATTCACTCATAGCAAACAACACACTTACACACCTGATTCACACTAACACACTAAGTGGTCTATTCTAAGTGTCTGTGAAATACATGATTAGCGCTTAGCTTTTGGTGGGAGAGCTGATAATGTGTGGCTGTCTGAGTTTTCACCTAAAAACTCCTTTTGTAGCACCGAAGGCTACGAGGCATCTGACATCACAGTAAGACACCTGGTGTGGATCTATACCTGACAGTGTGCAGCTCTTTTCCAAAATATTAATCCCAATTATTTAAAAACTTCAGTGTCCCATTTTTATCTAACCTGTCGTCCCACTTTACCAAACACTGTAGAAAATATGGCTTTGGGCAAAGTGCAGACGTGGATTTGGAGATCTAAACGACAGGAATTCCTTTTGAGCTTTCCACACACTTAAGTGAATTCATCCAAGCATACCAAAATCGTTGCCGGATCAAAGTCTGTCGCTGTTTGTCCCTCAAAGGTGCACGAGACAAATGTTCACGCCAGCAGCTCCCTGCAGCACCGAGAGGTCACAGTGTGAAAAACTTCAATACCCCAAAATCCTGTGATGTGGCATCAGTAAAGGGGACACAGCGGGCTTTTTTTTTTTTTTTTTCAAATCAAATCTACTGGTCTGTGATGGTGTTTTCGACCAAAGGAATCCAAAGATACAAATGATTTAAGAGACTGTTTGAAGTCGCTCTCTAGCCTTTTAGCTTCAACTCGTTGTGGTCTGTCATCGGACACGTGTGTAGATGTAATTGTTTCAAATCATCTGTACTTTTATGTAAAGATCACTGTGTAGTTGTGTTTTAAAACATGTAAACAAGTCACTCCTGTCAGCTTTAATGTGGTGTCTGTCATCAGCTCTCTGTAGCTGTCATCATCGCATTCCGGTACAATAATAATTTACATGCCCCAGATTCTCCTTTGTTTACACGAAAGACAGGAATGAAAATAACGTATGAACTCTGACCTCTCCTGCCATGAACTGTCCGAACCCTGGTGGGAAGGTCAAGGTGGCGATGACCAACGTCACCACAGCAGGAAAGATCAGCCGGCTGTGAAGAAATACAGAAAAAAAGCTTTACTAATTAAATAAAATGACTAATTATGAGTCTTACTTTTGAAATCCATAAATAAGACATCCAAAGAACAAAGAACAAGGGCCAAAATGTACAGCAGCATACTGTGAATTAAGTAAGTGTACAAACAAAGGTTAGCAAAGGAGAAATATATAACCATGGACAAAATTCATTATTGAATTTCCATCATTTTGTATGAGTGTGTAATTTACCATACGGGTGCAAGTACAAAGATTCCATACCATCCTTAAAGGAAAGCTGCACTTTCTGGGGGGGGAATTTAGCCCTTTCATCCACTATCCTGATGTAAGACAGGAACATAAATACCTTTCCCTTCTTTGTGCGTTTAGCAGGTTGCTAGATACCCCCCCACGAGTAGTTCTGCACGTTCAGTGAAAGTAATTGGGGGGAAGTGTTTACCGTCGTCTAAAGTCTCTACAACACATCCAAAAATCCTCAAGACGCTCCACCTACATGTTGTGATCGTGCACATTCACCACACTACACAGACATTGTCACTGTGGGCGAAAATATCGAGGAACTAGTGGTCTAGGCGTAGTAACACAGCGCCTCGGTCACGGTGGAAATGCTCCGAAAATGACAAAAATAATGCAACTTGCTGAACGCACAGAAAAAGGAAAGGCATCTATGTTCTTGTCTCACGTCAGGATTTTTGAATAAAGCAGCTAAATTCCCCCAAAAAGTGCTGTTTTCCTTTAAGCTTTAGAAATTGCAACAAATACTAAAATGTCTCTACTGACATTCAAGACTTACTACTTGGTCAGGAAGCGGGTCATGGCATTGGGCCGCCTCATGAACAGCACCACCTGTCTGTTGAGATAGACGAAGAACGCGCCCAGGAACCCACAGGAGATCCTTCACACACACATAAACATCAGTCAAGTTAGGTCGTCTATTAACTTGCAACACCTCAATTACAAAGTGTGACGTGGTGAGCGTAAAAGGTTAAATCGTCAGTAAAAGCCTTAAAAATGACTTTGTGTCAACCCAATGATTCACTGTCATGCAAGACGATGTGCTGGCCACCTGCGTTCTGCATCTTTTTTTCCCCTTGAGGTACATGGTGAGCCACGAGGACGTTTGCTCACACACACCATGCACAAACAAACGCACTCAAACAAAAAAGCTACTATACAGAGCTAGTCTTTGTCTCAGCCGCTCACCCAATGATGGCAAACGCTGGCAACTCCTGCAGGTCAAAAGGGAAATCCATGCGAAAGTTTGTCCTGAACAGAGCAGTGATGGTTACTGAAAGATGAAGAAAGGCGAAGGTAATATTTACATACTGAGTTTTGGATTGTCTAAATACAGGATATGTACTGGTGATTCTTTAAGCATTACAAAAAAAAGGGATCGAGTTTTTTTTTTTCCCTTTATTTCACAGCAGCAGCTGTTGAAGGTTTTTCATCTAAGGTAAAAAAAACCAAACAAACAAAAAAAAACCACCTTGGTATTTTGCAGTACTTTTCTTATCTGCACTGCAAGGCCAGGGAACAGTTAAAGACGTTTCCTGTCTAGACACTCATTAAATTCCCTTTTAAAACAGTTAAATATCCTCAGTGAGGCGTTAAAATAACCTGCTGCTACATGGCGGAGGAGGACATCTAGGGGAAAATGCACGACGTGTCTGCAGTTCAAACATAAAGCCAGTGTCATTAAAAAGATGTCTCATTTGCTGGATGGTGGTTATTGAAGTGAGGGCGCCCTCTAGTGTATGCTTCATAAAGAAAAAGTTACATAATACTGTTAAGTACCACACACACTAACACAATATTTACAATGACTGTCATTATCTTGATAACTAGGTTTACTCTAATCCATACCTGCATCTTTGTTGAACACAGATAGCACTCTGAATATGAAGGCACTGAATGTTGCAGCAAAGTATCCTCTCCAGTAGTTTCTCACAGCAAAGTACGTGGATGTCACCTCTATACTAAAGAGCACACCTGGTGGAGAACAAGAAAAATGGGATAGGGTCACTAAACAAGCAGGCAGGAACTGGCAATAATGCACCAACCCGCAGCTAAAGAACAGTACATGCAAACAAGCTGAGGTTTCATGGATAAATACGCAGATATTTCAAATTCCATTTCAATTTTTTTTAAATCAAAGATCTTAAACTAACAATAAATGTATGATTTTAACTGGTTAAATATAAAAATACTGTTTTCTGATGTAGACGCAGCTCTTGTAAATGCACTCAGGGGGCGACGAATCTAAAAGATGCAGAACATGAAAGACAAACAGCTGTGTACCTCCAAGTGGAGTACCGAAGCAGCAGCCCACTCCTACAGCACAGCCCACTGTCAAGATGTCTGTGTAACAGTATGGATTCTACTGATACAGAGAGGAGGGAGAGGAGACAGGATTGACACCACAGAAAATAAAAAAATCGATGGAGAATATCTAACGTAATACAAGTCGAGTGTGACTGAAAAGGTTTCCTGACATTAGCTTACCTGATAAACTCCTGAAAAGAAGGACATGAACCTGCTGAGAACTGCAGCACAGATACTGGCAATGTGAACGAACGGGCCCTGAGTGGACGACATGAGCGCAACAGGAAAATCACTTCAAATCAAGTTACGGAGCAGAACATGTACAGTAAAAGAGTGAAAGGCACACCGAATGTGCTGTGGTCGGATTAACTACAAAAGGCAAAGGAGAAACTGGTTATTAATCTGCAACATGGATGGCCCGCGTCATCAACTCACCTCTTTGCCTACAGGCATCCCGCTGCCCAGAGCAGCAGTCAGACCAATGCATTTAGCAATAAAAGCCTTGAGAGTTAAATATTCCTTTAGCACCACGCCTCTGAGGATGGTCTTCAACTCTGGGATACCAGAACCTAAGATAAAAGAGGACAAAAAGAGGTTTCAACTCATCCTTAGAAGTTATCCTGATAATGATGCAGCCGGGAGGGATGCAGGACACAGTCACAGAATCTGCTTTAAAGGATTTCCATGACTTAAAGCTGAAAGTCTCTGGGCTAAACCTTTCAGCAGCCTCATTACAGAAACTTCAGGAGTCTAAAATCCTTTTTTCATCTCAGTTTAGGATGACAGTGAGGGCTTCTCGTAATGCAGAAACATGTTTTGCAATTGCATTTCCAGAAAAAAAGACTTTACTTGTCTTAGCATGTGAATTTAGCTTTTACAAAACCATCCTGACTGCAAAGTTTTCATCAGGATGGCACAGACCCTGTCCTTAAGTCAAAATAACTGCCAAAAGCAGCAGCTTGGCGTCAGGCTTGTAGGCAACGATAATGAAGACAGGAAACAACATGAACACGGACAGAACAGATTTAAAGTAGGGCTGGGCATCGCTAAGAGAAATACTGGTACCAATACCGATACACTGACTCCGATAACAGTTCTTAAACAATGTTTTTTTCAATACTAATTTGATCTTAATCTGTTTTAACAAAAGATTACATTCCACATACTCATGGTCAGCCCTGACTCTGGGTGTCATCTGGTGTTTTTCCTGCAAAACACAAGAGTACAACCAATCAACAGCACTGTTAGATCTTGGCACAACAAGCATGCTGCACGCGTTTTGGCTCACTGATGCTGATGAGATCCTTTTTGATTTTGATACCTGACAGTATTCAACACTCAACAGTACTGAGGCAGTTTGGTCGGTACTGTAAAAGTTCTGATGTTCGATACCCAGCCCTAATTTAAGGTCTACTCTGATACAACTGTTAGCCTGACAGAGAAGCTAACATCAGCATAAACGTCACCAACGGGCTTGAAAAACTAACACTGGTGTTAGTGTCTTGGAGAGGTTAACACTGATTTGCCTCCAACTCATCTAAAGGTGACCCCTGACCTCTACAGCAGGCCAGGATGACAGGATAAGTGCTGATTGGGGTTTACTTTACATAATGGTTAATTCTAGTTAGGATTTTTAAGTTAAGATACAAGGTTAACAAGAAACCACAGGACATACAGTAGCCATTAAACTATCAGAAACTAAAGGCAGACGAGCATAAAGACACAAGAGAAGGAAACACGATACAGACCGATAGCTTGAGGAGCAACCAAGTGACAGAAGAGGGAGGAGAACAGAATGCACATCAGCGGATACGAAACCCAGGCCAGGAACTGCAGGGGGATGTTCCCCTTCAGCTCCCCATGAATCCATTTATAGGCTGAAGGAGGAGGGGAAGGAGAAGGAAAAAGACAGGAGAAGCAGATGATACAAGAGAAAAGCTAAAGCAAAGGAATGATGGATTGAAAAAGAAGACTGGAGTGCCTTAGTCACGCCCCTCTACTTCCGATCCATGGGACCTTATGTTGGAAAAAATATGAATGGTAGTCAATGGAGAGGGACAAATTATATTTTGATCCCGTTTGACTTGTGCCCTGGATTACACATATGATAGTTGGCAATTTAAAAGATCATTTTTCATATAAAATAAGTGGAATTTTGTCGTCAAACAGTAAAACAAAATTTTCTCGAGACCGCTGAGTGAACTGCATGTCTCGTGTTGGACAATATGCGTAATCGATACAGTCATGGCCGTCAGCTCAGCAGATTTCACAGCGTTTCCCCAGGCAAGGGGGAAAAGGAATAAAAGAGGTGAAAACTGTTATAAATGTTATAAATCAGGTCATGTTGAGAGCTGCAGCTACTCGAAGGGGGAGTCAGAGGAGGGAAATTGTTATGATGTCAGTTACGTGACTGGTGTTGTAGTCGGTATAATTATCCACAACCTAATACATCAACCGACAAACATAGACTTCCTTCACATGGAAAATTATCCTTTAGATTGACAAACATCGTATGTGTAATTCAGGGAACAAGTCAAACAGGATGAAAAATAATTTTCCTTTCCCAATAGACTTCCGTTTATATTTTCTTCATTCTGAGGTCCCATGGAGTCCACAGGAGGGGGCGTGACTCTGGCACTCTATAAGGGATGAACAGCAGGAAATAAGGAGAGAAGTGCAAGAAAAAGGTAAAGAATGAAACAGGAGTGACATAAAGATATAAAATATTGTATTTTGCATGCGACTTTCCTTAGATTTAACTGCTTCTGCAATGCACTGTGAGTTTTGTAGTCATACCCTGCAGGCTCTTTGCACTGGCATAGTCCATTGTCCAGCTGACCAGCGCCATCGTGATGCCCAGCAAAATCAGGAAGATCCAGTCTTCTCCCAACCTGGTCACGAGGAATCTCTGGACCCGTGCTATGCAGTCTGACAAAACCAAACACCACGATAAATTCCTCAAAAGACATTTATCGACTGACTGTTTCCTCTTCCTCAGGTTTGCTCACCTCTACACTTGGAGTAGGAGCGTTTCTTCTTAATAGAGGAGGTGAGAGCAGTTTCAGTCGTTTGCTCATCAGCAGCTTCTGCCTCCATGTTGGATGGAGGCCTGTGTCTGTGTCTGCTATGATAGCCGTGCTGATGTCGACTGTGGTATCCATTTTGACCATGTGAACGGCGGCCGTGTCCGTGTCGAGTCTTCTCGTGGCTGCAGGGACGGTTGCCGTGTTTCTTGATCTGTCTTTCTGTCAGCAAACGGGTGGCCTCCCGCCTGCCTGAGCCACCTTGGTGCTCTTGGTACTCCCCATAGAGCTGTCAATCAATCATTAAATCAATCCATTAATCAATTAGTACAGGCGAGAGCAGGCGATATGGGCACCCAGAATTTATTCTTTACACATAAACATGCACAGATAGTTCCCGAGCAAGTGAGAATGTGATTGAGTGTGATAGTACTCTGCCTCTGGCAGCCTGGCAGAGAAGAGTCATTTTAAAATAGACAGGGCCATGTGTTGACCCAAACAGCTCTAATGGAAGCGGAAACATGGGCTCTGCCTCTCGATTTATCACCTCGAGACGGACCTCATGAAAACTGCCAGAGACATCTGGGGAAGAGATTAATTCTCGTCTGTCTCTCTCTCTCTCACGAGCACAGATATCACTTTCAGTAGGAAATGCCCTCTTGCATTTGTTTCATCCTTTTCATCAAACACAACATATCTCACAAACTTTCCCCCCCAAAAAATGTCTTACTAGATGCACCTTTTAACAAAGAGATAAAGAAAAAATGGATAGTTCTGGCTCTTGATTATGATTTACTAAGCAACAAACATAAAGCAAACATAAATCTGTGATAATAATAAATGTTTTGATTTACTGGGTGGAAAAAGGCCACGTGCAAAAAATGAAAGAGAAAGATATCAAAGCCTGAACCGTTAAACAGACAGTGTGGTCCGTTTGCAGTTTTTGGGCCCGATGTGCTGAAACAGATCTGGGCACTGATTTGAAATCAGCTGCCTTATAGCGTCCTAACTACAACAAGAGACGCAACGTTAGCCACGACAGAGACTCAGCTAGCTCTGCTCGCTTTGCACAGTGCCAACAGTGGTAGAAAGACTCCATCTAAAAGCTGCTATTCTTCCCTACGTGTAGCAGTCACAAAAAATAGTAAGCCTACTCGCTGAGGCACCGAGGCTGTTTCCATCTTATCAGAACTTAGCTTTTATGTAATATTGCATAGTTTTCAATGATGAGGGGTTTTTGGTCCACAAGAGCCTGAAATTGCTCTCAAAACAAAAACAGCGCTGGCCGTGATCCCGGTTATAAGCTTGCCTAACCGAGCGCGGCTTCAACAACGGCACAATTAATTGTGACATCCAGATAATAATCAGCCCAGATAAATGTCATTAATCACGCCTCATTTCAGCAGGTTTTAGGTCAGTGCTGCAGCATGTGGCGCTTGTGTGTCGCTGCATCTAGTCTATGTTCTGCGTCTGTGTGTCGCTAGGCAACCGTTTGGCAAAGTGTGTCTGAGCAACTACACTGCCAGGTGGAAGAATGATTATTTGCTATCAGCTGAGTATTGCAAATTTTGTTGCTGTGTGTTTATTTAAAGGAGCTTTGCCAGAAGAAAGTACTTACTGTTTTATAAAAGCAATAAGCCCGGCGAGGCCATAACTTACAATCCTCCACTATGCTTTTCAAAGTACTTACAGGGAAGAGGCATGAAATAAGTAAACAAGGTTGTCATTTTCTGGCAGTAATGTACTGAAATGCACACTCTAAAAGCCACGTTTGTATTGTATTTGGCTTACTGGTTTCTGATGAATAAAAAAAGGACCGTTTCATGGCAAAATTTAATGTAAATAATATCAATATTTTGTCTTGACAACTACAGCAATGTGAAATGTTTTAATCTTATGCCGATGAGCTGTACGACCAAAAAAACAATATAAATATTTTTATATATATTATATATATTTTTGCCAGCACAGAGCCTTTAATTTACCTTATGTCTGAACTCAGAATCACCCTTTAACCAGACACCTTGTCTTATACAGCAGCGCACCACGAATGCAAGGTGTGACCAAAGGTGTTGTCCTCTAACACTGTTTCTGTTGGGCACTGCACTGTAATTAACTTCAATAACAACTCTATTTGTCCCCAATGGGGCTATTTGTTGCGCAGGAGTGGGGAACATAAAAGCATTCAACACACAAGTCACAAAAACACACAACAACACACTAAACACAGGTGTAAACATTAGTACGCAGATGGTAACAATAAATAACAGTTTAAGATGGGGAGGAAAAAAGAAAAAGAAAGAAAAGCAGTTCAGTTTTCACCCACTATGCTATTTACGCGGCACAAGTTACCCATAAAATCATAATTTAGGTCATATTAAAATCATGAAATCAACTGATTCAAAAGAACAGGACAGCACCGTGGCAGTCGCATGTAGCAGGCACAAGCACAGCTTTTGTAAGTTTTCGCAGTTTCATGCCTTGTTCATCATCAACATCTGAGTTACACACGTTTTTGTGACCACTGGTACGTAATCATTTTTCAGTCAGAGTCTGTAAAGAGCTCCTTCAACAGGCCTGGAATGGCTCACATTTTTGTGGAAGTGCTAAACATTGACCCGGATTGTGTCCATGGCTACGACTCAAAGACCCAACGGCAGTCTCTGCTGTGGAAGAGCCTGCAGCCTCAAGACCGAAGACGGCCTGTCACGTCAGGAGGCCAACCAAGACCACGATGGTTTTCTTTCACAGGGGTCGTGAGCCATTTTTTCACTGAGCAGATTCACGGACCAACAGACTGATGAATGGACTGACTTTCACACGCAAATGTGCATAATGAGCTGGCTGTGCTGGGCGAGCAGCGATGCCAGTCAATGCCCCGTGAAACTGGAGCAGCAAAACACACAATGTGCTCTAAGTGAATGCCACACAACACACACACTGAGAACAACAGAAGCGCCACAGGTTTTCGAACTGTTAGGCAATGCTCGTGGGTTTAACGTTAAAAGTAACACAACGTATTGATCCGACCAATGTTCGATGAAAAAAACACGGAGGAAGAAAATGCATTAGACCCTTAGAAAGAGGAAGCACCGTGAATTCTAACAGAGGCTTTCTCATCGTAGACTTTTTTCCTGACATGTCCTGGAAGCTCATGTTTTCAAGAGCGTCATACAGAAGCAGCAGTACATACAAATGCACTGGAAAGAACAACTGTGACCTTGGCATGCCAGTGACAAATACATGATACACTGTCAACATCACACCTTGAGTAACCTCACGGCATTGATTTCTCTTTCCTGGTGTCTTTCTTTACAGCCCTGGTATCACAAACAACACTCAGATTATTCAGGTCACTGTCACCAAGTGGTTGCCCATGTAGAAACTGCTTTCAGTTGTTGGGTGTTAGTAAATTTAATGACAGTGTATTATGGCTCACCTCTATGTAAAGTGTCTTAAGACAACTTACGTTGTGATTTTGCACTATGTACATAAAACTGACTTGGCCTGACAAGGAGCACTGGGGATGCACAGGCTTTAGAAATGACTGTTTAACAAATTTGAGAATAAAAAAGACTATTACATTTATGTTGTCAAATCAGCAACAATCAAATGAGCCTCGTAGGTAAGTTCAAATGCAACCAATAGAAATATTAGCTAAGGCGAAACCAGAAATGTTTACAACAACCAAGTGTTGGTCTGCTGTCTAATTATTAGTGTTCAAAAGTGTTATTAGTGTTAATCAGGAGTTCACTACTATTCAGCCCAGGACAGAAGAACCTCCAACATGGCCAGAGCATGTTTTCAGAGATGCATCTGTCCCAGATTTCCCCCTCTGTTTTTTATCCTGACACGTGAAACTCTGCACTAATCACTTTTACTCTTTCACCTCCTTACTTTGCCGCTCACCTACTCTGCCTCATTTCTTCCTCCTCTCTCTCTCTCTCTCTCTTTCTCTCTCTCCCTGCTGGTGAAACACTACTCTGGGCTAAATTTAGGACCAGTGTGATACAATATTCCTTATTACACTTCCCACACCTCTCTCCCTCGCTCGTACCATCAGTTTACCTTTCAATGCCTCATCATATTCCTCCATGTCTCCCAAGTCTCTCTCTCTTTCTCTGTCACCGTCCGTCCTTTAGGTTGTCCCCCAAGGACTAATGGACAGGAAAAAACTACTCCATACAACTGACTTCACTCGATATTGAGACTCAGTGTATCTGCCAATTTGCAGATTCTCATTTACATGTGGCACAGCTCAGACATAAATTATTTCTAGCTGTGGATCAGGTACAGCAAACCACTCAAGCAGTCAGTGCCTTGCTCATGGACAAAAGTGCGGCCTTACATTTTTCCATATTAGTCCCAAAACCTTAGAGTTGTTGGACAAACACATGAGCAAATACAAGCACTTTTGTTAAAAACAAATAAAAAAAACTTCAAATTCACCATGATTTTGCCAATATCACCTAAACTTGGCCAAATTTTGATTTAAATCTCAAGGAAACGCATCCAACTGCAGTTTAAGTTGTCGAATGCGTTAACAGATGACTAATGGCTTAGACAAAAGACAAGTCAACTAGGAAAGTGTTCAGTTGGGGGCAGCTCAACCGTGAACCATTAAATCATTGAAACACAAAACATGCACATACACAGAAAAAGGGACACACGCAGTAAAAATAAAGTCAAGAAAAAAAAGGACATAACCCTCCTGCTGACAGCCTTCTCCCATGAGTGACGGTGTAAACATACGGGCTTCAGCAGCACACTCACACCCACGCACGTTAGATGACTTTGCACTTTCTGGTCTACTTGCAGGCGTTGGGTTTCAACAAGCATTAAATTCTATAGGTCACCGTGATCACCAGCACTCACACACCAGCCAATCAGAACCACAGAGGCTCTGCAGCTGCATGGATCATCCTTTGATGATTCTACGGTGGATACACATATAAAGGATCACACCAGTTTATTTCTGACTTGTCTCTGTAAGCAGAGATCGGCCCTACCTTCTAAAAAAGTTGTTCAAATGTGACCATGTGTTTCACTGCAATTTATGTTGAAACAGGGCATAGAAACACAATAGGGCAGGTGACAGTTGCTAGTTACAGGTAATCCACCCTTCCAAAGAGAACGTCTGCGGTTATTTAGTCAAAAATCGCTGAGTGAGAGAGAGAGAGGAGCCGAGAGCCATGGAGACCAAAGTTATTACACCTGGAAAAATATTCCTTCCAAGTGCTGCCTTCCTTGCTTGTATATTAGCGTGAAGAAGACGTTTTTTTTTAACTAACGTCACACATTTTCAGCTACTTTCTGTAACATACATTGAAAATTGACAAACACCGTCTCTCGCAGATAAAGTTATTTTGGGGAAAATGTGTGGGGTTCATGTAATGATGTGGCAGATGTTGACAAAGGACGGTAACGTATAGAAACACTGGTATGGTCTTTTAAATATTATTAGAATGTCCTCATTTTGTCCAAATTTGATCTGCCACTTTGCTCTTTCTCTCACCTTTTCTCCTCAATGTCTGTGCATCGCAGAACAGGATTTACTCAAAATATTTCGTATCACGTAACATAATAATCTGCAGAACAGCCGGGACGCTATTACACAACATCCAAAAGCCACGATGAAAATTCTCCAGGTGTTTTACGACACCATTCAGATTGCCTCGCTCCGAGGCATACATGTACCACCATGAAGGGTGATGATTAGCACCACTGCAGATCCGCGATCGGGTTTCCAACCGGAACACGCATGAACAACCTCTCCTATATCACACGAATGAACACACTGTCAAATGCATGCACAATGAGGAGCGCACGTATTCTGTGGGCGAACACAGACGAGCATGCGAGGACTGTGCTGCATCGTCCCATTCGTATAGTTTGTAAACATTCTGCAAATACACGGTATTACATATCGTCATACGGATCATCATGTGATCGCAGAAGTCCTTCCTCCATGTGTTAAGACCCACCAAGGCTTAAAAACGAGGCGCGGAAAGGGTAGCAAACAGGTGGCCGGCAGGGAGCGAGGGAAACTGCAACACAGCGACAATGTGTGTGTGTGCGTGAGTGTTTGTGCACGTGTATATGTGCATGCCAAGTTGAGGGGTAAAGGAGGTGCATAGTGTCAAAGCACCTGTTGCATGACCGTGTGCGTGACCCCATTGTTATACATCAGCTAATTGGCTTTCACAATGTCTCAGACTCACACTAACACACACACACACACACACACACACACACACACACACACACACACACAGTAAGTTAGACAGGCCTGTCCCTACACATGTAGCTTGCACTGCCAATACAGGTGCGTCATTCAAGAATGGCATGAGACTTAAAACTGTTAACACACAACAGAGAAATAAATGTGTGAGAGACACGAGACGACGGACACAAGAAGACAGACAGAGCCACGAACAGACACACAACAACATGAACAAGAGAGGGACACTGACCAGCGTTTGCTTGTATCTCAGAGCCTTCCTGTCCGACGCATCTGCGGCCATTGACACACTGTCACTGACCCAAAAATAAACCCACCCGCTCACCGTCTGTCTCAGCATTACCAGGGCTGCGCTGGAAGCCAGGACGCTCACACACATACACAAACACACACTCACTCTCTCTCATACGTATTCAGACATAGTGTAAACTAGCTCCAGTTGGGGTTACCCCTCATGCCTCGATTTAACCGCTCACCCCTTTGAACACAGCAGCGAAGAAGAAAGACTAAATGCCAGCAGTTTGAAATGACTCAAAGTTTTGTACCCAGCAGTTATTGCTAAAGAGGCATTTATTATCTAAAGGGACACGGGAAGGCCGTGTGGGGACCGAGAGGCCATCGCTCAATGCTGTAAAGACCAAATCAATCCTAGGCAGCACAGATTCTGACCGGCTCCTACGGGCTGTTCAGAACACCTGTGAGGAAATGGAAAGGATACGAAGGGCTGCAGAAACCTCTCTGTACAGAAGGGCTGGGCGATTATGGCAAAAATCATAATCACGATTATTTTGATTGATATTGAAATCGCGATTATTAACAATTATTATTATATTATTATTATGTGGTGGCACTGGCTGAAGTTGACGCACTTTTTTTGTGTCTTTTGCCCCTTTATGACTTCGTCATAGACACTTTATGATTGATCTTCACATGGTTAAACAAATTGGTCGTGTGGCCCTGGGGTGCAGACACGATAGTGTTCTAAGTCCGACAATTCAAAGCCAAAATGTTTCCAGACCACTGAAGATGTCCCAGTCCTACCTTTTTTTTTCTTGTCAGCCAAAGGCTGCGTCTGCTCAGACACACACCGTTCCTCCAGCGGTTTAACACAAGGGGCGGGACACAGAACTTGCTGGAAAAGACGGGAGCGTTGGATTTATGTCAACGGTGCGCCGCGCTGGGTGGAACTCTAATCGTTTTAAGTCGATTATTACGTTTTTATAATCGTGGGAAGCCAAAATCGATATCGCGATTAAAATCCAATTAATCGTCCAGCCCTAGATTTAGCTTTGCAAATATCCTTTATCTGTCTTTAAAAAAAAATAGATCTATCAAGATTATTTTATCGCTACTGTTTGATGAGATCGTTCTGATAATCAGGGGCAGTTTACACAGTGCAAGGTTTTACATTGAAGGAAACGCTTGTGCTGTAGTTTGGCCTTTTTTTTTTACATGACAACGGCGAGCCTGCGCCCCTAAAACTGCAAACGTTTGGATCC
>JAQLOL010000008.1:1994572-2027529 GCA_029783665.1 Naso thynnoides | reverse complement strand
TATTTTTTGGGGCTTTTGTGCCTTTATATACAGGACAGCTGAAGAGTGGACAGGAAACAGGGCAGAGAGAGGGGGAACGACACGCAGCAAAGGTCCACAGGTGGAATCGAACCCGGGTCCGCTGCGGGCGCCTGCTCTACCAACTGAGCCACCGGGCGCCCCAAGTCAAGTTACCGTTTGAATACTGCTTATAAGGATCAGTGAGGTTAAAATATTTACAGCATCATATCTGTAAGGGTTTTCCTTCAGAGAGAATTATCTTAAGCTTGACTATGTCAGCAACAATAAAACTTTTTTTATTTTAAGAGTCATTTTGCTTACATACATCACCACAAACAATCTCTCTCCACAGTGGATGAACAACTTGAAATGCTCACTCACATTACTAGAAAGAAAAAGGCAGAGAAAACAGCACGACTTACATTCCTTTCAGCAGCGGACATCCACCCAAATATAGCGACTGGTGACGTAGCCGTCTTAAAAACACTCAACACTTCTTCATTTCATTAATAATCGACAACTCCCGAAAGGCCCGCACGTCGTCGACTAGTCAATTAACTACGTGCCTGCTGCTTTGGCGACCAACGTGGCACAATGCTGAAGTCACACACTGCTGTGGTTCACTGTATTGTGCAATAACTATAGATTTACGAATAACGTGCAACGCTGCACAGTGTCAACAAGTATTTATACAGTGAACTAGTAAGTGACTCTGCGTGACAAATACTTTCAGGCTGCCATTGTCAAATGAGCACAATCAATGAAGGGCCGATCCGAGACTCTGCCTTAAGCTACTAGAACATTATACCGACAAAAAACTTCCTAAAATCCTAATCTACTCTTTATATGTAGTGGGTCAATTAACCAAAAATGTACAATATAACACGTGATTTTTTTAAAAAAGAAAAAAATATTACTGACGAGAGACCTTTGACATAAATAATATGAGAGTTATGGGGATAAATGAGGTTAAAATATTTCTATTACATCATCTTTGTGATCTGAGAAGTGAAAGCCTTTTCAGGGCTTTTGTGGACTCTGGGTCACCGCTGTGTGAAGGAAATGCTTATTTCCGCTCCTCTATTATCTGTGTAGCTGATAGCAGGTCAACTACACATGTAGAAACACATACAAGAACATCCATCTTTATATTTGCTGTGTGCGTCAAGATAAAACCGGCCAAAATTTATTTGTTTTGCAAGTACATGTGAAGAAAGGGTCAGGTTATATTTGTTATTTTCTAGAAGCTGAAAACTAACTCTGCTTTGTTGTTTACTGGAAAGTCACTGTCGCAGACTCCTTCAGCCGGCTACTCTATAAAGATTTATTAGGGAGGCAGATGCTCTATCTAAGCTGAGGGGATTTAGGGGGGCTGCTGAGCAGAGGTAATGCTGATCCATCTGTGTTTCTCTCTTCCTCTCCAGCATGTCATCCAACTCCACGGCCGATAATCAGTGTGCACCGGATGACAACCTCTGCAGTAAGACTTCTCCGGCTACTTCTCCTCATCTGTCTCTTGCTCATCATCACCTCTGACACTTTCTCCTTATTTAATATTCCTCCTTCTTTCCCTTAAACTCATGTCCATCGTCGCTTTTTCCTTGTCTTATCCTCTGCTCTTCAAATTCCTCCTTTTTTTTTTTGGCAAATGACCTGCTCTTTGTCTTCAAACTTGAAACATGGCCATACTTAAGTATTTGACAAGTCACATTAGATTTACCTAACAACAGCTGCAGGGAAATAAATGGAAAAATACTGACTCAACCTGCTACATCTAGACCAGGCATCACGGACCAAGTGACAGTTCTACCTGCACCCTCGACCAATTTAAATGAATGAGAAAAAGGAATAATCTTCCAACCCGCTCTTCCTACTACTTCTGGCTATTTACTCTTTCACTATTACCGATCCCTTCCTTCCGTCTTTGTTAACTTTCGCTCAGTCTTCTTTCATTATCGCCAGCCTCGCATCAGCCTCTTTGCTTCACCTCTGCTTTTTGTAAGGACACAATCGTAGCACATGGGGTGCAACCGTGACGCCTTATTATTCATATCTAACAAGGAAATTCAAGGAGTCAGCGATGATGTTGCAACAGCCGGTCTCAGATAACACCACTTCAACTACTGCATCTCCACGTGATGTGATTACACAATCAGATTAATATCGCTCACTCTCCAATACTGCTGAGAAGTCTTTGTGATCGTGCAATTAATTATTATGTTATCTAGACTTGCTTTTCAACAGCTGTATCAGTAATTTGTTTGTTTTAGCTTCACAAAAGGTTGTTATTAACGTCCCGCACTTGAACATTTTCGGGAACATTTCGTAATATTTAGGATATCTTTTAGTGCTTTTGCTATCGTCTATGAAGGAAAAGGTTTCTCTTCTTTTCTGTCACACGGAAGAGACATTTCATGTAGTCATAGGCACTTTTCCCAACACGATTTTACTGTGAAGACCTTAAAAATTTTAAGTCCTGTGTTGAATTTCAAAACTGGCTTTTTGCAGGAAGAATGCCTTTTTAAATACATTTTAGGCTATGTTTTACCCTGTGAACTCCTGGCTCATATTTGCAGCCGTTTTCATCTTCATAGCACCTTTTCAACTGTCTTTACCCCATTTAATCCCCCCGCCATCACAAATTTAGCTTTACATAGAGCTGGGTAATGTAAAGATCTTATGGCGTTATCAAGATATGAGACTATACATCGTCTTCGATATTGGATATCATTACATCATCACATGGAATAAATGGTGTTTTTTCCTGAAGGCTGCATTAAAGTGATGAAATTTACTCAACTTATCAGACAATGCTGCTTGTTTTTCATACTTGCCTTTGCCCGCCTAGTCATTATGCCTACATCACTGACGATCACCTGATCAGAAATGGAATTGTGTTAATACTTTTTTAAGTACCAGCAGTCATCCCTTCAACACTGTCACATCAGAGAGAACTCGGTCAAAAAACTGTGTAATGTTTAATTCTGTATCCCAGCTCTAGCATTAATGAAGCGCTTTGGAGGAGAGTTAAAATATCCAGATATGTACATATGTCTAAAAATACTGTGATGTAATTTTCAGCCCATATATCCCAGGTTTAAATTAACTAGGTTGAAATTTGAGTTATTTTGTCAGGTTAAGTGTAAAGCTGCCAGAAATTCCAAATACCCAAAAAAGACTGGAAACTACAAATACACACCAGTCTTTATTTAGAATTACTCAAAAAATTTGCTTAAAATAATCCTTTGAAGGTTAGTTTATCTAAACTTGTTTGGATTAAGCTTGTTTAAATCAATCTTGGACTAAGCTTGTCTTAATCCAACCCTCAGGGGGTTAGTTTAGGCTAATATTTGTTCAATTATTAATAGAGATCCCAGGTTAACAAACTTAAGTGTAACCAGAATTTAGTTGAGAGTCTGACAAGGGTTGTGAAAAGGCTGAAATTCAGACTAGATGATGATGAGGATGATAATGATGTACGATATCCTGCAAATCCTTCACCACGCCTAAGAATGCCACACAACCAGAACACGATGTTAACGCAGCACAATGGCCGCATTCCAGTTTCTTCTTTCTTAAAAAACTGAATTCACGTCAGGGTGTGTGAGTTCAGTGGTTCAGTGGCTTTAAGTTAACATGCTTTGTAGTAGTGTTACGTAATGTGTGCTGGTCTGCACCCAGAGAAAGAGTTGTCAATAAAAATGTACAGGATAGATTTGATTAAAGAACACATACAGAACGACGGGAAACTAAAAGGTTGAAGTGAACATACTCTAAACATGGGTCAAATCTTGAGCAATCAGGGAAAAAAAAAAACATTCATGTAGTTCCTGCTTGCTAATTTGAACAATTTAAAAAAAAAAAAAAGAAAAAGCTTCCATTATGTGGAAACTCTGAGGCACAGCTACCCGACAAGTGGCTCAGTGGCTCAACAGGGAAATGCATGTTATCCAACAATCAGAGCTGCCTGAATCTCTTCTTCTCTAAATGTCAATGCATGACTCATCCCGGTGGCTCCGGGCCCGTCCTGCAGTCCACTTACAGTCTAATTGTGTTATGTCAACAATGTAGCAGGACAAACGCTGTCTCACAGGCAGCCAAGTAAGGCCCCGCCTGTGAGCAATGCATTAACATGTCACGACAAGCATGTGTGATGAATGCTGCTCACATTCCACTGAATATGCAGACTCATTATCAGACGACAAAAAGCAGGAAAAATTAAGACATAAGTATAAAATCACAGACAGTATCCAAGGTGACACTTTTATCAGAGTTTTACCAAAAAATTAACAGAAAGCTTTATGTGGATAAATAGGACAAGAGTACTGATAGTTGTACTCACATAATTACATGCTTCTTTAAATTACAATGTCATCTAGCCATAAATCAACATATCAGCACGGTTGCAAATGGATGATGATATAATGTTACGATAAAACATCCTGTCGACACTTCAGAGGTGCAGCCTGTTAAACGGCCCATGGATTATTCCGGTCAAAGGGCCAAAGCAGAGCGCTGAAACTAAACCTGAAAAATCGTGCGCTCATTATGTTATTTGGATTTGCAAGCATGTGTGTCTAAAAGGGAACTGAATTTGTTTACAAGACAGCTGGGGAATGGAAGAGCCTCTCTGCACTGTCCTTGCTTAAGGAATGGGGGTTAGAATAATTTGCTGTGTGACAGTCTCCGTAATCAGACCAACTTTTCACTTTGTACACAAATAACCTCCAGCTGTACTGTCATGAAAATGCATTGCCTCCTCTTTAAACTGACTTTTACACATTAATCTCTCCTCTCCTTTCTTAGTTGTGAGGGAGCATGAGCAGGCGGTGATCATAGTCCCGACGCTGCTCTTTGTGGCCACCCTGGTCACCTTACTAGCCTTGTTGATCATGAGGTATTGTTCTGACCCGAAGCAGAGGCAGATCATAGCCCCTCAGCGCTACCACAGCTCATCACACAGACACACACAAAGGCACAGCCACAGACACCAACTACAGGGCATCGATGGTCAGTAAGAACGCCCCTTTTTTTCATTTTCAATGTCATTAGATTGTTGATTGTGACTTGTTTTTTATAAGAACTACACGTACAGATTTATTATTCTCATCTGCTCTCTCTCTCTTTTTCCACAGCACCTCCAGGGATTAATCCACTGGAACATGAAGAGCTGCCAATGACAGTTCAACAAGTGCAGCAGAATGTCAGGCCAACTCGGGCTGCGATACCACAGAAGGCCACAGAGAGGCATCCTGGAGCCTTCAGCCAGGTCGCTGCCCTGCCACTGTTCTTCTCAGTCAAGCCTAATGACACAGTCAGCCTCTACAGAGCCCGCATGGACAACAGGGACGTCATCTTGAGGGTTCTGAGAGGTAAAGTGAGCCCTACAGAGCCACGTCTCAACTGCATGTCTCCAGAAGAAGTGCAGAAAAAGGTTTACACGGTTTACATAGTTCTGTACAAACCTCCAGTTAATGGACATCAAATGGCTTTAAAGCACCCATGACATGAAAATGTACCTCATTCTATATACCACATGGTTGTTGGGGAGTGGGGGGATTCTGAGTATTTCAGGTTGGGGGGGAGGGGAACGACGAATCACCACCTTCTGTCATAAACTTCGGCTGCTATAACCGTGTTTCCTGAACCACATCAACTGTGGGAGTCCTAGAAAACTTATTGTTCATAAATAAACGAAGGTCTGTTAATGTGTTGCACAACTTTGTGAATAAACACACAGCCCAAGTTAGCGTTAGCTTAGCTAGTATCGCACGTAGAAAGGGCAGTTTTTTTATCATTAACTATAGCCGATGGAATCATCACGTCTGCACCGTAAACATCGGAAAAATTAACAATGTTGTGTCTGCGTTCACAACATTATCCCTTGTTGTATGAGGTCGTGTTGTACTTTGGTTGTATTGCTGCGTGTATTCACACACACTAATGCTGTCAGCCGGGGCACAGGGCGGGCGTTAACAGTAAAACAATCTAATAAGTTTTTGTGTTATCCAACTTCTTTCTCAGAAACTGCAAACAGCACGGAGAAGCAGCACTTTTTGGGTTTTGCTTCCTTCGTGTCAAGACTGGGGCCCCACCCGTTCTTACCTGCACTACTAGGTGTGGTTTCGGTGCAGTTACCCGTCATGATGGTTATGGAGGAGCTGCAGCAGAGAGACCTTTTGGGATTCCTGTGGAGATGTCGACAGGTACAAAAACAGACAGGTTTACATTACACTACAAACTGCATGATATTTCAGAGGGCAATACTGAAGACCTTGACATTCTCTCCCTTCATGTCTTAATACAGGATTACTCAGGTGTGGAGTCAGCATGTGACATGACGGAGAAGAGGATCTTCAACATGGCAGGACAAGTGGCCTCTGCTCTGGTCGGTTTAACATTTTGTCATTCTAAAATTCTAACAGTCTCGCTCACTGTTTCTAGGATCAATCTACTGTATTTGTGAGAGTAATCTGTAAGAGAGACCTAATTCTGTCTGCCTGCTTATCTACCACCTCTTTATTTTCATTAGTTATCATTTGGCGGAAAACAAAAGTCTCTCAATTCATTTTTGTCCACTGCTATGTTTTCCTCTGTTTCAATATTAGAGCAAAAACAGTCCAAGCATTACTTTCATTCTTCAGGTTCTGGTGTTATACTGTCAGGGTAAACAAATTGCAACATCCCTGCAAAACTAATATAATTATAATATCAAAATAAAGTCAGCAGTTGACGTACACATTTCTATAGTATTCTTGTAGAGCTGGATTTTTCAGGTTCTCCAAGGTCTGCTTTTCTCTCACTCCCCTGTCAATATCTGAACACTTTACAGGACTACCTGCACACTCGGGGCTGCATCCACGGCAACGTGGGAGCTCGCAGTGTTCTGGTTGGTGGAGATCTGACGGCTAAACTGTGGGGACTGGGTTCGGCCTACCACAGGAGAACACAGGCCGATCCACAGGGAGAAACAGAGGCCATGGAGATGAGGAAGTGGCAGGCGCCTGAAGTACTGAGCAGAAAAGCCATCAGTCCGAGCAGTGACGTGTGAGTGTCCAAGTTCTCCAGGAAAAATAAATAAATAATAAAACAGTTAAAAGGATATATTAAAAGTGTTCCTCTTTTCTCTTTTTTAATTTACAGGTGGTCCTTTGGCATCCTGCTCTATGAAATGGTCACACTAGGTGAGCGTTTTGAAATTCTTCACATACCTACACGAGGATTTGTTTACTAAATGAATTTAGGAATTGGATTACATAAAGTTAAATGTAACTTTTGCTTACCATTACCATCAAAAAGTAAAGTTGATTTGGTTCATAATACTCTTGCGTATGCAGGTGATCCACCGTTCGCTCAGCTCATGGCGACTGAACTTCTGCAGTATCTCCAAAGAGGAAAGCATCTCAGCCGACCGGCCACCTGCTCTAACTCAGTGTAAGATGATGAACAGCAGAAATTATGCTGTAGATAGAACATGGAGTTCCTGAACTATTCAGCCTGGGACCCCCAAAATAACGGTGCCAGAGCCTGGGGGCCCCCATCCAAGCTAGAGATGGCGTATAAAGTTGTGCACAGCCGCGCACTTGCACTATTAGACCTACGTAAACACAAAAGAACAAAAGCTTAACAACCATATTGTTTTAAAGTAATAAAATAAAGAATATAACCAGAATTTAAACAAAAAAGTGGTTAAATAAGCAATTCTAAATTATTTTAAATGTTTATTTATTTTTTAGAAGGCATCTTGCGACTTCCCAGTGGGTCCCAACCCTCACTTTGGGAACCACTGCCGTAGAGCAACAACTATGTACACTTGAAACACCAGCGTTCATGCTAAAAGCTTCAGGCTAAAAGACTCTTTACCTTAAAAAATATTTGGCTTTATTTCATTCCGTTCACGCTGTCACAGCTCACACATCGCTGTTAGGACTGGATTTAATGATGCCACACATCTAAAAATTAATTTGGGCAGTAAAGACTGTCATTTTGTCTTAAGTACATTAGCTGCTGGATATTAGAGGAACCTCTCATCCTTAATTTCTGGTGTAAATTAGACAGACAAATTGTGATTTTTCTTTCATATTTTGAGTAAGTAAACTTTACTGTAACTGAACCAATCTGATAAATATCACAAGTGTCATTTTAAAAAGGGTTGGCATTAAGTGTAATAAAATGGTATAAATGCTTCCAATGCTTTATAATGTTAACATTCTTATATTTTGCTCTGGACATTTCACATCAAATTATAGTTTTCACACAGTTGGAAGCAGTAATGCAACCAAAAGGATGCCAACTGTTGTAAAACCCCAACCTTTTTTGGACGTTACTTCTTAAACTTAAGAAACATCAATTTAAAGCTAGCATAGCATACCTTACCCACTAAGTTATATTTAGCTAACGTTAGCTAAGGTCTAAATTAACATAGCTAAGAGGACTGCTAAACCTTCAACGGTTTTGCTGTTTTACTTTAGCTAACTTAAGGCTGATTAATTCAGGTAACCTTAACAGTTAACATTAAAGTAACATATGCTAACGTTAGCTTAGCAAAGCGAAAGCTAGTTCAAAGTGTCAACAACAACGGCACATTGCGCCATTAACTGTTACGTTAAATGTTGTAATAACCTGATAATTACTGAATTTTATAGACTTGGTTAAAAAAAAGAAGGAATAATACTAATAATTGTGTTTTCCCCGCCTCTATAGGTACTCCATTATCAGGTCCTGCTCTCACTTTAATCCCCACCAACGGCTGTCAATGTCGGACCTAATTAGAAAACTTCAGGCGGGAGAGAAATCAGCCAATGGGAGGACAGTTCTCAGAGTGCCGGAACCACTGGACATGGAGAAATACCTAAGGGAGGCGGGATATGGAGAAGCGTACAACTATGCTGTGTTCTGATTGGTTGAGAGGGTCTTCAGTCAGGATTACGTCAGCACTGTCGTTGCCCTATTTGGCCAGTACATGTTCCACTGAGGACTGCAGCACAAATGAAGAATTAAGAACTTTATGACAAAAATGCACATTATAATTGTTAATGAAGCACTTTTTTTGTTTTATATTTGTTTGTTGTAACACAGCACACTTACGTCATATATTTAAAGACTAATATATCAATTATACTTTTTTTTTTTCCCTGTAAACTATGACATTGATCTCAAAAATTAAAATAAAATGATGCATGTTTCCTGTGCTTTTTAACAGAACAAAAATGAATATATGTACAAGAGGCAAACAGCAGGGGTCAGCATTATAAATTTAGGGCTCCTACATTTTAACGTCTAAGGATACTGTTCTTTTGTCTGGCAACTGAAAGCTCTTGCCTCAAACGTTTTGCATAACTTTTGCATCAGAGTTAGAGTTTGCACATTATGTATTTGAATGCATGCAGATTCACCTTTTGCTAGTATTTTTAGACAGAAAAAAATGTGAGCTGAAAAAATTTTGTAAATGATATTAAGCCACAAAGTCAGATTTCAACATGTGGTCTGCCTCTGATTGAAATAGAGATTTTTGATTGTTTGGGCCGTCACTGTTGTTATCTGAACCCCATAATTAGCCTATTGTAAGCACAATCCAGCTGTGCATGCAGATGTTGCTATCATCTGCAACCTGAGAAATGTTTGTCTTTCCGGTATTGAAAATAAAACCCAAGCTTTGCCTGAGCAGAAAACCTCTTTGACATCAAACCACATCCTGAGCCCAACATGATCTCCTCTGATCCCGCTCACAGAATACAGTGTAACACCCTGGAAGTAAAGTCAAAGCGAGGTTTCGGGCAGCAACAGCGAGCAAGTACTAAACGCAAAACCTTTTAAAGCTGAAAATGATCCTTCTAAAAAACACTTGTGTCAGTTCAGTTCAGTTCCATTTCAGAAATAAAAACACCGGCACAGTTTTCAAACAGTTCCTTGATTATTTATTTGCATGATAGTATTGTTAGCCTTTCTAGTCAAAGTCAGACCCTCCAAGATTTTGCGGTTTTTCTGATTATTGCGAGCAAACGCTTATTGACTCTAAAGTAGCTTCATTGTATGAAAACACTTCATGCAGAATGCGACAATTAACAAAGTCACAGTGATCTGCCTGTTAACAAATATTAGACCGGAGGTCACTGCAGAACCGCAGCGATTTGAATCAGGAGAAATTGTTGCTCACATCACAAGTATCTTTTGTTTGTTTGTTTTTTGGTCTTTACAGTTTGCAGAGGCATCTGCTGATTTAAACACTCCAAAATCCTGGGGCGACCCTGACTATTAAACACACAGCTACCAAAGATTATTATCCTTCTTGAAAGAAAATACTGTAATTGCCACAGTCACTATAACAATAAAGCCAAAGAGAGCTAGCTAGAAAGGTAAATACTGCTGGGAGTAACACGCTATGTGACAAAGCTATGAGGAAGACAGCAAGTTTCCTTGGTCAAGGTAGCTACTATTCAGTCACGCTTTTTGGGAAAGGCAACAGATGTCATTGCTTGAAAAAACAATTGTAAAAAAGTAAGCACTAATATAAAACAAGGAATGATATGAAAAGCAGTTAAAAAACAGACAATCCTCGTCTAAACCTATTTTCAAAAACTAGTGAGAAAGGCCACAAGGTTCACAGAGAGAGAACATGAGAAAACTCCTACAGTAAAAAGCTTAAACAAGGCAGTCCAGCAAACAAATGTGCATTTTAATATAAAGGCAATTTTTACATTTATTACAGTATAGCTTAAGGTTTTCATTCACACACTCACTCCGTTCAGGTCTACCTGCTTTTTTGTTTTTTGTTTTTTTTTTGTCATCCGTTGAAATGCTTCAAACTAACAGCTTTCTTTCACTCTTTATCTTTTTGTAGCATTTCTTTTATACTTTATGTCATTTCACAAAATTAAAGCAGTGATGTTTAAAAGGGACAATCCAGACATTGTCTGGGAGCAAAAATGTCATCGATTTTGTGGATCAGAGTCGACGATAAGTGCTCTGTCAAAAAAACTTGAAACATTGGCTCCGCTTTTCTTCTGAGTGAATATCTCACAGTTTTGGAAAAGGATATTTGCAGGTGTGCTCCATCGACCGTTGGTGTGCTCTGTTTGTAAAAAGGTGAGGATGTAAAAAACACTAACGTAAGCATTTTATGTGAATTCCTCTCTTATCCTTTTGAGATTTGGGTTTCATTTCTGCAGCCGGTACCCTGTTACTTCAACTGGACCCTGTTCACTGAAGAATAGACTTCCAAAATATTAGTGCCACCATTTGACGCTGATGATGCCTATTCTCACAAACTGATTAAAAATCTTGACAGTATACGCTCTTTAAATAGCATTAAAGGTATAAATATTCTCAGCACTTTCCTTACAAAATAAAACTTAGGAATCTGTCAAAACAAAATTGACAGACATATACATTTTGGGTGGATCTTAATTAAATTCTGCATGTTTCTTCACTAGATTTCTGCCCCTCGTCCTGTGCAGTTTGTGGCTCAAATCAGCTGAAGAGCTGTGATCAAAAAGATGTGAAAAAGTGGGAATCCTGTGCAAGTACTAACACTGATTACATGACTGACATCTGCATTGAAAATACATTCAAGACTTCCATTTCTGTGTTTTAAAACACAGGCACACAACTGAAATTGTGCATCTAAAGAAAAATGAGGGAATATGAATCTTCACCCAAAAAAAAAAAAAAAACCAAGTGGTAATCTGCTGATTTTTAACTCGCAGACAAGATGACAGATTCGCAAGGAGCAACACTTGAACTAAAACAACACTGTCAAATGTGCAAAAACGACATTTGAAAACGTGGTCGAGAGTGGACGAATCAGCGTCAGACTCAAGTGCTGCAGCCCCACTTGGGAACAAAGAGCCTTGGCTGTGTTTACGAAACGAACTGTATCTCATACATTCACCTGCAGGACTGTAGCTGATCTAGAACCAGTTCCACATCTCGACTGGCTGCAGACCTGGAGTTCGTGGCTGACGCTCAGGGCTCCACTTTGAACACAGCTGATGTTTGGGAATGTTACCATCAGTCTCTCAGATTGTTAATGTGGGCGCAGATCTTGAGTGCAGGGCCAAGTTTGATGTTCATGGTTGACATGAGATGCTCCTCCTTTAGCAGCAGCAGGGCCTGTCCGTCAATTTCCTGCGACAGGAACTGGGTGGCGAGCTCCTCGCAGCCTGCCGAGAGGAGGAGAAGGATAAAGAAAGAAAAATAAAAAAGGAAGGAAGACAAAACAGGAAACAAAGACAACTAAGTAATGCTAATTTAATGTTAAAAATCCTTTTTTTTTACTGTGTATTTGAAAGAAAAGAAAGAGGAGAAATAAAAATTACTGTTTGCAATGATGCCTCCGACAAGAGTCTACAACAAACGGATCATGAGTTAAGGGAGCAGGGCATGCCATGACTAATAAAAGTGTGCGTGTGTTTCTACAAAGTTTGGCCACGTTACATGAACTTAAGCACCTTTTTGGTACAAGCCACTCCCACTGCCACGCCCCCTTTTTGCCGAGTGGCCCAAACAGTTAATCAGCTGTCCTTTGGCTCATGACCAACCTTTCCACTGAATCTTGAGCAAGTCTGTGAATCCATTTGAAAGCTATGCACTTTTAGGTGATAGGTCACTCCCGTTGCCACGCCCCCATTAAGCTAATTGGCATGAACACAAACACACACCTTCCCATTTACACACACTTGACCTACAAGCCAAATTTCAGCCTCCTAAGGCGAAAACTGTGACTGAGAAAAATTTGGCAATCTTTGTGAACAGACTGACTGATGGAGCGACCAACAGAGCTGCTGGTCGCAGCTAAAAAAATCAGTGAGGTCAACGGTTAAGATGTGATTAAAAGGAGAAACACAGAAGTGAGGATACAGCAAACAAGAAAAACTGTTTACTGTATAAAACTGCATTGGATCACAGCTGCAACTACTCATTATTTCCATAATCTGCTGACTTAAGGTGCTGCGTGGACGTGAGGTGTTCGTTTCTAATGACTTGTTGTAATATGCTCAAACCAGATGCAATCATTATCAATATTTAACTGTAACAATCTTCCAACCTTGCAGTGAAGAAATAAACTGTGACACTTCCTCCACGCTCCACTGGCCAGGGCTGGCAGGCAGGCAGCTGGGTGCAGAGCTCTCCGTCAGGAGCGGAGGAGGAGGAGGAGGAGGCTGGTGGCAGGATGCTGAGGAGGCGGGGGAGAGCGACATGGGATCATCTTCATCCTCCTCTCCGCTGGACTCCTCCTCTGAATGGCTGGACTCTGAACGGCACTGTGGGCAGGAGGAACCGTTGAGCAAGGCACTGAAATCAGTCTGTGGCTCACAATGGAAACTTGTGACTGCACTGGATTCTTTCCCAGTTTGACTGCATGCATTCTCAACGTACTCAACAATCATGAAAAGTGTCATCAATGACTTGAACACCCAACAACGGTTTGGAAGCATCAAGCAGAGAAGGTGAAAGAGTGGCTCTTGTTATGGGCTTTGATTTTACAGGCTGCAATGTCAATCCTCAGGCACTAGGGGGCAGACAGGCTTAACAGGAATGACTGCAAGCTAAGAAAGCGGCTGGACACACTTGACATTAACATCAGCCCAGGAGCGGAAAGCTCCGAGCACAGTGACTCACGCTTTTCATTCCAAACCTCAATACCACACGTATCGCAAATGACCCATGGCGTTCAGATCTCGCTTCTCTGATCTATACACAAATAAACACCCAAATATTTCTGTTTGTAAAGACTTCATGCGTTGCTGGTTTATCAGACAATTAATGGCTGGAACCAGCACGGTCACCCCAAACAAATTTGGACAAACAGAAACAATTTTTAAACAAAGACAGAAATAATTTAATTCACAAGAAGGCCCAAAATGATTCAGTATTAAGAGCTGTTTACAGAATTGAGAAAAGTTTCTCCTTGCTCTTAAAATTCTACAGTTTTTAAAGGAGGCGTTTGTTTTTTGGCACATTAAGCCTCATAATAATATTTACTTTAAGATGTTCCACAGCATTATTATAGTGAATGGCGCAGCCCGGAGAGCTGGAGCTCGTTGCTGACGTCACCGCCAGCTGAAAACGACGGAGGAGCACGTGCACTCAGACAGTCCTTCAAAAAATACAATTAAGGCTTGTTTTGTTTTGAAAGACGTGAGACTCTCCCAATGTTGAGCGGTGTCCTCTCACGCACCGACACTAAAACACGCAGCTAAACACGGATATGTAGCCCCAAAACAGCTGTTTGTTTGTTTCCTAAGGCAGCTGAGAGAACTGCTTTTCAGTTATGTTCACCTTAAACTTCGTGTGTTAGTGTCGGTACTTGAGAGGACCCCACTAAACATCTATTGTATTTTTCAATGGATTGTCTGAGTGCTCGTGCTCCTCCGTTGTTTTCAGCTGGCGGCGACGTCAGCAACAAGCTCCAGCTCTCAAGACTGCACCGTTGGTCATAATAATGCTGTAGAACATCGTATGTGATTGTAAGTATCCTTATTATAAGGCTTAATGTGCCAAAAAACTAACTTCTCCTTCAACAAAGTCTTGGAGAGACAAAGAAGTAACATATATCTGTAATTGTATCTGCAAATTTTTACATATCTGCTGTCAATGACGTAATTAATTTTGTTTACATGTGAACTTCGAACCACCACGTCCGACGTCCACACGGTAAGTAAAGACACCTGCCACAGTTTCATGAACTTGCATATATTGGCTCATTTGGCTGATATCTGCAAATCCCAAATCTTTTCCTTCAGATCTGCGTATGAAATGTTCCCTCTCACCTTCACAGGTATGGGTCTCCCTGCTATCTTGGCACTGGCTATTTCTGAGCTTGTTCTGCGAGTAACCCGCCGCCTGGTTATTCCTCCCTCTTCATCGGAGTTGGAGAGGTGATCCTGGCCTGGATCCAGATCTGGAGCGTGACCTTGACCTTGAGCTTGACCCTGCCGCATGCAGAAGTTCTGTCTGAAGCTGACGTTGTACCTGGGGAACCAATACATACTGTATCGTAGACAAAGAGTGACATATACGGTACTGAAGCCAAGACGAGCAACACATACAGTTTTTTTTTATCTCTTTGCACCATACGCAGCATATAATGCATACACATGTAGTGGGCAAAGGGACAAATGCAAAGCAGAAGCCGAAAATGTAAAAAAATCAAATGCTGACAGCAAATTGCTTCAAACAACGCAGACAGTGCATTGTTTCTGCAGTGAAACACCATAAATACAATAAACATACATTTTAATTTGGTGGAAATTCAAAAGAGAAAAGAAAACAGAACGAACTGAAGCACTGAGAGGTGACATGAACACATGAATCATGCCAGTTTTAAAGAGAAAGGTGGATGAAGCTAGAGCTGCACGACAAGGATTTTTTTTTTTCCAGCCGATGCTAATAACCAATCATTGCCTGCTTCTCACCGCCGAATGTCAATAAGATAAATCAACATTTTTTATGTAAATAAAAAAAAGGTCACTTCTAAGCTGTAGTTTGTAGGTAAAAATGCTACAATGTAGTTAACAGAGATGAATGATTTGATTAGGGCGCGACCGATATGGATTTTCCAAGCCGATGCCAATACCGATACCGATAAAGGAGCAAGAAAACTCCAACATCAGATATTTTAGCCAATATTACATACACTCACTGGCCACTTTATTAGGTACACCTTGCTGGTACTGGGTTGGACCCCCTTTAGCCTTCAGAACTGCCTTAATTCTTCATGGAATAGATTCAACGAGGTGCTGGAAACGTTCCTCAGAGATTCTGCTCCATATTGACATGACAGCATCACGCAGCTGCTGCAGATTTGTCGGCTGCACATCCATGATGCCAGTCTCCCGTTCCACCACATTCCAAACGTGCGCCATTGGATTGAGATCTGGTGACTGTGGAGGCCGCTGGAGTTCAGTGAACTCACTGTCATGTTCAAGAAACCAGTTTGAGATGATTTGAGCTCTGTGACACGGTGCGTTATCCTGCTGAAAGTAGCCATCAGAAGATGGTTACACTGTGGTCATAAAGGGATGGACATGGTCAGCAACAATACTCAGGTAGGCTGTGGCGTTTAAACCAGGCTCAGCTGGTGCTAAGGGGCCCAAAGTGTGCCAAAAAATATCCCCCACACCATCACACCACCAGCCTGAACCGTCGAAACAAGGCAGGATGGATCCACGCTTTCATGTTGTTTCCGCCAAATTCTGACCCGACCATCTGAATGTTGCATAGGAAATTGAGACTCATCAGACCAGACAATGTTTTTCCAATCTTCTGTTGTCCAGTTTTGGTGAGCCCGTGGGAGCTGTAGCCTCAGCTTCCTGATCTTAGCTGACAGGCGTGGCGCCCGGTGCGGTCCTCTGCTGCTGAAGCCCGTCTGCTTCAGGGTTCGACGTGTTGTGCGTTCAGAGATGGTCTGGTTGTAACGAGTGCTTATTTGAGTTACTGTTGCCTTTCTATCGTCTCGAACCAGTCTGGCCGTTCTCCTCTGACCTCTGGCATTGACAAGGCATTTTCTCCCAGAGAACTGCTGCTCACCGGATATTTTCTCTTTTTCGGACCGTTCTCTGTAAACCTTAGAGATGGTTGCGCGTGAAAATCCCAGTAGATCAGCAGTTTCTAAAATACTCAGACCAGCCCGCCTGGCACCAGCAACCATGCTACGTTCAAAGTCACTTAAATCACCTTTCTTCCCCATTCTGATGCTCGGTTTGAACTTCAGCAGGTCATCTTGACCATGTTTACATGCCTAAACGTGTAAAAGTTGCTGCCATGTGATTGGCTGATTACATATTCGTGTTAACAAGCAGTCGAACGGGTGTACCTAATAAACTGGCCGGTGAGTGTGGGTGTATATATATATATATATATATATATATATTAAAAAAATATTAGCTGGAAGTGGTTATCAAATACTTGTGACAAAGATGTGTAATGGAGGCAGGGTATCTTACATTTTAAAAACTTTATTCCGAACATCAGCGCACTGAAAAGTAATTACTTTACTGATACCTATTTAATAATGGACCGCCACCTGCTGGACAAACTATGTAATTACACTGTTTTAAATCACTAGTCCGAGCTTTTTTTCTGGCCTTAAACAGTTTTAACATCGTGGCATGGTGTGATGAGTCTTTTCAAGGTTATTTTTCTCACTGTTGATTAAGACTCATTAGATTAAAGCAAGAGAGTAATTCTCAAAGTTGATGCACAGAAATAAACTATGTAATTACACCATTTTAAACCACAAGTCCAAGCATTTTTTGCTGCCTTGAAAAAACTGGTTTAATATCGGTGCATATCAGAGAACATACACACTGATACCAATATATCTGCAACAGGTCTAATATCGACCTATAATATCAGAAAACCAATATATCTGTTGAGCCCTAGATGTGATACTCCAAAGCTCTGACCTAAACAAATGAACTGTCAATAATATTAGATACTGGCTTTAATTTCATCATCAGAATAGATTTTACATAAATCACTCTGATATATCGTGCATCTCTGGACAAAGACGCAGCATCACAGTGTTCAAACAAAGAATAAAACATACATGCTAGGACATATGCAGCGGAAGCCACCTGATAGTTCACACTGTGCTGACAAACTGTTTCCCCACTCTTCAGTTTGTGTGTGTGTGTGGTTGTGTGTGTGTGTGTGTGTGTGTGTGTGTGTGTGTGTGTGAGAGAGAGAGAGTGCTGCTGCGGCTCTGAGCAGCCCAGTGTTCTTCTCTCACATGGCTTTCGCTGCATATATTACATTTCATGCATGTTGAAGTACCTCTTGGCACAAGACATGGAGCAGAACCTTTTGGTGCCTCTGAACTGGCTGGCGGGAGCAAAGTTCTTACAGTACTCACACTTCAGCACTGAGGGGAGAGTTTGGAGAAAAACAGAGCAGGTGGTAAACATCTCATTCGACAAATTTGTGCCAGAATAAATCTGTTGCACTATTCTACGGTTACAACTCATCCGAACAAAACAGCTCAAACAGCTCCAAGATCTTGTTCCTTATTCTCCGTCCTCACACCACAATGACAAACAAAGACTGCAATATTAAACTGCGCTGCCGTTATGCTGTGTTCAAGTCAAAGTGAGAGGTGGGAATTCCCGTCTCAAAGGTTGTAATTAAAGCCTCTGTGCATTCCTGTGGCTCAGCTCGGACAAACATGGATCATTTTGTGGCACAATGTGAAATCCTGCTTCCGTATCCTCGTCATGTCATTTGTGTTATGCTAAGTTTGCAAGCAGTAGCTTTAAATTTTTGTCCTTAAAGCTGCAGTTGGTAACTTTGGGGTAAACATCAATACCTTTTTGGTGTTCTATTTAGTAAGTGACGTGGTCTGAGAGTATGGCTAGATCTCTGTGTTTTTCCATCATGCCTCTGTATTCAGGACTGGTAAAAATCCTGTCGCTCACGGTCTGTTTGCCTAATTTGTGACGCTCTCTGTACTCTCTGTCCCAATTAGTCGGTCTACGCGGTGCTTCATAGCAACAGGTGACGTCGGTACAAGCTGATTAGCTCACCGTGCACTGACTCACCTCTGCCAACAACTGAGTGTCTGCGAGCCACAGCATCAGGCGGCTCGAGCTCGAGCTGAGACAGACCAGTTTACTCCACTGCAACTTTCCCTGCAAAAGTTTCGTCTCAGTTCAAACTGTACTAAAAGAGAGAGCGACAACAAACGAAATAAAACGCGAGCCGCAACAAAAACAGAGAGGGGAGGCTGCAGCAGATTTGTTTCCCAAGGAGTCTCACGCTACAGCTAACGTTAGCTCGTTAGCAAAAGTAACCAACTGCAGCTTTAATATTTAACTACCAAAAAATCGTTTTCAGTGTATTTTAAGGTCTTGAAGGCTGCAGTCTGGATGTTACCTGTTGCTGTCGTGACAGTTTCTGATTGGTTCGTGTCCGGGCTGTCATTAGTTAAATCCTCGCCAGCAGAGTCCTTCACAGACCCACAAACCTGCCAACCAAACGCAACACCAGGAACAGAGAAGGTTGGTGACCGGGGACCAGCATTATACACGTCTTATCAGAAACTACAAGTCACATGCACTCACAGGGAAAGGCTCCGCCCCTTCTTGGATGACGAAGCCCTCTATGAGGTGTGTAAGGACGTTCGGTTTAACCACAGCTTGTGGGGGAGGAGCTCTCTCGCCCTGGCCGCAGACCCCGCGAGACACTGTGAGCATGGGGGAGGGAGAGGAGGCGGCAGGAGGAGGAGCGCCGGAGCCTGGTGGGGAGGTGGAGGAGAGATAGAGGAGGTGCAGTAAAAAATAAATACTGTGTTTCAGCAGCAGCAATGAGCGTGTGGCGAACCGTTCAAAGATGATGTTACCTGCTTCGATGGGATTGGTCGGGTGTGCTGAGGCATGATCTCTGACTGGCTGGAGCCGTGGAGGGGAGGGGCCATCTTCATCATTGGCTGAATTGGAGTCTGATTTTCTTTTTAGGGAGCCATTCGACTGCTTTCCCTGAAAAAAAAAAAAAGTTACAAAGTACTTGAAATTGCTAAAAATCTGAAAGTAAATGAATAAAGTGAAATGAAGTTAAACTCAATCTAAAGTGTTCTTAAAATAAGTTTTTAATAAGAAGTTTATGAAATCACATAATCAATAAACCACTGACCTGCGGCGTCTGACTTCCCAATGAGTCTCCATTGGTGGTCACACCAGCTGACGCTCCTCTCTGCTCCTCTGTCACCAGGGGGAGGGAGAGGGAGGAGCGAGACACCGAGGAGGGTGGAGAGGAAACAGTTGGAGACTGGGTGGAGGCGGGGCTTGAAGCCATTTGTCCATTCTGACCTTGTTCAGAGCTTTGATTGGCCTGCGGATGCACCTGAGAGACCTGAGCCAACGGTGGAGCCTCCTGAGGGGACTGAAGCGTCTTCAACCCCACCCCTCTGCCCACAACCCCGCCCTCCCTGGAGGCGATGGACGCCACCATGGTGAGCAGGCTGGACGAGCTGCTCAGGACGGCAGCTCCGTCCTGGCAGCAGCTGCCCCGTGCCAGAGCCAGAGCCTGCGTGTTTCCCAGCGCGCTCTGCCTCGCACCCACGATCTGCACCGGGATGTGAGGCGCCTGGGGAGGCTGGGCGGAGCCACTGGTGGGTGGCGGGGCAGGCAGGATGGGAGGGGGATTCCTAGAAGGCAGCTGGAGGGGTAGGCGGAGCCCCTGCAGAGTTTTGGGTTGGATGGGGATCGGTCCATTGCCGTGTCCTGATTTCTCTGCATTTAGTGAGGTCTTCTGCAGAGGCTGCACCACCAGGGTCTGAGCGTTGACTGCTGGTTTGATGGTCGCCGTGCCAACAGGATACCCGTGGGGCTGGGATGCTGCACTGGACGTCAGGACCAGAGTGTGTGCTGCTGTGGGAGCGGTGGTTCCCGTGGTGAGAGTGCGAGTTCCATGAAGCAGGAGCTGGGAGAGAGGGATGGAAGAGGTGGAGGACGAGGAGGAGGCAGCAGAGGAGGAAGGGTGGGCTTTGAGGTTGGTGGGCTGGGGGTATGTGGGGATTTTGATGTGGGGGGGCTGGGGCTGAGGCTGGCTTGGCTTGGTGGGGGACTGGGAGTTTGATTGGTGGGAGGGTTGAACCAGAGAGTACGCAGCTGAATGAAGACAAGAAGCAAAAACAACATATGAGCTTTAGCTTGAAAACAGACACGTTCACACATTCAGCTGAAATATAGCAAGTGAAGTTTCACTGTTTGGCCACTTGATGAATGTTAGTCCCATGTTTAATCCACCATAAGCTCCGTTTTGCTCTGCACTAACTGGAGAAATCTGCTTCATAAGGTGCAAGATGTTGTACCATGTTTACCAGCGAGTCGAGCTTTGTGTGCCTGCTCTTTGGAGCTGGTTCTGGAATGCACAGCGGCTTTATCAGATTGTTTGCTGAAAAATGTTCCCAGATGAGCCTGAATCGAGGCTGCAGAGAGCAGCATGAGTCAACTAAAACAGTTCAGCTGTGGAACGGAGAACCAAAGCAATGAACTGAAAGAGCTGCAAAGAAATGCCAATTCTCCGTAGATTCATCTTTGCAGCTTTTTCAAGTTCAAGTAATCACCTGATTAACTGAAATCAGAGACACATAGTTATTAAAGTGGCCCTTCCTCCCTACCTGAATCACTCCTCTCTGGGGTTTCAGTCTTAACTCCAACACCTTTGGTGCTGGACACTCCTCGCATGGCCAGATTCTGCACCTGGAGACAGGAAGGAGGGGAAAGAGGGAGTTAAAAAAATCAGTCTGTATCAGGAATCAGTGCAGTGGGAAGGGAAGTGACAAGAAAAACTTCAGATCTCTCCTCTACTCTTCATTCCACAAACCTGGTCATTATCTGATTGGCTGCTGGAAGAGGAAGTTGGTGTCACTTCCTGTTGCTGAGCCTGTGGCTGCTGGGTGACGGTTGCCACGGCAGCAGTTGCTGTGTTGCCGGGCATAAAGATGAGTTGTGAGGAGATGGGGGCTCTGAGGGAGCGGTTCACCTGCGGGTCAAACACACAGAGAGGAAGCAAAGACCGGTGTCAGGTGCAAAGTTTTCAGTAAAGTCGCCTCCCATATTTACGCTCTTCCAGCAGTCATGAAAAGTTAAAATAATAACTCTCTGAACCAGAAAACTAGTCACCTACATGAGGTTGGAATTCAAAAAAATTCCTCGTTTGAATTTTTTTCTGACATTCATGTCAAAGCAGAGCTGGGCGATATGGCCTAAAAATAAAATCCCAAATTTTTTTATGCCACATTCCATTTGGATTTTAATCGATTTTTTCTTTTAAACTACAAAATAAAAGGGAATTTTTTTCAAATATGTTGTTTTTATGTCAAACAAACATGAATTTCCTTTTTGGGAATAAAGTGCAAACGTAGCTTTAAACAAACTAAACTTTATTTCATAAAGGTTTGATCCAACAAAGATGAATCCCTAAATTTGCGATCAATAAAGTGCCAGCCCAACTTTCACCAAAGTTCGCTTACGAAAAAATAAAAGTCTTGAGCTGTGAGAGAGCCGTAGGCGACCGTATTTACCCTCATAAAAGGGAAAATAGATTTGAATGATTTTCATTTTTTAACATCCTCCAAACAAATTCATTAGAATTTCAATTTAAAATCGATTTTTTTTGCCCAGACTCTTGACAAAGGCGCAGTGAAACTCACCCTCAGGTACATTTGTCCCTGCCCCCCTGCCGTCCCACTCAACAACACTGATTGACTGATTGTGGATGTTGCTGAGGCGCCCACAGGACGGCTGCTGGTTGTCGACCCTGATCCAGATGTTACACTGGCCTGTCCAATAACAATGAGCGACATCAATGTGCAGCAATTCCGACATTTTTCCATTCTTTACTTAAATGGTCATTTAGGAGAAAAGGGTCTAGATATCCTGTGAAAAATAAAATTCTTAGCTGGTTTGTGACAAAAAGCAGCCATTATGTTGTAACCATGGAAACAGTACATACAGCTGTGGTGCTGGTGGTCTGAGATGAGCTGCTGCTGGAAGGACTTGACTGACGACTGGCAGCCAGCGTGGCCTAAGAGGAGGAGGAGGAGGAGGAAAAGATTGAAGAGAAGCTGTCTTCCATTCTGACTTCCTCTGTTTTTTATTGCCTTTGTAGAATCCAACTGCCATAAAGTCAGGTCAGAAAAAAATGGACCATGAGGATTAACAGGTCATACACACACCTTTACCTGTTGCACAGCCGCCAGGTTTTGCAGCTGAGCATTGTTGATCTGCTGCTGCAGCATCAGCTGCTGGAAATACTGAGCTGCGTTGGGCTGCCTCTGTAGCGCCTGCAAGGCCTGGAGGGAGGAGGAGACGACGAAAAATCAACAGGCAGCAAAGCAATAAGAGAACGACGCAAGAAAAGAAGGACATGAAGAAGAGGCAGAGAGGAAGCAAGAAGGATGTGATGAAGACGGATGACACAGACACAAAAAGATAGGAAGACGGAGATGACGGCTATCAACAAGATGGTGGGAAGGAGAGAAGGAAGCAGGAGAGATTACAGATAAAGTGTGAAGATTTGGGAGAGTGCATGAAAAATGAGAGAAGGAAGAGGAGGAAGAGAAAGGGGAGCGGAGGAGGCAGAGAGGGATGCAGAGCGTGACGCCTCCTGCCAGCTGCATGATGCACGAGCAGAGGCTCGCGCTGGAATAAGTTGAGGGATGAAAGCGAGCGTGGCGGCCGGATTAGCGCGAGCAGGGTGACAGAGACAGATGGCTGTGCAGGGTGACAGACGCCCGAGGAAATAACAGAGCCTCCGTCAGACCTGCGCGACTCAATCTCTCTGTTCACCTCCCTGCTTCGGTCGCTCTTCATCACTTTCTGCACATCAGCCTCCACATACATCATCAAACATAAAGACAAACGTGTGAACCCTCGAGACCCCACACACACGCGCGCACACACACGGTTCACACTTCAAACTTATGTCTAAAGTCTTTATTTCTATCATGTTGTCCATGTTTGGAAGCACATTATGTAAAAATGAGGAAATTGCAGCTTTCAAGTAAGTGATGGAGTTCACAAATGTTTAATTTAGATTCAACAAAAAGCTTTGCAACCAAAAAAGACCTGCAGGATTTTTATCATTACTATAGCGTGAAATGTTCAAGGTGAATCCTGAAAAAAGTTTAAAGTTTAATAGTCAAGGGCTGAACAAGAGCTACAATAAAAACTGCATCATCATGTCCACGTATTAACTTGGTGACAGAGACAAATGAGACTCAACAATGAGCAGAAAAGCTGATCACACTTGATAAAATGTGTTAAAATAAGAAACTGTTTGGTTTTAACGAGGCTCAAGTTTGAAATAAACGCTTCAGATTTTACAGGAAGAATGAAAGCTTGTAAACTTACACACACACACACACACACACACACACACACCTACCTGAACAGCCTGTCTTTCATACAGTGACATGGAGTTCATCGGAGAGGGGCGGGAGCTCGTCCCAGACGCAGCGCTCCCATTGGCCCCCTGCTGGTTCTGTTCTCCATCCGTCTCCATGGCGGCTGAGGGGAGACACAGAGGAGCGTCCATCGCTCAGACAACACGCACAACCTGTTCCTGACAGTTGACTCACTGAGCTGAGGCGCTCCGCGACACTGACTGATGTTCATTCTTGGCCGATATCTTCAATTTAAAATCCTTACACTGTCTCAACTAAATATCACCACACATGATATTTTCCTCTGAGGACCACAAACGTGTGGCGTTGCCCGGTTCAGTCAGATTTACAGTAAAGACGACATACGGCCTCATTGGAATCCTTTGGCTCAGCATTTTTCTCCTGCTCAAAACCCGAAATATCACCAAATTTGCGAGCTGGCGCTCTTCTTCTAAACTACGTCCTTAACCTGTGAGAAAACCTCTCCATATTGTCAAAAAGCAACACGGTGCCTCGGCCACTTTGGTAGCTCCGCATGCATTTTCCTTTCAAAATAAAAGCCTGAAGATGCCACTGACAGCCGTCCGATACTGTGAAAAACATCACAAATGGCAGAAAAAATATCGCGATATACCATAATATTTTATATCGGCTAAAGCCTCCTTATGTTGCACTGATTCATGTTCAGTTTTTTTCTGCATCGCATCCAAATAAAGTGGAATCTTATACACAAGTAGAAACACTCTGCAGCTGGAGAACGGGCACTAAGCCTCTGACTGCAACACAAAGTCCGACTGTCACTACATTACCATACTGGAACCTCTGACATCCACGCCACACCTCGAAAAATAATTCATTCTCAGTACCAGAGAACGATTTACACGTGAATTTATCAGGAAATTTGCTGATAAAAAAAACTGTAGCTGTTTATTATGAATTATTAGTTATTCTTAAATTGTGGTGATTTGTTTTAGATTCCAGGATTGCGTTGCTTAGTTCTGATCTTACATATCTTTTGCTTTTTTAAATATTTTTGTGTGTCTTTTAACATCTTGAGATCTCGTTGGAAATAAATGTTTTTTTCACTTTGATATTTTACCTTTTTAATGTCTGGTAATCCATTAATATAAAAAAAAAAAAATCAAGAAAATCAAGGTGAAAAGTTTCGCTGAAAGAATTACAAATGGCTGAGGACCAGATCGATAGTTCATGCAGAGTGTGAAGTTACATCTGGCCTTTTTTGAAATTTATAAATGTAAATACTTAAACCAATAAACACATGAGGACATAACTGACCAACATCTTCCCATTTTAGCTCCTTTTCCCCTCACAAAGCTCAGTGTGGTGATGATCTGCAAAAAAACTGTCTGAGCTCAGACTCACAAAAACATCAACAAGGTTTATTTATGTTTTTTTGGTTTTTTTAACTTTGACATCCTTTGGACCAGCTGTGGCCTTCTGTGCATCTATTTCATCTCTGCAGTATCGTTATCACCCCCCCTCCTTCACACACACACACACACACACACACACACACACATGCACACCATCCCGTCCCAGCAGTAGCAGTCTGCACACACCTCCTCCTCCTCCGCTGCATCAACCCTCCGACACACACACACACACACACACACACAGAGCTAGTGTTACTGTTAGCTAGCTGCCCTCCATGTTTCAGACCAGTTAACACTGGATCCACCGGAGGCTACTCCTCCTAGCATCCCGCTAACCGCTGCTGATGTCTGGCTCGTTCTCCGGGGGCTCTCGCCCCGTCCTTACCGTCACCGGTCCGGGTTTCTCGGCCTCCTCCTGCAGCGGCTGCCCGCTGCAAAACGACCCGAGCGGCTGTTGGGCCTCCGGAGGCTGCTGCTGTCGCTCTTTTCTCCGCGCGGTGCAGGACGGCCGCGGCGGCAGCGCTTTCACTGTTTTGCATAAATTTGCAGCTGATGTGTTGTTGGAGGGCAACGCCTCCTTTTTCCGCTGCTCTGCCTTTTCCGGCGCGACGGGATGACGGAGCAGCAGCCGGGCTGCGGTGAGGGGGAGTGGGGCACGGAGTGTGGTGGAGCACCGGACCGTCCACTTATCCCATAATATTTTGATTTCATGTTTTTTTTTTTTTTTAATCTTTTTTGTTTGTTTGCTTGCCGTCCTATAAACACACACAATCCAGAGCAGTTTTTTTAATACAATATACATTTTAGTCACAAAAAAAGTCATTTTCCCATAAAAAACATTTTAAATTTCATGTTTATTATGTTGAACTTCCTTTGTTATTGATGCTGTGTTTTCAGTTCTGTCTTTAAATTTTCTATACTGTAAGTTAGGGCCTAAACTGACAGCAAATGTTGGGTTTAAAATTTTGGGGAAACAGGTGCAGATGGCTGAGATAGTCCAGCAATTTCCCATAATGTAACTCCATTATCTTCTGCTCCATGCCTCAGATTGTCAGGATCAGGATTGCACACAATCAGTGGGTGCTCTGATGTTGGCGTGCAAACGAAGGGAAAGGCCTTTTGAAGATGTCAGTTTGTCATTTTGAAATGACATTCTTGCAATGGCAGATGTTGCGTTGTTTTTTTTTTTTCCATTTCTCTTATTCGTACACAAATGCACAGAAAGTTCAGAGAAAACAAAACTATAGTGTCCCGTTACATGATTATTGTTTTATTTGACAACTTTATACCTTCAGTACAAACACAAGTGAAACAAAAACAAAGAAAACAAAACAGCAGGGGTGCATCAGTGCTGCAGCACAGAGAAATGTTAAAAAGCATCGAATATTCACACTGAACGCACAATTTTATCTGCTTAGTTCATATCCATCAAATCCCATCGCAGTGTCACCTGACTCACTGGTCACACCACTGGCACAGCAAAGCGTGCAGATAAAATCTGTTTTTCAGCGTCTGAATCTGGACGTCACCCTGTTAGTACACTAATTACATCACTTCAGGCGTAACAGCATCTGATAGAGGAAGTGTGTTTCGACAAGCGAATGAGCGAGTGACAGCAGTGTGTGAATGCATGAGGTGAAGAGAGGCACAAATAGCAGACTTACAGTACATGATACTCAAACATACAGTACAGTCAGTACATTTATTTACACACAGAAGGACCGAACAAAGAGACGGAACAAAGATCACAGCAGCCGAGGCTCTTTTCTCTTCCAGTCAAGTTCAGCATTACTACACAGTATTTTGAACATCTTTGCAAATAAAAAAAAACAACAACAAAAGAATGACAATACAGCGGCCAAAAACCTGACAAAACTACCATGTGAGTGTAATCTTGGTTAGGCACACAGATGAAAGCGCAGAGACGAGAAGGACGAGAGGAGACTGAAGGAGAGGAGACAGTTCCATGTCCCTCTCTTCTACAAAATGAACACGTGCACCCTAAAGAAAAAAAACCCCAACACGTACAGCATGACCGTGCAAGTCAACATATAAATACTCTGTTAAAAAATACATATTTACACGTGAATACTTGGACTCTCCGGTCTTTGTACAGTGAGTGGAGGGTTTGGAGTCTGTACAGGTGAAGCAGACGGCTGTGGTGAGGAGCAGTGCGCGCCTGGGTCCACGTGCGCTTTCAAATCCTTTCACATACTTTTGTGGTTTTTTTTTGAGTTTGCTCGAACTCTGGAGCATTTACGTTGCGAGTCCAACAGACCTATTAAAAGTTACCTAGCGTGTGAACAACAAGGCTGCCGGTGAGTGTTTACATTTCATTTGCAATCCCTGATTTACTTGCAAATGGACGATTTCACCTTCGAAACTTTGTTAGCTTTTCCACGAGGTTTTAAACCAGGTGTCTGCCTCGGACCTGCACCTTAAACTAAAATTCTTAATTCAGCTTTGGATGAGGCGCACCAAAAACTAATCCCTCTTGGTCGCAAAGTGACATTTTTGGATTTCTTTACCACGTTACTGAACACAAATTTTAATTTGTTTCTTCACTTTTAGCCTGGAGACACTTTAATTTCGCCTGAGGACTCAGAGAAAAAGGAAACTGACGAGCACGAATCATCTCAGAGGTATTTGAAACTGTATCACCGAAGGCAAACCCGACTGGGGAGAGCAATAGTAATAGAAAGCATTTCCAATCCACATTCGACTCAGGTTTGGTGAAGTTCAGCGTTGGTGTACGAACGAGGGAGCAGTGTGGGTGTAGGAGCAGCACCCTGCAGGGGAAATAAATACGACACTGAACACCAGCATGAGAGGAGTGAGCCAAACACCTCCAACGGTGCAAACACAGCACGTCACTATCACCCACAAATACAGCAACGCACGAAGCCATCACAATCAATCCACTCACTGTAAGAAACATTCACCTTAACAAGCACCTGAACCTCACGGTAAATGCTTTCACAGGCTGATTTTTCTCTAAACGAGTGAAAAATGTCAGCAGAGCGACACACTTCCATGTTTTTAAATCAGCTTCAAAGATGGCAGGTATCATTCCAATAAAACCAAAACATATACCACTTGAATTATCTGTCACAATATTGTTCCAGTGTGGTCCAATAAACAAATAACAGCCCACATAAATAAATTAGTACGTCATCAAAGTGCAAAATGAATTACTGCTGAAAAAGTTTTTCCACTACAGTCAATGACAATCACGGCATAATACAGAAAATACAGTTTGTGTCACACACTTATACATCAAACATACTGTACAGTGTTTGTCGCACATAAATCTGCAAAGGATGACAGAGCTACACACGGTTTACTTTTCAGACAGTGTCTCAATTGTAGACAGCATCTGGACCCAACAAATAAAGCCAGGAACACACCGGATGCAGTCTGATTTTACGTGGCGACAGACTGCGTGCATGAAGAAAAGATTGTTGATTTTATGTTTAAATTAACGAGTATTTCCACTTTGGAATATAGAGGTCGCCACCAGTTGCAGATCATTAATTATTTAACTCTTGGTTGGATTTAAAATTTTAAGGAGCATGTTGCAGAGTTGCAGCCGACTGTTCGGGATGCTGCAGAGTTTTTCATGTGATAATAAAAACAGATTACCCATTACATTAACATGTCGACAAACTGCTTTCCGTGTATTTAGGCTTTAAATGTCACACAAAGTATTTTCAAAGAGCGTAAGCACATTCTTAATGTTGGATCACAACAATATGTTTACATTAGCATTCCAGAACAAGTTAGAACATCTGAAAGTTTTACGCCAAAATGTTGTTTCCATTTTAAAGAGAAAAGTAATACTTTTGACTTTTGGGATGACTGTAGTTTTAGTTCATAAAAACAATTTTCAAAAGTCAGTGCACAGCACACCGGAAGTAGAATTAATCTCATAGGTTGGAGACGACTACTAGCATACAGCTTTTGGAGTACAAATAGCTGAGCTAACATAGCTAGCAGACAAATTTAAGATTAAAAAGACGAAAAAAATACATAGTTAAAATATGTAATAATGTCATTTGGATAATATGTAATAATACTGTCATTGTTTGACACCACGTGTGATGTTGGATAAAACGTAAACTTAATAGCAAGCTTATGTAGAAGCTAAATCAGCTAACTGGCTAACTTTGCATCAGTTAGCAAGCATACAAGCTTCATTACTGGCTTCTCAGTGTTTTCATTTTCCCTTTTAAGATATTGAGAAAGGTAATAACTCTTCCTTAAGACGTCCTACAGCCAGTGCACACTGTTTTTTTTAACATAGTTTTAAGAACTAAAACCTCAGTCTGTTGAATTTAAGGTGCTTTAAACCTGTCAACAGATTAACTCTCAGGTTTAACTTCATTTTATGTTGCCAGTCACATAATAAAAGCTTCAGATTATCTTACAGTTATAGCCACTTAGTTGTGTAGTCATAGTAGTCTCCCTTTGTGAAAACGTTAAATAACAACAACAAAAAAAAAAACAAACTGGTTATTTGAATTAACCAAAAGGTATAATTCAAGACAGCTGGTCATCACTAACATGTTTTTTACCCGTCATTTATTCAGTATTAGCACTTTCCCTTTAGTAGCATCTATTAATTATCATTGTTTAGGCTGAAGTTTATTTTTTGATTGCACATTTTGCACAATTATCATCTATCCTAATAACAGCTGGCCAGATAAACACAATTGCTCAGGTAAATATAGTTTTTAATTATTATTTAGTTACTTTGACATAAAGCGCTGTTGTGCTCTAAGACTTCTATATCAGTGATTGTGGCTCTAATGCTTCGCTTTGCCGCGTAGCTGCTTTACAAAGTGCATCTAAATGGGGCAACAAATGAAATGTACAGTGTTAACTCTCTGAAACCTCTGGGCTGCACTTCACGTGAAGAAGGTTTACTCCATCACAGCAGGCTGACGCGCTACACAGACTCACTCAGCCTCATCACTGGGGGCTAGTCTGGAAAGCTTTAGCGCACTCTAATTATATATTTTATACAAAAATTAATTTCTATGGAAAATAAATATTCATAATATTCTCTTCAACAAAAAATATACATTGCACATTACCCTACAGTGATCCATTAAGTATCCTAGTAAAGTGAATAAATTAGTAAACTAAGCCTAACCTGTGGCTGCTGCTAATTTCCCATTTAACTACAGAAACACATCTGAGGTCATAAAGATGGCAGTTAAAGTTCAGCACTTTGGCATCTCTAAAAAGTTCTCTGGTTTGTCAGCTTCAACAGCTGAAGCAGAGCTTCACTTTTACAAATCCCCTCTTAGACCTGCGATCTGAGATCAATTAAAAAAAAAAAAACACGACAGGAATTAAATATTACGAGATGAAACTAAAGCTACAGAGTTATATTGCACTACAATATTAACTATAACAAGAGTACGTGAAATAAAATTGCATCGCCGTGCTCTGTTTCACCTCAATCACACTACATGGACCTGAAATCAGCACATCTGGAAACGGCTGCACAAAGGTTGTGCCGCTGTGGACACGCTCTGCTTCTGCTTTCATTTTACCTGGGCAATTCTCATTAACACAACCTTAGCTTGTCATGTTGGAAAAGTGTCGTAGTGTCGACACGCAGCTGTCTCGCAGAAGATTCACCCTTTTAATGAGTGTAGCTTAATTCCTAGGAATGTACAGTAGTTTGAATCTGTGTTATTGTACAGTGACTGCTTCCCTTTTTAGGAAGGGAGGATTTAAAAGAAGGAATCGTAGAAAATGTCACAGAAAAAAAAGAAGTCAAAGGAGCAGAAAGCGTGACCTTTTAAAGGTCAAAGCCTATAAACTGATAATGCTGTCGGTCTATTAGAAAATTCTACACTTTCTATTAATCCAAGTTGTGGTATTGAACTACAGTTTACAGCATTTTTGAATTTTCTGTGATTCATCCTTCATTTATAGCCCCCCTCACCCACTACATGTCTGTCTACAGCTGCTCTACACACTCTCTTGCACTGGGGAGCTTGCTTTATCTTCAAGGGGTGTGCTTTCAGCTGCAGAGGGCGGAGCCGCTGCTGATGGCTCAACAAGCGGGACCTTCTCCTTCACCGGTGAGGCGGGGAGCGTAGCGGCGGCGCTGCTGCTGGCTGGAGGCTCCTCAACAGAGGAGGAGGTGGGAGGCGGGCCGCCGAAGCTGCGGGCGATCTCCTCGAAGGTTTTGCCTCTTGTCTCTGGCACTTTGAGGAAGGTGAAGATGAAAAAGATGATGAGTAGGCCGGTGAAGATGAGGAAGACCCAAGGCCCCAGCAGCTCCTGAGGACACGAAAGGAGGGAGCCAGAATGTACAGAAACACATGTTCAGATTTCTCATGATCTTCCTTATTTTGAACTCTGAGAATATGAGAACAGCAAATGAAGGGATTTGTTTGAAAGGTTTCATATAACAAAAAAAGTGCAAGAGGGCAAAGCAAAGTAAAAATTCAAACTATGCCCGAACCATTTCAAACCAGGTCGACTGCTCACCTCTAGTTTGGGGAAGCTCATTCCAACCAGGAAGTTTGCCGTCCAATTGCAGCAGCCGGCCACAGCCATGGCAGCCGGGCGAGGACCCTGGGAGAACAGCTCGGCCACAATGAACCATGGGATTGGACCAGGGCCCATCTCAAACATAGCCACAAATAGCATGACAGCAAAGATGGCAATGTAGCGCATAGCAGGAGTTTCCTTCTGCTCAGATGGAGGGAGAGAAAGCAGAAAATACATCAGAAAATACCAAATGTAAAGAGTGACATTTATACTATTTAAAAGTAGCTGAAACAAAGACCATCTCACAGAATGAATTGTGTGTCGATGCACTTTATGTGCATATAGTTTGCTTTACTGTAGCAGATTGTGGTGGCCAATGCGAGAGACAGAATAACTTCTGACACGAGAGCTGTACACCCTGCAGTTCCTGAACTCACCAGCAGGAGAGAGACGGTCATGGTCAGAGCGCCGACCGCCATTCCACCAAGTCCCAAGAGGTGCAGAGTCCTCCGCCCCGCCTTCTCCACCAGGAAGAGCTAGAGGACAGACACAGGAGGGGGTGACATGCTGCTGAACACACACACACACGCAGAAACAGAAACAAACACACTGCTGTTACTCACAGAAACGACAGTAAAGACGGTGTTGACGACGCCGGCTCCGATGGTGGCGTAGATGGGCTGCTTCACGCCGGCTGTCTCAAAGATCCCTGTAGAGTAATAAAACACCTGCAGGAGAACACAGCAAGGGATCAAAGCCATTCCGAAGAGAATTTCTTTTAGTTTTTTATTTTTTAATATTTTTTGGGGGCTTTTTGTGCCTTTATTTGAGCATAGGACAGCTAAAGAGTGGACAGGAAACAGGGGAGAGAGGGGGAATGACATGCAGCAAAGGGCCACTGGTGGAATCGAACCCAGATCCGCTGTGCTGAGGACATAGCCTCTGTATAAGGGGGGCCTGCCACCAAGAGAATTTTTAACCAAATATTAACATTTTGGGTATTTATAACTTAACTTAAAGAAGTTAATCACATAATCACCAAGAATCTGTTAAAATACCATCTGTCCTTAAAGGAATAATCCAGCGAAAAATGATCCCAGGGTCTTTTTCTGAACGGGCACTCATCAAAGAAGACATCCAGAGAGTTTTTTTCGCTCATCGAC
>JAQLOL010000008.1:1975323-1986079 GCA_029783665.1 Naso thynnoides | reverse complement strand
CAGCATGGAGGCATTTCAGGGTTTTATTATGGATTTATTTATGGTTGAATTCTTGTCTCCATTCACTTCAGTAGTTTGGTAGATGACTGCAAAACTTCACCTGTCCTTCCATAAGCGTGAGGTTGAGGAGATAATGACTGATTTTCATTTTCATTTTAAGGAAAGCTATTCCTTTGAGAAGTCTAAACTACTCATCCAGTTAAGGTCACAGGGAGCTGAAAACTATCCCATCATGCAAAGGGCCGGATGTGAGTTATGGGCATGGGCTGGATAACTTGCTAACAAGTTTTTTAAGGTGCCCCGACTCACTGGTAAGAAATAAGAGGTCAGTGAAGGTCAGACTTTATTAAACATTTCCTGACTGATCTCATATATAAAGTCCTTCAGGTCAGGTCGGGTCACAGTGATAGAAATTCGGCCACCGTGTCTTTGTTTGTGCTGAAGTCAATAAAACGAGACTCAGAGCTGCTGACGGGGCAGAATGTGCTGCTGTTATATGAGACAGAGACCCGGACGGGCTTCAGGTGATCTGCTGTCCTTGCTACAACAATATCAGAGCGAGGTCGGACAATATTAGCATGGAGCGCACTTCTCAGGATCCAGTTCAGGTGGGTGTGTTGGCTCATTAGGACGGATCACACAGAGAGAGAAAAACATGAACGAGAAATGATGTGAAGGTCAAACTGGAATTATTAGACAGAGCGATTTAAAAGTGGTGAAAAGCACAGATTTCTGGTCTGTTACTGCGTGCAAAAATATTTATTCGACGTCAGAAATAAGGAAGCAAAACAATGTGAGGAAGAAGACAGAAGCAAAGTGGAAACTCAGTGATGCTGGTTGTTGAAATGTCACATGAATTTTCTCTACAAACATGCCAAAAAAAAAAAATCTTTGCTTAAACCTTGAATTGGACCAACCAGCTATGACAGTGAGTTCCTTTCGTGTATGTATGATTGATCAGGTGAAAGAAGAAAGGCATCTCCACCTCTGCAATGTTACATCATGTCTGAAAAAAGGTCATCATGTTTGACAGGGAATCCACTGAAGTCATGAGGTCATCAAGGCCGGATTAACCTACCAGGTGGTCCGAGGGCAAAAATAAGCCCCCGTTAATCTTCACAGCCTCATTCTAAAATGCAACATCACCTGATCAGATTTGCAGTTTGTTACTTTGATTAAACTTAAGTTAGTTTAAAAATATGTCATACGTCTTGCAGCTTTTGGTTTATTTAGGCTCCACTGGGTTGAATTCACTTATAGTTTTTTAATCCATTCCAGCTCTCAGAATGAATGAAATCTGCCTTTTCGCTGTTGTAGTTTCCCTCTGTTTGCATACGTTCCCCGAGGATTTAGGCGACGTTTATGTGCGATCAATAATCCCGTGAGCAGCACAGACTGAAGCTTCTGCATCTCTCTGGGTGCATCTGTCTCAGCGTCTAAAATGGAACCAGATAGAAACTTTTGCCTTTGATAGTTACAAGTTTTCTTTTATTCCTTACTTAACTGACAAGCATTTTGAAAAGTGCAACTGACGTACTGATGAAGGTCGCGTCTGCTGGATCCTCTAGATGCGGTGATGACTGGACGGACAAAATGTGCGTTGACTCAGGATCTTGAGTCTCTGACCTGCAGTCAGTGGATTTCACCCAGACTGTCATTTTGGTGCAAAGAAACAAAGATCAACACCAAATTTGTGGTAAAGTGACACCAACGGCCAAATTCAAATTCACACCTCCCACCTCGGTGGTATTCTTAGCCGCACAAATGTGTGTCATTGTGTGGGTGTGTGCGTATAAACGTTCCTGTGTCACGGAAGGGCGTCGTGCCATGTTGTGACTTTGCATCTGCCTCTTATCACTCCAGCCAAATATTGATCAGCTCATCGATACACCACCGAGCACTGTAACGTTTTTCATCGCCCAAAACAGCTCGATGCTTTCAACCTCCTGGTTTGACTCAAAGTCCGCGCTGATTGGCTTGTCCATGAGTGTGTGTGTGTGTGCGTGTATATGTGCGTGAGTAAGTGTGTGTGCACGTGTCCGCACCCACACGCACCACTGCAGTGCACTAGCAGCAGTATTACTTTAGTTTATGAGACCCTGTCGCATGTATGCGTATGCAGGCATGGCTGTGGTTACTTTCAGCTCATGTCAATAAAACTGTCACCTCCAGGCTGTTGCCATGGAGACAAGGGGAGAAGGGAGGGGGGTGAGGGTGCTATATGTGCATGTCGGCTGGATGGAGGGAAACAGAGACAGAGAGAAGCGGAGAGAGCGGCAGAAAGAAAGATGACGTTGTTGTTGTTGTTGTTCCAAGAACATTTGTTGAGTGTTGAGTACAGGAAGGATATTTAAATGAGTCATAGATCCGCGTGACGCACGCAGAAGTCGTACTTGAAACATCTGCAGCATCTGCAGCATCTGCAGGCATGTGACCATTATGTGCAAGCAGCAGAGAAATTCTGTTTGCTTTCAGTTGTTTTGTCAGTCCAGAGCGCTAAAGCTCTCAGGTTGTATTCTTGTGTGAGAACAGTGTGCTCACATTCCATCATCATGACAACGGTTGCTATAGTAACTCTGCATCTGCTCAGCAAAATTGTGCGCTGCAACAGGTGGCGAACGAGGGAGTTAATTCTATGAATTCGGAAACATTCTCAGCTCTCTTTCATGTGTTCTAATCAGGTTTTTTTGGTTTTCTTTACACAACATGAAATCCATCTGAAAGATGACTGAGCTGAATTATGCCAAGACGTTCAAATTGAAAAAGAAAATCAACATTCATAAGACTTAAAAGGATTTGAGCTGTTTAAACAAAGGAATCGTCATCATAGAGCAGAACTTTCCTGTAACTCTGGAGACATTTTATGTTTGCAGTTGCTAACAGATCGGTTAAAGTGTCACTAAAAAGCAGCTGTGTCGGTGTTTTACCCTCTCACACTCATCCCGTCATGAGACCAATAATTTCTACTGAGTCACCGTGACTTGACAAAAAGCCAGAGACAGACACGAGACGGACGAAGGAGACGGAGAGGGAAGAGGAAGGTGAAGCTCGGGGCAGGCGCAGCAGGATGTGCGTGTGTGTGTGCGTGTGTGTGTGTGTGTGTGTGTGTGTGTGTGTGCGATAGGGTTAGCAGGTAGCTGTTTGCAGTGTTCTGAGACTCCACAGTGAGCCGCATTTGGGTTCTGTGACGCGCTCAGGGCTTTGTTCTCTCTGTCACGTTTAATTAACTTTTAATTTAAGTGATGTTGATGATTTCAGACTGATGACGAAGGATCACTTCCAAGTTTGTCTTAGCTCTTCCTCAGAAAGTCATTACACACTCCAAGACGTCGTCACTTTGGACTGAGCAACCATTTTCCTTCCTGTTCCAAAGGTTTATATCATGGGTCAGTAAACTACGTGATGCTGACTTATATTAATTCAACCAGTTAATTCAAAAGTTCCATCAAATGTAAGTGCAAAGATTGCCACACTTGTAAAAGATAATTTATCATTGCACAAACCAAATGGTTTACACACAGAAAACTTATTTGCCCTGTATACAGTGGAGACATCATGATTCCTCTGATGTTCAAGCAGAAGTTTAGACTAAGTTTCCAAAGTTTCAAAAGCAGCCGTGTACAATTTGTCCAATTTGTCATTAGTGTACAATTTAATCTGTAAGTGTAATGTTGGTATGGGAAACATGCAGACACTACAAGAGCTGCCAAACCATTCTGTGCAGAACCAATAATGAAAGGAAAATGAGATGCAGTGCAACAAGCGAAGGCATCACAAGTCAACATGTTCAAACAAGCACAACGAGGGAGCGTTCACCGGTTCACATGAAACGAGGGAAGTTCGATGGCAGACACGCAGATCAAATAACGGCCCTCATCTGAACAGGCGACAACGAACGTGCTTCCCATCAGCACTGTAGAAAACGACGGTTCGAAGTTCGAGACCATTTGTTGTGACTTTATGCCCCATAAAGACAAAACCATGAACACAAAACAGGAGATGCTGCGCCTGTGACGAGCATGTGATTTCATAAAAACACAGCCAAATAGATTTCCCCGCTTTTGGTCCATCAACTGCGTCATCTACTTCTACTTTTTTTTGATTTGATCAACTATTTGACATCAAGAAGAGGTCTGACTGCAACAGATAAAAAGAAAAACCTAACCAAAGCAAAGTACGGAAGCCGAGAGCGGCCATGGCCGCAACTTTCTTTTTTTATTTTGTAAACTCAAGATCACAAAATAATCATCTCACTGGATAACGGCTTGTTTTCTTGTGATAACAGGATAAATTAATGCATTATTATGAGTGAGTGGGGTCACACAGTGAGACGGAAAAATCTCTCCGAAATCCTCTTGGCCTACATAAAGTCTTTATCTCTGCCGTTATAATGCTGATGGTTTTATTTGAGCAGCTGCCGGCTGATGCAGCTGATCAGCATCTATAATGATCACAAACATGATGTCTTCCTCGGGATCTTCACACTGTTGTTTTGTTTCCTGCTCTAACTGCAGGAAACAAAACAACACATTTATCCCACGATCTTGAGAAGAAGGCTCATTATCCCGCGATAACCTGATAAATTATCCCGTTATCACAGGAAAACGAGTTTTGTTATTTGCGATAACGCATTAATTTCTCCCGTTATCACGAAAAACAAGCCGCTATCCCGTAATAATGAGATGATTATTTTGAGATCTTGAGATAACAGAATGAAATAATATGGTACAGAGCGATTTTAGCCGCTCTCGGCTTCCGTACGACGGCGCATCACAGATGCTTTTTATTCTTCTGCTCTACTTCTAACCTCATTCCCTTCAGCTCCCAGAGTTCCTTTCAGCAAACTCTCGGGAATAAAGTGAACATGTTGCATTCGTCTTTGGCTGCTGTGTGTGTGTGCAGAGACAAGAACGAGTGTGTGTGTCTGCAGTGGTGAAGAGGCGTCTTGTTGCTGCAATGCTTTCTGGTCTATTTTCTGCAAATGCGATTGTAGAAAATAATGTTTTCACTGTGAGATTATTTCCTGCCACGAACTCCCATTTAGAGCTGAAGGGCAAATTTGATCCATGTTTGGAGAACGACTGCAAAATTTCCTTTAAACTTGCACCGTTTCTTTCCTAACACTGACTCTTTTTATAAAACAAACGTAACATTGACTTTAAAAGGCTGAGAAGATTGAATAAATGGAAAATTAAAAGATTTTTTTGTGCTTCTGTTTCTTTTCTGGTCCTCACAGACATAGAGGAATAAGTAAGTCAAACGAGGCTGCATATTCAGCACAACTCTGCTCTACTGACCACAAACACACACACACAAACTTACATAGTGCATGATGTGTCTCACACACACACGCTTCACACACATCTGCAGAGCTCATGGATGAGTCACAGTGTTACAGTAACACACACCGCCCACACAGCTCCGCTCAGACTTTATTTAGACACACTCAGCACACGTGTATCATCCAGAAAAAAAAAAACTGTTTTTAAATTCACAGCGTTTAAAAAAACAAACAAAATCACTTCCTGGACGGATGCTGGTCACAACAACACAAGCTGTGCGTGGAGAACATCACTCACCTGTCCCTCCATGTTCTCAGGTGTGGCTCGCTGATCACCGGACAAATCGGACTCCCGATGGCCGCACAGGGCAGATCCTCAGGTGGTGGTGGGGGGGTGAGAATGTTGCAGGAGCCGCCCGCCGGCGCTGCCAGCTGCAAGAAAAGGAGCAAACCTCATCAGGCGCTGTCCGTGGTGCCAACCGGCTCTGCCGCGAAGGACACGACCGCCTCCCCGTCTTTCCCATCAGGAAAACCAATCACCAATAATCAATACTTCGCATTTTCACAAAGCCTTTCTGAATGATGCGGTGCGGGATGTGAACAATGTTGAGTTTTGTTGGTTAGCATCTTTCTTTCGGAGCAAAGTTGTACATTTTTCGCACCAAAAAAACCCGCACAAACCGGGTGATGACGCGCGGCTCACCTGTCGTGACTCCCGGGGCCGGACAAAGGAAAGCGTCGGTGCGCCGCAGCGGTCGGTCTTTGCGGTCGGTGCCTCCCTCCTCCTCTGTCGTAGCTCGTCTCGCACAAGAGCTGCGAGGAGAACCGCACGTAGGGAGCACGCACTCGCTTTTTTTTATTTATTTATTTATTTCTTCATCTCCTCCATCAGCCTATGAAATCCCGGGACGCAGGGATGCCGTGACGTCGCCCCGCCCCCTTCCGCCTTTACGTGCAGAAACTCGTGAGCGCTTTGCATCATCGCCGAATCTCGTGAGTCGAGGCGGCGCCCGTGTGTCCTGTGATGGTCGCTGCGTTAATTTGGTCAGCGCATGCGCGGAGGAGTGATTCCTAACGGGTCGTGAGGGGACGTGCACAGCCCCCCCCCCCTCCTCCCTCCCTCCCGGTGTCCCCAACGCCTTCCCATGATGCCTCTCGCTGGCGACCTTGACAGGAGCCGCTGGGCGGCTGATGCTGCGGATGCTGCGGATGCTGATGCAACGCGGTCCGTTGCTGAGGCAACGGGTCGGACGATGCTCCAGCTGTAGCAGTGTTTACTTTTCAGGCCTTTTTTTTTTTTTCAGGATGTGCCGACAGTTCGTGGACACGTGCAACGTCCGGATCAACGTGAAATAAATCCGACCGACCAGGTGCGAACTCGTGACGTCAGCTGACCGCGTGTCATTGAGCTCGGCGTAAAGTCACTGTGCAGTGAATTCAGATCATCCAGCCCTCTGAATCATTCAAGAAAAAGTTTGTAACCCAACTTCCGGCTGTTTCTCAGCATCATCACAGGGTCACAGCTCTGTCTCGGTGTGTGTTTCCCAGGTAACTGTGGCCTGTAAGTCAGGGATTTAAAATAAAGTGAAAGAAAAACAGAAAATCTTTACATTAAAACAGCTGATCGAACCCCGTCTACTGATGAGGATCTGATCAAAAGCTCCACAACAGAGAGGAAGTGGAACTTGTTTCCAACTTCAACTTGTTTTTGTGCTGTTTTGACTTTAAATCCAAAGTCTTTTTCTTAACTCAAACATCTCTGACTGTGATACTTCTGCTTAACTTGATCCCAAAAACCATCAGGATGTTTGCAGCCTGACTGACTGCCAATGTGAATTAAAGTGGTCTATTGATAAATATTTCATATTATTAATAATCATTTAAGTACACCATGGAGACTCCTTGTTCTGCTTTACTTTTCAAAATAAAAGCTTCTAAAATGTGATTTGATGCAGATATTTGAGGGCATAATTTTATTTTCAGGTCCAGTGACAGTTTCAGTAGTAAATTGTTATCAAGCGCAATAAAGGACAAACACATGGGCGTTCGCAGTAACGCCGAATAATTTATTGAGTTGCTTCTGTACAGAAAAGAAAAGATGCTTCACATTATGACAACAGGACGGAGGAGAACGTGTAGGATCAGATCTTTCCGGGGAAAGATCCCGACTCCAGCTGCTCGTCCCACTTCTGGACCTGCAGGATAGAAACAGAAAAAACACAGAGAAACTCAAGGAAGGACCGAGAGACAAGGTTGCTTCAGTGAAAAATGACGAGAAAACGGCAAACAAAGTTGTTCTGTCCATAGAGTCACAGCTGCGTAGTTCCGATGATCTCCGCAATCGTTAAATGACGAAAACAGTCAAGATGATGAAAAGTGAAATATACAGTTTAGAGCAGCGAATCAGTAAGAATGTGAATTAATACCTTTTTTTTGATGGCGATGCAGTTACCGATTCTGCTTATCGGTTCAATTCTTTATTGATCCTGGTCAACTTTCTGTGTAGTAAAAGTTACAATTGTCCATTCAAGGTCACAAAGAATTATGTGATGTAGCACATCATTAAAATCCGGGTAGGCAGATTGTTTTTAGCGTCACTAGACAAGTTCTAAAACTGAACTCTGGTGACTTGACAAGCTGAGCTGCAGGCGACACCGTCAGCCGGACTGAGTCGAGCTGAGACAGACCAGTTCACACCGCTGCAACTTTCCCAGCAACCGTTGGGTCTCAGCGTGAATCTTTGATGCAAACTGGACTTAAAAGAGAGAGAGACGACCAATGAAAATATAGCCGCAAGCGGCAATCGCCGGGTTCAAGCCTTCGCGTTCCACCGAAAGACGCAGCTCAATCTGCCAAAATTGAAGTTGGCTGCGGCCACTGGCAGGTTTCCGGTTTCACAAAGTTGAGTGAAGTCACTTCAGCTGGTTTAAGCCTCTTTAAAGGAGACTTGCACACTCGTGTCGTCATCACGACGCCTGTGGCGCTTTAATGATTGTGCAGTAAAACTTCAGCCATTCATACCTCCTTTATCAGATATCTATGAAAAAGAAGTAACAATGCAGTTTTTTTATCTTCCTTTCATAAAAAGGATGTAACCTACAACGGCGGTTCTTAAAGTGGGGCTCAGGACCCTCTAGGAGTCGCGAGACACGGGGTTCCAACTACGGCTCCTCTCTCTCCCCCTGTCACTGTCATGCTCAGTGTGTGTGCTGCAGCCTCACACAGCGACCTAGCATTAGTTGCTAAATGGTTAGCACTGAGTGGACATTAAAAAGATGGAATATGATTTCTGTCTGCAAAGTTCACGAGCAGTACCCTGCTCGAGGATCTACTAGTTTCGACTACCTGCTTGTAAACAGACCGGTAAGAGAGACTGCTTGCACAAACACACTGTTTTAACCATGTTTGTCTATGATTTGAGTCATACGCGCTAACGTGCCGTGTTGTTGGGTGTCCGCTGATTTTGCATATCTTTTGGGGTTTGATTTGGAGTATGTGAAGATGTTGAAAACACAGTTTAAAATTCTGCCCCCATGGCTTAGTAGTAAGTGTTGTGTACCCGTGCGAGGACAGCTACGTGGCTGGACAAAGTGTTGTCACGTCTTTAGCAAGTCTCGGGTGGCTTGCACAATAGAGCTGCATGTGTAAAATGACCGAAGTTGTCCCATAAGAAAAAAAACAACAACAACAAAGCTACAGAGAGCCTCAAAAGCTCCCCAACAGCACAACATAGGAAAGCTGAGAAAGAAAAAGTTTGTTTCCTCGAACGCTTGGGACTGTCAACAGCAACGCTTGTTTTGACTGCCTCATGGAAAAGAAGCATGTAGTTGTTTATTACTCCACTGTAGTAAGTAAAAGAAGTTAAAACAAAAGACAACACAAGCTTATTATGGTCAACACTTTTCCATTTCACCAAATATAATTAATGATGCATTGAAACATTTTTTGGAATATCAGGTTAGTTTTATTTATCTAGCACCAAATCATAACAAAGTTGTCTTAAAACATTTTCTATACAGAATAGGTATAGGCCATGGGGGGGAAGAGATGGGAGTCAATTTTAAATATTCATCAAGTGGTTGGGACAGGACAGGGAAAAACAGTCAATAATGAGAGTGTGAATCATAATAAGAATGGGCCAGTTTTTACAAATATAAATTAGAATGCCTTAAACCATGAAAAAGAACACATTATGAAGAAACCCTGCAGGCTCTGCTGCATGCAGTCATCATGCTGTGTTCTCTGTGCTTTCTATGCACCCCACTCTCTGTAAACTGCTTGGATGTGCAAAAATACACCTGTGAATGATGTAGAAAGCAGACTTTTGTCTGAAAGCCGCAGTCTCATAACTCATATCATCCCATTTTTTACAACTGTTGATTGACTCAAGTGCGTCCTTGTAAATTCACTCTTTTGTTTCTGATCATCATGTGGAATGAGGCAAGATAATCCATGCATACTTAATACATTGTTGATGTGCAGTATGCAGCCTTGCAACTGTCATTATTTTGACTAGGTGAAGATATTTTATGAACCGCATGTTGAAGCAGCTGATTGACAAGCTGTTGCTCCCGACTCTGAAGTGTCACTCCCGGCTAGTTAACTGGCTTAGAACTCCCAAGTGCACCATGCCAAATACAAGGTAAATTCTCAGATTACTCAGCTGAGTTAAGAGAGCAAAAATGTTTATGCTGACTGTAGTTTATCACAAAAAATGCCGAGCACCCCCTCATCAAACGAGCTAACGTTAAGTTAACATAAGTGGACTCAGCTCCAACTCGTTTACGATGCTTTCGTTTTGTTTTACAAGACTACGTTGTGAAAGGGGAGGGGAAAAGACGCCACATGTCTGCTCTGTTCAGTTTATGTCCCTGTATTTATTGGAAGCATGCAACTGAACGGAGACGTGGCAAATTGTGTCAAATCATTCAGTTGAGAGAAAAATGTGTTGTGTTTGAGTGTACAACTGCAGCGGATAGAATGTTCACTGACAGACAATGTCACACATTTTATTTGGTTGTTGTGAGAAATACAAACATTTTGTGTAACTCAATTCAGTTGTACTCCTGCCACTACATAACGTACTCACGCGTTGCAGATTCAAGGGCTACCCAGTCAGGAGCAATAATTAGGAGCACTGTTAAATAAGTGGTATGCAACTCCTAGTGGTAAAAGCCGGTATTACTGGTTAGGTCCGGTATTGAGCTTAATGTAAAACCAGTTTAGAAATTTATACACCAGCCCAAGCCTAGGTGCTACTATTAAAGTAAGGTGAAATACAGAACAAAAAAATGTAGTTTGTTTGACTTTTACCTAACGCAAGATATGGCACTGAATTAAAACGTATTATACCATGATCTGTGTGAATACTTGATTCTGATTGGCTGCATGGTGTCTGTTCAAAGGTGATATATGACACCTATAAAAAAGTTCCGGTCAAATAGCCTGATTGTTCTAAATTATTGCGCTGGCTCA
>JAQLOL010000008.1:1942580-1968792 GCA_029783665.1 Naso thynnoides | reverse complement strand
TTTTCTTTCTTTCTTTCTTTCTTTCTTTCTTTCTTTCTTTCTTTCTTTCTTTCTTTCTTTCTTTCTTTCTTTCTCTCTTCCTTTCTTTCTTTCTTTTTTTGTTTCTTTCTAAGCTAAGTGGCAGCAGTGGAAGTAACTAATGCAGATCTATGAGCAAACAGAAATGGAGAAGTTAACAATACCAAAGAGCCAAACTAACACAGTTCTTTGTACAACATTGCATCGAACTTCAAGCTTCATAATTTAAAACCCCTGATTTACTCAGTGGAGTTCTGCCAAGAGTCAGTTGAGCACATTTACATTTAGAAGCTGCAGCTGAACTGCTGTTGCGGTCAGAAAGAAACTGACATCATATGATGAGTCGATCCACGACTGCCCTTATTGACAGTTTGCATTTCTTATATGATTCCACATCTGCAACCTTAAACTTGACCTAACTTGACCTTTAAGTTTCAGTCCTCAAACAGCCCTTTGAAGATAAAATGTTCTGCTTTCTAAAAATGTCCCCATTTCTGAGCTCTACAGCCCGAGTGTTCAGACCCGAGGAGCAGCCAGCAGTGCTTACCACCGGTGCTGGAGTTGCTGACTGGGCAGTACTGGTTCAGAGCTGGATACTGGGAGAACAGGAACTGATACGACTGGTTCAGCTTCTCCAGTCTGTTGGTCAGATCTCTCAGTTTGCTTTCCTGCAGGGTCGACTGTGACTGGAACACTAAGGTGAGCTGAACCACTGAGGCATCACGCACACACACACACACACACACATGCACACACACAGAAAATTACATTCACAATGTCCCATCACCCGTTTCCATGGAGACAGGATAAGAAAGGACGTTGGGGAGAAAACAAAGACGACTGTCAGAGGTAAAAAAAAATAAAATGAGGCCATTCAGCAGAAACAGAAAGAGTTAATCCTCTCTGTGAACCTTCAAATGAAAACATTTTGTCTAAAAGAGGACGAGAAAAGAATGATGTCTTTATTTCTGACAAACTGACAGCCGCTGGCAGGATGGCAGAGAATTTCTTTTTGTGCTCTCGTTGTAAGTTTTTTTTTTAATCATTTCATTTTTTAGATTTTTGCCTCTATGTTTTTTGTTAAGAAGCTCATTCTCAGTCATTTTACTCAGACTGGTCTCATTCCCAGGTCATCAATTAATCAATCAGTCAAACTTTATTTGTATAGCAATTTTCATACAAAATAATGTAGCACAACGTGTTTTCCATACAAACAAGTCAATGCAAAAGAATACCCCCCCCCACAGTCCATGCTTAAGATAGAAAATATATCATGAATAAAGAACTCAGTAAAAACAGATACCGACAACTGCGGAAACATTATCTTGAATTTGTAATGAGGAAGCACAGAGCGTAAGGTTAAAATGCTAAATTAAAATAGGATAGAATAAAATTAATGAGATACTAAATACGAAAAGATAACTCAGCAAAAATATGCTCAGATAAGATGATGAAACACTAACAGATAATGTAGTAAAATATGCTAAATTAAATAATAAAACCCTAAACGATAATCCTGAGACAAAAAAAGATTAAGATTAATATAAATAAATAAAACAGACTGAGAGGATAAAATAAAATTCAATTAAAAGCCAGACCAAAAAGGCAGGTCTTGAGTTTGCTTTTAAAAATATTAATATTATGTGATTCCCTCAAGTCTTCAGGTAAACTGTTTCTCGGACGAGTAATAAAGGTTTGCCTCATACATTTTTGTTCAGGCTTTGGGTACATTTCAAATACTGACCTGCCACATACAAAAGGTTCACTCATCTGTGTCTGTGTCACTCCAGTGTGCAATGACAGAGGCTCAGAGTAAAGTGATGTGGTATAAAGAGACAAAGACTTTTCACCAAGGAGACACACATCAATGAGGCGTCTAATGTCAACATGAAAATGGGACAAAACGTCTGTATTTGACGACCTGGAAGTGAGAACAGGTTGATTAACCCGCAATGAAATCAGCTTTGCCTCCTCTTGTTATTACTGTGTGTCATAAATGTGCATGAGTAATAAGACTGTGCACTGTTTCAAATGATGGGTCAATATTAGAAAGAAACTGTCATGAAGTACTCACAGCAGAAAGTCTGGAGCAGAGTGACGATGATGAGCAGAAAGCAGAGCAGAGAGAAGTAATGCGCCAGCTGTCTGTACCGACTGAACAAACCTGTGAGACGACACAACGACGGGGAGAAAACAACACTTCAACTCACTTCAGAGAGTCACTGAAGCAGGAGCTGGTGCTTTACAGCCCTGCACATTTAAAGGGTCAGTTCACCCAAATCAACCCAACGGTCCAGCAGCAAATCCTGTCTGAATAAAGCTGATTCTCTAAAAGAAGAGTCTCAAATAACAGCCAAACTGATGAGAGAAGGAATCAAGAGTGCTTCATAGAAACTGACAAAAATGTCTCCAAGTCAAACAGAGGGAATCTGAAATAAAAGCAGGCCTCTGACACACCACTGATGTCTGCTGCAGCTCCGGTCAATAAAGGCCACGCTCACTATTTGAGGAAATATAGTAAACTGAAAAGAATTCTACCATGTTTCGAGTCATAATGTTAAACTTGTTATACTGCATGTCGTTATGGAGTGAATGGAGGTCATGCAGGTGTACATGAAGCACTTACCTCTAAAGGAATCAATACATGCTGATAGTTTCAGTTTTATTTGCTTAAGTTTTGATGTGATGCAGCAATTTTTGCAGATTTTCCATTCTGTAAAAAAAACATTTGTGTTAAGTTTTCAAAATGTTACTTTAAATTTAATTTTAAACCAGTTGTGGGAGCGAGTCATTGTTTTGCAAGTGAAAAGTGAGTCTCAAGAGAGCCTCGACTTATCGTTCTTTTAAATGACAAACTTTTAATCTTTGGATTGTGGGAAGGTATCAGATATTTTCAAGTCAGAAAGCTCAAGTCTAATTCAAGTCATGAGTAAGAGGTATTATGTCCAGTCTGAGTTTCAAGTATGTTATTAAATTTTGTCAAGTTTAAAATTCTTCAAATTTGTGACTCAAGCATGGCTTGAGTGCAACCAATCAAATTCACTTTAGTTGCAGAGGAAGTGTTACATCTCAAAACTTCAGCACACAAAACCAAAACTATCTGCATCATAAAAATAACTTCCTCTTAAAATCTTAAATTAATGCTCTAATTATAGTTTGGAACAGAAGCTTTTTTTAGATTCTTCACTCATCCCCAAAGCAAACCGAGCATCTCAATGACAGAATCATAAACGATAACAATGACTAAAACCCACCGCAGTATTCCCCTTAAACTCACTTGACTCTGTCCATGCAAATAATTTTTTGCAAATAAAAAATTGCACTATATATATATATATATATATGTAATAAAGCATGCAAATTGCAGACACTCCAACAGTCCTCTTGATGAACTTGATCTTTGAGTAACAGGAAACACCTTTAATTTGCTCTGAAGATCATTATTTAATACTGAAAATTCATTCAAATGAGGCCAAAAATGATTAACATATCAAGTTTAAATGCAGACAAGAAGCTACAGAAAAAAAAACATTTAGCAAAGAAAAGCAAAAGAAAAGTCAGTTTACTTTTGTCTGTGGATATTTCCTGTTTTTCTTCCTCCAGCAAAGCTGATCCATTGTTCTCTCCCATATTTCATCAGACCCAACAGGCAAGAAGGTTTTCTTTTAGTTGATGCTTTATTGCATAATATCTCTGTGAGCTGTTTCTCTGAGTCCTCACGTGTTGTTTTAATACCTAAAATCCTTTGTTTCTCAAACACAGAGCAGCCCAACTTCCCTTTGGTTAGTGTTTAATGTGGAGTTGAATACCTCATATGGGAACAACCTGCTCCTCTGCAGCTGTATGCAAAACGGAACGGATAACCAAATGAGCAAGAAGAGTCCCGCAGTTTGTCGTTTAATATTCTAACTTAATATTGAATAACACACTGTATCAGTGTAATACAGAGACAAGCACACCTGTGCGATAAACACATACACATGAGCTGTATCATATTATACATAATATATGTAATAAACATGCATTTAATGTGTGCTGCAAAATGTTTGAAGAAATAAGCTTTCAGTTTGGTTTGAAGTCACAAAATGTTTTAAATAGTTTTATTCAAAATCCCAACATATTTACAAACATTTGTCAGAGTTTATAGTGCATTTTCTTCCTCCTTCAAGTTTTACAATGTAGTTTATGATTTTGGCTTACACATAAGGGTGGGACAGTTTACTGAACACAAGAAAATACTTTTTATATTTACAGCCAAAGACACAAGGATAAACATAACAAAAAAAAAGCTAATTCAAATGTACACCAAAGGCGAGAATAAGCAAAGGTTTTTATGCACAAACTTACATCATATTTTTACGTGTTGTATGTCAAAATTCAGCTTACAAACTACACATCCTGGTAGTAGGAGGAGGTGTGGAATCCTATGTAAAGACAGAAGACATGTCACGTGCATTTGGCCCACTATCATAAGAAGAAAACCGGAGCATGGTTTCAAAAGTGCTGCTTGTCTTGGCATTACAGTGGAGGAAACATTTTGCAGATATTTACAGCTGCAGTGCGACACTGTCGGGATGATGTGGTCCTGATGCTGAGAGATTCTATTACCATGGCAACAACAGATAGCCTCTTTTACTGGCAACACAGAAAGTTCAACGCAGAATGAAATCTGAGTTTAACTCAGAGCAGGTGGGGTTACAATGAACCTATAATAGACAGAATACTCCCAAAGTTGTGCTTTACAAACAGACACAGAGTTAAGAGCGGGCCCAGAAGGTGCTATGTACTTGTTAAATAATTATTAAATAATTTATGACATGAGAAATGCAATAATAAATGATTTTCATAATTAAAAACAGACTATCTGGAATAATTTACATGTACAAAAACCTCTTTTGTTATAAAAACATAAAGGTGCATCTACAAAAAGTTTTTTTTGATTCTCCTTAAACTCTCTGAGCATGTGCAAGAGTGTGTGTGTGTGTGTGTGTGTGTGTGTGTGTACACGCACGTGGGTGTGTTTGTGTGTCTGACTCTGCCATGTGCTTTGAGCCGGTCGGAAATAGGCAGGATCAGATCAGCAGTCTGCAGGTAAATCCTGCCGTAAGCTGCAGGTTGCTGAGGAGTCATCAGCATCATGGCAGCTGACATGCTGAGGGATGGTTAACGCCGTGCTGATGCGGTCAGCTGGCTCGTGGACGTAACGTGTCATGTCTGACATTGAGCCGTGGTGCTCTTATGTAACGGCTTGACAGAGAAGCAGATCCACTTAAAGACAGAGACAGTGAATATTTTACATTTTAAAACAATGCACTCAGTTCTGCATTGATAAAATGCAATTTTACAGTTATGATAGATTACACTTTTTTTTCTTTTCTTTCTAAAAAAAAGCCTGTAGTAGTTTTCAATATGAAATACTAGTATAAAACACTCCCCCAAAATATGCCTCTGCATATAAAAAAAAGTCCTGCAGCAGCATTTGTTCCCTTTTGTCTTCATACAACAATGAGCAGACTTGTTGGTCCTTCATGAATAAGAATGAATCATCACTGTTCAGGTCTCCATGAGGCTTCATTTGTAAGTGATCCTTTTTGCCACTCTTTCACCTCTGTTAGTGAAGATGTTGCTCACATGCTACACAATATAGTCTTGTGCAGACGAGCTGATGGCAGTAACCAACCTTTAGACCTATTCTGGTGCAATGAGATCCTGCTATGTGTGGTGGATCTCTCAGAGAAGCTGCAGTCATGACCACACAACCAAAGCAAAGCTTTGCACTCTTTGGATCCTTCAAAGTTGTCCTTCGGAAAGCGTTAGAGCAAAGAAGTCGAGGTGTAGGTGGAGAAGGCAGATAGATCGAACTGGAATATATAGAAAAATATATAGAAAAAGCAAACAACCTCCTTGCTTTGTCTGTTGCCCATTGCTCAGCTTGTCATACTTACTGTAAGTTCTGCAGACCGATTTGATGAAACTCCAGAGCCTGCAATGATATCAATCCCTCCTCTATCTTTGACCCATGACAGAATCAAGGTTACCCACTCCAACTACTTTTGACATGGCATTTTAATCCAAAATGTGAAGAAGATGATGCTGCAGCTCTGGGTGTGGAGGGTCCAATGTCAGTCCTTAGTGGCAGGGGTCAAAGGGAACCTCGTTGAGCCCTCCGTGGAGCTCCACTGCCTCCTCTGACCAGGACATGACATCACCAATGAGGTGGCCTCCGCAGGTCGCCTGGCTGTAGATCTCGTTGGCCGTCAGGACTCTGGACCAGAACTGGAGATCAGACAACTCTCCTGTGAAGGACTGAGTGACGTCGAAGCGACCTCCCATGGTGTCCTGTGGAGTCCAATAAAGCCCAGGTTAAGATCAAGACACTAGAGCAACCATTTATTATATCCAACAAAACATTTTATGCTTTCTACAACGTGTTCAAGACTGTGATTGAAGAATCATGGTACACAATCCAACAGTCAAGAGCAGTGTGAACTCTCACCCACTGTCCTTTCTGACACTACAGTACCTGATTAAAGTCTAAGGACCAAACTTTGCGCCTGTAATAGAGTTTGTTTCAAGTAAAATCACAGTGAAAAGGTAAAGGTAAAGGTAAAACAACTTTATCGTCATTATATAATGAATTGTACAACCATATTGAGAAGTTAGAGTGGAGGGTTAGTCCTGAGCCACTGCGACTGAGCACCTTGCACTTTGGGCCAACCTAAACTAATGTGCATGTTTTTACTAGTGGGAGGAAACTGGAGCACCTGGAGGTAACCCATGCAGACACGAGGAAAATGAGAAAACCTTGGTTTGAACCCAGGACCCTCTTTTTATGAAGCATCAGTGCTAACCACTAAGCCACTGCGGGAGCAGGACTTCTCTTGACACAGGATATTTCCTCCTGTACACCTGTCTAAAGGAAAATGAGCCTTTACGGTCAAGGTTCCTGTTCCTGTAGTGAAAAGGCAATGGGTGACAGGATGCATTAGTGGTTAGCACTGTCGCCTCACAACAAGAAAGGTCTTGGGTTCGATTCCTGGCAAGGGCAGGGCCTTTCTATGTAGAGTTTGCATGGGTTTCTCTGGTTTCCCCCATTGTCAAAACATGTATGTCAGGTGTATCTCCATTCAGAACCCTTGACCAAGGTCCATAGGTGCTGCGCTTTGGCTGCCTACTGCTTGACATTGATGGGATAAATGCAGAGACCAAGTTTCACCGTATGCTGTATGTGACCAGTACAGTACCACACCGTTAACACACTTGTATATCTTTGATGGTGACCTTTGATTTCTCGCAAGACAGTCAGATCTGCTAAATGCTCACTGACCTTTATGTGCAACTATCTTACGTTCTGCCTAGCTACAAAAAGGACTTAGATTTGCACTGGAGGTTGGCATTCGACTGAAATTGTGAGGTACAGAATTGTCCAGTAAGGACAGAATTCTTGGGGATACTGGGCAAATGTAACTGCTCGAGCAAGATCTCCACTATCTTCTCTTTCTGGTCCAGATCTAATACTGGCACATCTAACTGCAACCCCTCACAGCTGCAGGAAAATGTCTAAAGAGGAAAGAGTATTTGATAATACTTATTGTTTGTAAAGCTCAGTGTATGTGTCCATCTGCAGTTTTTGTCCAGACTGGATCTGTCAGGAAGCAGGCTGTGCATCTTACCTGCTCCTGGCCCAGGATGAATGTCCCTCCTGGTTTGATGGGTTGCCAGGATGACAAGTTTTGCCCAGAGCCTTTCTTTACCCCGTCCTGGTAGGCCTCCCAGATGCCATCGCGTGTTGACCACGTCACACACACGTGATGCCACTTCCCATCTGTCATGGTTATTGGCAATGTTACCGCCTAAATACACAGGTGGACAGACAGGTAGACAAAGACAGACACACCGGTAATGGTTAGGATGACGAAAAAGCAAAAACACTGTAAATTTACTCTTCAACAATTTACCTTTCTCAAACACCATTGTTACATTGTGGAAACTCATTTCTAAGCCAAACCTCTGTCAGATGACAGACAGCTTTACACGTGCTCACTAATGAAGGGAAGTAGATTATTTCAACCTGAGAATCTTCATTCTGTCCTCATAGCAGATTTATGAATCATTGACATTAATCTGCATTCTGATGATCATTTAACTGGTCACCAATCAGTTTAAGGCCAAGTATGTGAAGACAACAAACATGACAGTGTGTCTGCAGGACCGACATTACCAGCAGTAACAATTATGCCAATCAATTAGGATAATCAGATTAATTGCTTTGTAGATTAATTTGTTGAGCTCACCACTCACAGTACTGAAGCAAGGAAGGGAGAAAGACAAACATCTGTTTTCCGTTTAGGAGAAAAGGGTATCAGCCTTTCAGAGAATGACAGATTAGCAGGCTAATAGAATAATTAAATAATTTGTGTGTCAGGAATCTGTGTCTATGTCTCGTTAAATCACGAAGTGTCTGCAATTATTAGAAAAAAAGATTAATTCAACAAAAGGCTGAAAGTCACGGAGGAAAAGGTTTCCAAACAGCTTAATTATTGAAGCTTTTGATGAATATACCCAAACCACAAACCTTTTCAGAGCCTTGAGCTCCCTCTGAGGTCTAAAATTTTCATAATCCCAGCAATCAGTGTGTTGTGTTATAAATTGATATGGATTCTCAACAGATTCTTTGTTTTGTTTTCCTTTTGTTTTTACAGTATACAAAGAGAAACAGGGAAATAGAGTTGGAGGAAAAATGCAGGATAGAGTGAGGATAGAGACAGAGGGTGAGAATCAAGTAAGAAAGTAGACAGATCCTAAAATCATGATTGGTAGTGGCAAACTAGTAACTGTGACCCTAACCCTAACTAACCCTAACCCTAACTAATATACAGTGGTACCAGGATTTTTCTACCAGAATTGGTAGGGACCACCCCACAGTGTGTTGGCTCTATATATTGAATTTTATTGCATTGCTCTTACCTTGTCATTGATGAGCAGCTCCATGGGGTTGCTGCCCCATTCGATGAGCACCACCTCATTGGCTTGTCCGGGTACAGCGTAAGAGAAGGGTGTACCAATGCCAGGACCTGTTCCAGCTTTCAGCCACAGGCAGATTGTCAAGGCGAAGATCTCGTTGACCACTGACCGCTTCATTCTGCCGTACATGTAGTTGGTTCTCATGGGAAAGTCGAGCAGGAAAGCACTGGGACTTGTTAGTTTCTTGTGGCTTCCTGATAAGACAGAGAGATTTAGATTCAGGTCATTCATTTGTGAACGAGCTGGGTTTTCAGTTGAACACAGAAATGGCTGAGCCTGAGAGGACCAAAAGTGGCTATGGCAAATGTAGACAAGTTGTTAATCTAGATATAATTTGTCTTCTTCGTCGTCTCTTCTTGTTTTTCTGTGTGGCGTTTAAACACAAAGTAATTATGTAACATTTCCACATAGAAATCCGGGAGGAGAACAAGCATTCTTTTGATTCATGACACAACTTCATGAGGTCCATTTGCAGGCCACATGAGACCTTTCCGAACTTTACTGGCTTCCTACAAGGGCCTGAAGCAATTTTTTAACTAATAAATTGGATTTTGTTGTGATTTTAGCTGCCTAATGTTAACTTGCTTGCTAAAATCGACAAATTGCTAGTTAGCTCAAGTAACAAACTTCTCTCCTAAGTGCATAACTTCAGCTTCCAAAGCCCGGGGGCTGATCTGGCTGCTAAATTGACAAGCTTGCCATTTGCAAACTACTTATAATGTAACATCATTAGGCAAACAACACCAGATCCGTATGGACAGCTAGCTGGCTGAGCATTGCTCACTTGCTAAAGTTATCCACCATAACTTTATCTGACTGAATATGTCAGTTAGCTAACAAGCTTACCAAAGTATTTCACTAGCTTTGTTACAGACTCTGAATTTAATTTTGGGGAAATTCGTTAACTTTGATATTTTGTTAGGCCCATATCCCATTTCCGAACACTAAAGGGGTAGAATTTATGACCTGTACTAGCAAACAGCAGCAAAAAAAAAAATCTGGCTTAACCAAACGTTTATGCTGGCTTTCAACTGACATATATCTTGCTGTCATTATGATTATGAACACATAACATTAATGGGGAATGATGATTATAGTTTTAGCTCATGCACTATGCAGATCAAGATCCTTAGGACATAAGGTTGTGCAACTTAAACTGTCTTTGTCCACTATGGTTGGCAAAAAGAGTTCCTTGTAGCTGCTTTGGAATATAAAACCCACAGTAGTTGACTACAGCAGACAGTGTGTGTGTGTGTGTGTGTGTGTATTTACCATGGTTAGTGTTGCTGTGGTGCAGTTGGCTAAGCACTGTTTCCAGCTTGTTGTGCCCTGTGCCCCGCTGACTTGTCTCTTTACTGCTGAGTGGCAGTCGTAGTGGGTGACGATTGTTGTCATGGTGGTCGTTGTCATGATGCTCAGTGTGGTGATCATCATGATGATCATCGTGATGGTCATAGTGGTGGTCATAGTGGTGGTCATCATGGTGGTCATTGTGGTGGTCATAGTGGTGGTCATCGTGGTGGTCATTGTGGTGGTCATTGTGGTGGTCATAGTGGTGGTCGTAGTGGTGGTCATCATGATGGTCATTGTGGTGATCATCATGGTGGTCATCATGATGATCATAGTGGTGGTCGTTATCATGGTCATCATGGTGGGTACTTCGATGGTTGCCAAAGTGACCATTATGCCAGCTGTGGTGTGAGTCGTAGTGGTAGTCGTGATGGCGATTACGGTTGCTGTTGCGCTGGCTGTGCCTGTGGCATGTATGTCATACATATCATTAACAAACAAATTTCCAGTCATTTGGAGACAATTATTCAGACAACAGTTCGGAACATATTTATTTCATTTATTAAATGCAAAGAATTTTCTCAATAAATTTGATAGAGATTGTACCTGTGGCCACTGTGGTGGTTGTCACGGTGGCTGTCATGGTGGCTGTCATGGTGACCAGGGCGATGGTGATCATTGTGGTGGTTGTCATGGTGGCCATTATCATGGTGATCGTCATGGTGGTTGTCATTGTGGCCATTACCATGGTAGCTGCCACGGTGGTCATCATGATGGCTGTCGTGATGGTCATCATGATGGCTGTCGTGGTGGTCATCATGATGGCTGTCGTGGTGGTCATCATGGTGATCATCATGGTGGTCATTATGGTGACCATAGTCATGGTGATCTCGGTAGTAGCTGTGCAGCTGCTCCTCCAAAGCAGAGATCTTCCGCTGGAGAAGTTCCCTCAGAGAGCTGGAATAGGAGCTGGAGGAGTTCCTGGCCTGCAGAAGCATACAGACATCACTCAGAGCAAGGAGGCCTAAACTCTGCTCTATAGCATTCAGTTAACACTTTAATATCAAAAATTAAATTAGAAATCAAACAAGCATCACAATTTGTTTTATTTATATTTCAAAGGCAGCCCAGCCTTTTGGCATCATGGTTTAACGTGGTTGAATACAAACCTTCAGACATTACAAACTTCCTGGATGTTTTGAGCTCTGGGCTCAAAGAAAGTTACAAAATTTCAAAGTCACTATATGGTTAAAATCTGTTTACAGCCAATTCAGGGAAATGCAATGAGAAAGAATTGTGATATGATGCTTAAAGTTGCAGGAAAATAGTTTCCTCTCCTTCCCTCAAGACCTCCTTCCTACTCTCTCTTGCTTATCCTTGCCTTTCTCACCAACAAATCCGGCTTTGTTCCCTGCCAGTGCACGCCAAGATTAATAGCCTCGTCAGGCAGGATGAAGCTAATTGAGGGTGAGGCTGGCTAGTGCCATGCGGTGCGTGGCCAGAGGCTGGTGGTGTAGACATCCTGTTAGATGTGAAAGTGGTGGAGGGTAAGTCTTGGATTTACCTCTGTTTTGTCTCACCTTCGAGGGAGATTGAAGGGGATTTCTGGCAACACTTTGCTTGTGCATGGCTGGAGACCACCTGCACTAACGATGAGACCTTTCACAGGCTAGTGGGCAGCAGGGTTTTAGTCTTGCAGTGTGACATGAGTATCATTAACTGTGTAACACAAGTGGGACAGCAGAACCACATGATGGCTTGTGATTTACCTCTCATGGTTTCTCGGAAGAAACGGATCCTTCATCTCAATGGGACTAAAAGTGGATGAATTAAATTTAAATTTATGTACAAATGACAATACTGTGATCGTTTCAGAGAGACTGCAGCCCTCCCTCCTCCTTTCCATCCCTCTCCTCCCTTAAGCTCCACTAGTCTTCGGGGGTTGTTTGAGATCAGGGGTAAGAGCTAATCAATTTCGAGCAGCTTTCTGTTTGAGCTCAGGCTTGGCCTGTAGAGTAAGATGGAAACCTCAAAAGAGCTCAGAGAAAACCCCCCCAAAATGATGAGCTTTGTAGATGATGTGTGCCTGACAATGGCTAGGGGTCCCCAATATGTATGTGTATGTTCTTTAACTTTTAAATCTTGATTTAAATACTGTTGCATTTATTACAAATCTATAGACATACTTGAATGTATATGTATTATTTATTACAAAAATGCCCTCCTAATGTGGTGAACACAAAGAGGAGCCTTTGGATTACCATGTCTTCATGAAACACTTCCTGCTTAAGCATTCTGGCAGCCGACATCACTACAGATGATTCGACGGCGAGCCTGTGACCTTTTGTGACGCAAGATGTGACCCCAATTAAGTGAAACCTTTGATAGGCTTCTGCCTCCCTGCAGACTGCTCAGCTTTTTCTTGCAGACACATTACTAAGCATTTTAGGTGTTGGTATGGCGTAGAAGGTGTAAAACCTCCTACAGAATGTTTACCCTTTTCACCCGAAACATCAGAGCTTTAATCAAAGCATTATGATTATATTAGTTAGGAGACAGTGCTGTGCTTGGCTGGAACTTTTGGAATAAACTCTAGGTTTTAATTCTTATTGAAATATAGAGAGAAAAGAACATCATGACAGTAAAATAATGTTTTTAAAAATGCATTCATTGAGATTTTATTTTACGTCATAGTAATAATATAAGTTGACAATAACTTGTGTATTTGTAAAGGCCCACTGCAGAAAGCAAGTTCTGCAGCCACCCTTACATCCCAAGGGCTGGAAGACAACATGCCGGATTTTCATTTGACCATTACAAGAAACCTTTAACCTTGTTTAGCTGTTGTGCCCCAAAAAGTCAATACTGTAGGTCAAACTGTACAACTCCAGTCTCAAAGGAATAATATAATAAAAAAAAAACAAGTTACAATCTTGGCTACCTCATGTAGGTTCAATTTTTTCCAGCTGTGCTTTGTGTTGAATGACCTATGTGATGTGCAGTTGGGAGTCCATCAGTGAAAAGCCTCTTTTCTTGCATTGCTCCAATTTTTGTTATTTGTTGTGTTTCTTCTAAAGGAAAATTTCTCCCTTGTGAGTTCTTCCCATTTCTACAGTCCTGCCTGACTTCTTGTTCAGGAAAAACTTTGATTTGTAAGTTTTGGTAGTTTTTAAAAACTGACAAAAATGCAGCTCTGCATATTCAAAGCTCTGAAATTATCACCCTATCACCAGACTTTGGCTCTAATGCTAACTGTACCTAGCCTGGCACAGCCAAACTAATTGTCAAATAAGAATTAGTCTGGATGCAGCTTGACTGACATAAAATCATACATCCAATCAGAGCAGTTTAGCCGTCTTTCCTTATGTGCTCCAGGCGAGGCCACCGCCATGTATGTTTTGAGTTGAATTTTAGGCGAGCTGAAACCCCCCATTATTGAAAACTATGCAATACTAAGTATAAGGAATATTCTGACAAAATGGAGAACAACCTTGGAGACCCAACATGTACTGTGTTTTTATGAATACTACACCTAGGGAAGAATAGGAGCCTTTAGGAAGAGTCTTTATACCGATCTGTGCGGTGTCGACCTGAGACTCTCAGGTCACAACACAACACAAAGCATTAAAAAACAGCAGTCAAAAGCACTAAAACTGATGTAAATAGGTAATACTACAACACTATATCACAACATCTATGTGATTATTTATCAGGTTGTGGAAAATTCTTGTTAACAGCCGCACCCATCATCTGTCTGTAGGCTATTAAAGATTTGTGTCAGCTACATCGTACACAGACAGGAGCTGCTGTCTTTGGTCCGTTCACCTAGTCATTGCATAAAGCCCACCTCATACGAGATACACAGTTGCGATTGGCCCGTCCGGTTTTAGGACTGTTGGAAACATACTTGAATGGAAGGGTTACCCGAACCATTTTCACGAAGGGAATTAATTCCCAAAGTGAATGGGTCTGGTTTACCAGGCTAACCTTTACCAGTGTCCCTGGGGCTTTTGACATCTTAAGTTATCATTACTTGTTTTTGAGCTGATCATCCTCACTGACGGACTCTAAAACCCCCTTTTTTCTGAGTGTGCACTCACCTGTAGGTTCTCCAGCCTCTCCTTCAGTGACTGCAGCGTTTTTCCCGTCTGTTCTGGGGAGAAGGAGCTGTGTTTCCCGTACGACGAGCCCTTCCTGTGGTGGGGGTCTGACCTGTGGCTGTTGTGAGAGTAGTGGTGATCATTGCTGTGATATGCTGAAGGCCCATGGTGTGATGTCGTATGGTGGCCGTTGTGCTGCCCGTGGTGGTCATCATGGTGGTTGTCATGATGTGAATCGTGATGGTTGTCGTGATGATTTTCATGGTGGCTGTCATGGTGACCAGTGCTATGGTGACCACCAAAGCCCTCGCACAAGGTGAGCTTGGCGGTCAGCTCCCTGATGGTCTCCCGCTGGTCCAGGATTGTCTCCTTTTGCCTCACAAGGCTCTCGCGCAGGTGCAAGATGGTGGCTTTGGCCTCGTCTGACATCATGCCTCTCCGGTTACTGCCATTGTGACCATTAGTGTGGCCGTTGCTGCTTGGTCCATGGGGCACACTGGGTGGAGAATAGCAGCTGGGGTCTGCCTCTGGGGGGATTGGGGTACAGACAAATTTGGGGCTGATACCATAGTCATGTTCTATGCCAGGCAAACTGCCTGCTGCTGCTGCACAGGACAGAACATAATAGAAAATCAGAGAACGAAGGGGGAAGAAGGGGAGGATAAACCCCAGAGAGGCTCCAACCCATTGCTGGTGCCTCACAGACAAAGGCATGAGGCTCAGAGGACTGACGTCTCTGGCCATATTTGGCCCGAGTCAAAGTTCTTCCTTGAGAAATGAAAGTCCTCCCAGGCCTTAGCTTTGTTGTGATGAATACCATGAATGGATGTCATATGTGTTGTATTGAAAGTTGTTGTTGCAGAGCATGTCAGCAATAAATGTGCAGATAAAATCTCCTCCCAGTCACCATAAATCCTTTTTAGAGGACAAATACCAGAAACTCCAAGGCAGTTTTCCAAAAAGCACACAAAGGATGCTGCCAAACTCTTAAGCTGTTTGCTTTCAGGACAACCTGCCGTATCATGCGAGGTGTTTGGACCCCATGGCAAGTGACCAACCAGTGAGAGTGGGGCTGATGTATCCTGCTGTCTTTGGGTAAGAGGTGTTGGGCTGACGCCAGTCAGGTGATCCCTCTTGGCTCCGAGGACCTCCTGCGGTCGACAGCCAAGAATAATCCCTTTAACTTTGGCTTCTAACCATCCATCAGATTACAAAGTGCTTTTGCCTATGACAGAGAAAGAGAAAAGATTTAAAAACAAGATATGAAGATAGAAGATATATTAGGAGATAAAATGAAAAGATACTGAATAACTGGACCTATTACTGGATCTGTTTCACAGTAATGGTGTATATTTATGATTTTTAGTGTCATTCCAGTTTAAGATGTGAATAATTTACATTGCAGCTGAACAAAACTACAGCGAAAAGGTTAAATAAATTATCCTCCAGATGAAGCAACCTTGCATTAAAGGACAGAATAACATTTAAAGGAAGAATCTGGGTCAGGAATGAATTAAGACCAAAACATTTGTATAAATAAATGTATGCCTATAGTTGTTGTGTAGATATAAATGTATATTCAGCTGAATATTTATATTATTTTTGTATATTTGACAGAAAATAAAACAAGTGCCAAAGATGATCTACATGATAAACAGTTCATCTCCAACTATTAAATCTCGCTATCAGTCTGTCAGCACTTCCTGTTTGGCCTGAGCCAGCAGACTGCGGTGACGCCAGCAGGCAGGTAAACAATGCCAAGCTGGAGGTGGGCAGGGGGTTCACCAACTCTGCAGCAGGCCACAGTGTAATGAGATTACAGCCAATTAATCTGCCCCCAAAACCGCAGCCCAGCAATTCATGTAATGAAAGCTGATTTTCATTTGAAACACGGGCGACCCTGTGGAGTCACTCACATCAGGGCCTCGTGAATCAGTGTCAGAGCTCGTCCACCCTCGGACAGACAACTTGTTTACTGACTGTTGGAAGACAGAAGATGAAGGAAGAGAGGAAGAGAGGAAGAGCGGAGGAGTGAAGGAACTCCCGCAAATATTTAGATTTTAGTGCAGATGATGAGGAAGCAAGAACAAAAACTAAAGGTCACTGGTTGTACATGTAACCCTTACCCTAGCTGTGCTGTTTAATTATATCAGGAGGTAAACGTGTTTTTAATCTAAGTCCAAAACATAACAATGTTCTGTATATATTTATATTAATTTAAGATTATTTGTACACATGTTGTTCTCATTTGGGTTAATTTAGCCTGACTGCATGTTTCATCTGTTAACTCTGTGTTGGTATGTTCTTCTCACCAACTCTGCATGCAGTTAAAAATGTCTTTTTCCCCAAATATTCACATTTATCTTCCTAATTTTTTGAAGATTTACTGAATATAAACAGTAAAACTAATATAAATGCATCAGTGAAAACAATATACATAGGAACTCCATACTTCTTTTGCTGTTGGTTGCTTGTGAGTGATGATTAAATCAGATCTTTGAGCAAGTTTGACTGTTTTATACCATTCTCCTTGGGATGAAAACAGATTTTAGAATACAGAAAAGTGATAAACTAGGTTGAACCGCATGCAGCTATGCAAAGCTTGAACCACATTTCTTATAATCAAAGACAACAGAGCTGATTTAAATGTTTCCCGCTGGAGAAAAATTAAAATGCAGCATTTAGAGAGAAACATCCATGAAGTCCACAAAGCTTTTGTGTTACGGCATAAGATGACACTTCCCCACCTGTGCTGGGTCAGCCAGAGAGCAGGATGCCAAGCCAAGAAGAAGCTCCAGAACACACAGGATGCTGTTCCCTTTAAGCTTCTTATCTCTATAGCCTATCCTATCACTAGTTCAAACAGCCACAGCAAACACTAAGTACAAAGCAGCGAGACCTTCTGTGACAGCAGTGATGTTGAACTCACATCCCTCCTGGTATTCACTCTGGGTATTGTTTGTTTGTTTACACTAATTAGTCATTATGCCAGTTTTGGATAAAGGAGATAATTCAGGCTTTTACTAACAGAGAGAACACGAAACTTTGCATGACTGCCTGTCAGACTTTGCGAAGCTCAGTAGCATCAGATGCTGAGCTGTGCAGGTGAAGACAACTTTTAGCAGAAGAAGAGCAAAAGTTACACAGAAATTCTACTCCCATAAATATGTGTTTCACACTACAATAACTTACAGGTAATGTGGGTGACTCTGGAGAGAGATGTGTGATTGTTTAGTCTCCGCATTGTCTGCATGGGACAAACGGGAAATAAGACTGAACAATCAATGATTTTTTCTCCAGAATTGCTTGCTGCTCATTCTGTCCTGGTTGCTGCGGTTTCTCTTTATGCTTATGAATCACTCCAACATGTTCATGATCACATGATGTAACAGGTACCAGCTGTTTGATTTGTTCAAATTCCCTCATATGTAACAAAAGCATTTGAAACTAAAACACAGTTACAGGTTTTAAATGCAGAAAAATATCAGATTGATATTTAATATTTTTCTGTTTATCTGGTAAATCTTACTATTTTTAGCTGAGTGTCCATTGGTTAAAGAAGAAGTTTGGGTTTTTTTGCACATTAAGCCTTAAAATGAGGATATTTATGATCATTACATGATTTTCTAAGCATTATGAGGAACAGTGGAGTGGAGATCAATGCTGGGGTCACACTAGCTGAAAACAACAGAGGTGAAGGGGCAAATCAAGTGCTTTGACAATCCGAATGTTTAGTGGTGTCTTCTTATGTACCAACACTAAAACACAAAGTTGAACAACAGCATATAACCCCAAGGCAGTTCTTTCAGCTGCTGTTAAACTTCCTGTTTCAGTGTCAGAACATGAGAGGACAACACTAGACATTCGGTGAAATTCCTGTCTTTTGAAACAACCTGTTGTCGGTGGACTGTTGGAGCGCTTAAAATGCCCCTTCATCTCCATTGTTTTCAGCCTTTTTCAGCTAGCAGTGGCATTAGCAATGAGCTAAAGCTCTTGTGACTGCACGGTTCATTGTAATGATGATGTAGAACATCGTATATGATCAGAAATATTCTTATTATAAGGCTTAATATGCAAAAAATTGACCTTTTTCTTTATTAATATTCAGTCTTGAACCAATAGTTTTGAGAAACACACTTGGTGGTTACTTGCTCAGTGTTGGAAAGAAGACTGGCACCACCTTGAACATCTGCATGTTGAATATGAAGCTGTAACGTTAGCTTAGAAAAAGCATACAGACTGAAAACAAGAGGAAACAGCTGGTCTGGTTCTGCACGCCTCTTCCTTTTAATGAAATCAGTCAGTGTGTAGAATGGAAAAGTGTCCATGCAAAGCACCTCCAATGACAGTAGCATATGCAGTATTAATCTTAAAGATAGCAACAAAATTTTACTACTGTTGCCAGATGTATCAGTGTTGATTTCTGAGCCGTTAGCTAGCTCAGCTTAGCTAGAACAGAGTCGGTACACCGAGCGCAGTTTAATGAGGTGCTCAGAGGTGTGCCTGCAGCCAACACAGATGAGGGCTTTAATCTGACAGTGAGTCCCCACTGTCTGATACTTAAAGACGACATTAGAGGAGATTTAAGACATGATACGTTACTGAGGCACGAGGCATCACACATGAGCCCAACGAGCATCCTCCATGTGCAGCGTCACTTACAGAAATGATGCTGAGTGATGCTTTTTCCCCTTTTCTGAGGCAGGCAGAAGGAAGGAAGGAAGGAAGGAAGGCAACAGACCTGTGAGTGACCTTTTATGTGGCTTCATCGTGTCTCTTTTCTTCAACTTTAAATCAAAATACAATATGTTTAACTTTCTGATATACAGAACTTCTTAAATCTTTTATTTACTCTCTCTTTATCCAGTCCTTTCCTGTCTTTTAGTGGTACAGAGCGATGTGTTCTTTTAGCGGCCTTTAGTCCATCTGTGGTCGATTTGAACATCTTATCTGCTCATGTTTCCCTCAGCAGAGGCAAAGCAGTCCACAACACGTCTCCTCCTCCTCTCCTTCTCCTCTCAAGGGTGACAGACTAATAGGATTGGTTGGGTTTAATGCTGTTTAACGAGGGATTGGCTGCAGGGTCCTGGTTCCGCCAGAGGAACTTGCCCCCACATCAGCAAAGTCAAGCCATTGTTGTCACACGTGTCGCTGCAGAGGAGCAACATGTGCGTGACATGAAACCGATCATCATTATGACGCTTTCACCAGCGAATATGAGCTAAAAACCACATATTGAACCAGAAATATATTCTAGTTTTGAAGTCAACTCTTCCAGTGGGGATGGTTGGAAATGAAAAGCAAAAAGAAATATTTGTCACACTGTTAATACTGTTGATCTTTTCTCCTGTTTTAATGCTTTCTAATCAAGATGAATTCTGTCTAAACTCTGAGAATTTAAAACAAGCTTTATGATTTATTAAAAAAAAAAAAACCCTCCACTGTATCTCTGCATGCCTGGTTTGCTCATGTTTTCTCGTTTTAACATGTGTATGCACACAGTCTGTACATGTGCATGCCAGCTTGTCAAGCTGATCCCGGCCCTGGCTGCTGCTCAGTTATTCAGGGTCACTGGATATACGTCCCACCTTGTGGCGTCACCCTCTTTGCAGCTTAAAGATGCTCCTCCTCCTCTTCCTCCTCCTCTTCCTGTGTGAGCCCTCAGCTCACCTCCCTGCCTCACGCAGCACATCACCCCCCATCAACCTTCCCCTCCCCCTACCTCCCCTCCTTCTCGTCAGGTGCTCCGGCTGGACGGTAAACTCACCGTGGAGTTGAGTCATATCTCTTTGAACGTGACATGACAGAAAACCGCCCAGTGACACTTCGATGAGTGACGGTGCAGAGGATGTTGTGACATCACGAGTCAGAGCTCATCTTAATCTTACCTTAAACTCATTCAGGAGCATCCAAACATTTGGATATTAAAATAATAATAATAATAATTGAGGGAAAGACATTATTGCACAAAGAGAAAGCTGTGTTTTTTCACTCATTGCATTGATTAGAAGTTTCAAGTGAAAAATATTTGCATGCGCAGCTTCTCTAATTTTACCTGCACATTAGAAATTTAAAAGAAGATTTTCCATTGGAAAACTTCATATATTTACAAAATATCACAGTGCTTTGATCTTTCCAGTAAAAACACAAAAATAAAACAAAATTAATTAACACTAACAATATTCTAGAGAAATATTCTTCTCTCAGAAACTCAGTCTTGACCGAGTAGAAAAGTTTGAGTCAACTCTCTAAACTGGTGTCCTAACATGTACATGTATTTGATCCGTCATTAAAAAATTAAAAGGTTAAAAATCTCCTTTTCTCTCGTGTCTGGTATCTATAAGCTTTGTCCTGGCGGTGTTTTAGATTTTTCAGAGAGATTTCATCCAGCCATTAACTGACGGATTGATTGTCTTGATTCAATCCAAATTTAACTTAAAGTCATAAAAACAGTATAAAAGCTTTAATGATGCAAACTTTATTAGCATGAAACCATTGCTGCAGGTAAACTTTTATCAAATATGATGATTTCAGTTAATAAACTTTCTTTTGGGAGTGTGAAGTAAATGCATTCAAAAGCAAGTCTGAGGCTTTAAATTGTGTTTCTCCTTAAAATCCCCTCAGCGATCTTTTTAAGTGCCTCCTGATTAAATGCTGCCATCTGGCTCTCGGCTTTTAAAACAAGCTATTTGAGGTCTGAAACCTTTGTTTCATCTGCCAAAGCATGAGACATTCTCCTCACAGTAATGTTGACATTCAGTTAACGCTATGTTTTTGGGAGAGTGACTTGTTCAGTTTTAGCCTCAAGAACTTTTGATTCTGAGAACTGTCGTGACGGCTGCTTCCTGTACGGCTGTGAAATCACCACTTGTGCTGTCGGCAGCCGTAAACAACACGTATGATTCCATCAGAGGCACCAGCCCACTGAGTCATAGAAGCAAACAAATAAAGCCAAATCAACAAAATCTCACCCTGCTGATGTTGGAACATAGCAACGTTGCAGAAACATCATTTTTTGTTCTTTTGGATATGAGAACCCACTTTTGAAGTTCTTAGAAACTTTAGTAGTGAAGACATTTTGCTGTAATCTTTTTCAAATTTTGAGACTTTTGGTCATGAAACCACTGCCATAAGATAACATGGGCTGATTGAAAAGTTTGTGGCCTAATGTACAAGGAGATGAGTGACACAGTTTTCATTAAATGCTCATGCAGTTTGACTATCTGGGTGATTCTGCAGAAAATTTGAAGTTCAGAACTTTAGTGATGCTTTTTGTTTCGTGTTATTTAAAATTGCAGGGCGGCACTGTCTGAGAGAGGGGACCACATTGGTGCAGATATACTGAAATGGAGATTTAAACTCGTCTAACACCTGATTGTGCACCCTCACACTTTTACTCCTCCCCAGGACGAAGAAGGAGCTCAGGTCGCCATTTTGACAGAGATGATGTCATCACTGCTGTGGACGACTTTTCTGCAGGTCCAAGATGCAGACATCCACAAAGAGGGGATCTATATGATGGACTCCTTCTCCTTCAGGCCATGAACTTATCAATCACTTAACTACCACTACCATTTTTCACACCTGAGGAAATGTGAACACAAAAATGCACAGACCTCTGGATCCAGACGGCTTACACATACCGTTAAAGATGACAACACCAGCCTCTTATAAACACACACACACTCACACACCAAGAGGCCCTGCCATCCATCTGTCTTTCTGTTACTGAAAAACAGGCTCCAGCTCAATAAAAATCAACTAAAAAGTGTTAAGGATGAACTTCTGATACTGTTTTTGAACCCACTCCTGCCTCACATTCACGCAGAGACGTGTAATTACAGTTTAGAGCTGCTGAGTGCCACATGCACCGAGAGGTCTTACTGCACCTTTGCAATGAAAACACTTGTTTGTGTCTTTCTCACTACGACATTAAGAGAGGAGGAAAAATTAGCTGAGCTTGGGCCTAAATGAGGCCGAGTCAGAGGTTGGTGCCCCACCTCCACCCAGAGGTTAAACCCCCGCCTGAGCCGTCACAGGGATGGCTTCATCACAGACCTTCCTGCCTGGGGTCGCCCTCGCCAGACCGACTGAGAATACTTGCGATGCTTTGGAAAGCTCTCAGGCTTAAGTGCACCGAGCGAAAACACCAGCAGACGAATGTGACAATTGACTGGCTTAGTGCAGGAGCTCAGCGGAGGCGCTGCTGTGCTGCAGGGAGCTCATGTTTCACAACAAGTCTGGACCGTTTAGTGCATGAAGTTATCACAAAAAGTGTCAAATGCCAAACGTATCAACAGTTACAGAGACACATTTTGTTTTCTTTTTGATTCTGGCCAATAATGAGGAACCAGTTTTAATGCTCATTGTATCATTCCGTGAAGCACTTCATAACTTCACTTTAATAGCCACTTCATGTGAAGTGACTCTTTTCTGATTTTGACTGTGTTTTGTGTGTGAAGCACTCTTATGTTGCAGCAAAGTGTGATGATAAAGAGCTGCCCCGCAAATAGGAGATCATCTATAAAAGCTGCTAAATGTGAGGATGACAACAGATAATAAAACATGTAGAAAAATATTTCCTCTCAAGAGTCAGACTGAAAGAATTGTCCTTAAAACAACTGATTTCAAAGGCAAATGTTTGGTCAGTTGTAACTTCTGGACACCACAAATGTTAAACTTTACTTTTATAAATTAGGATAAATGTAATTTCCAGGATCCAGTCTAGTCCGTAAAGGTGGACTGTCATCCTTTCACCAAGGATTTCAGTCACTGTACAGTGTTTCAAATAAAACCTTCATTTATCTAAACCTTGGCTGTCAAAAGGTGGCTTTGGGTTCTAAAGGTTGATGGATCTCCTCACATTTTGTTTGGCTCCTGTAAGCTGTGACTAATGAAGAGAGTCAAACCAAGGTCTCAGTGCTGCACGTGGCCTCAAGCCCATCAGGGCTGCACTGAATGTGAAACACACACGAGGAGAATCGGAAAGGATGCAAGGGCCACAGCAACAAAAGATAACTGCAGTGCTGTCAATCTGACTGTCTTTGCTTACAGGGTTGAAATATGATTTAAGAGGATGTTTTCATACGTTGAACTCCAGCAGTTCAAACACATAAGGCGATCACATGAGGGCTAAAGACAAAGTGTCAGCACATCAAGATCTTAACTGCACGTGAGCTAAAGCTCATCAAAACGGCACTGAATATATGACAAGGCTGAAGGCGGCACATGCACGGCGTGGACAGAGATGTGGCGAAGGGGGGTTGTTGGAAATTAACAAGAAAGTAAACTTTGTACTTCTAAGTTTTACGAGTTGATTTAGTCCAAAAATATCTGGCTTGAACAAAATATTTCACTCAAATCTGGGTGCAAATCAGCTCAAAAACAAATCTGTAGATTAGGGCTGCACAATTAAATGAAATTTAATCAATTGATGTTGAGTATCATCACGATACTTGTATGGATCTAAGTGTGCAGAAAATTTTTCTCCTCTCAGCACGTCTTTTTGGCTCTCTGGCACCTTAGCACATCCTCTGGTCATGAGTGCAGTGAACCTTTTCAAAGTATAAAATAAAATTCATTGCAAAATTTGTGATAAGAGAAACGTGTGTGAAAATATTTAAATTCAATTGTTGTGGTGCTGCACAGTTGGACTGCCCTCCACATACTATACAGACTTAAGAAAACATCTTTGTTTGGTTCAGATCCCTGCAAAACAAACACTACAATCAATGTAACTTGTTTTTCAATGTGAATGAGAACAATGATGTAAAAATTATTGCAAAAATAAGATCAGTCCAAACAACCGCAATGATTTTTTTTTTTCAAAATCATGCAACTCTGAAACAAATCATATTTTAGTTTAAGTCTTCATCTCTGCACAACTTCATCACAAGCACAAGCAACATGTTTCAGCCAGAAGTTCAGGATGTGTGTTTCACTAAAGCTGCAGCTCTGTATCAACTCACAGGAAACTCAGTTATTACGCCGAAAAGCCTTTTAATTATGACACAAAAGTGGAAACACCTACAAATGCAAATGAGTAAAGCTACATTTTATTTATTTTGATTGTTGTGTGTCTGACCTTTGATTAAATCTGTCCTCTCACAAACATCTTAAGGGCGAAAGATGAGTGTTTCAACTTTATTGTCCTAACAGGAGAAATTAGATTTGCAGCCGTGACAAGCCGGCGGTCCACCCACGCAGACTCCAAAAACACAACAATGCAAATCAGACGATGAAAGAACTTCTCTTCAGTTAAGAGCTCATCAGCTGCTACATTTTTTTCATCTAAGTTTAGGTTTTCATGCCAGAGCAACTTTGGATATATTTCCATATTTTAGATGAAATTGTTTGTGTGTTCACACTGTCAGCTGTGGCCCCGTGAGAAAGTCCACAAACGTGCATTACATAACCAAATGAATCACACCCTGCATTCACACTATAACAAAAAATAAACAAACAAATAAATTAAATACAAGCAGCTTTCCCTAAAGTTAAAATTTAGGTTTAACACTTCATTCAGTCTACGGGAGGATTTTTACATCATTTGTGTCACCAGACAAACTATCAGAAATGTTCAGTTCCGACTTTGACTCGATGGAGTGTGTGTGTGTGAGAGAGAGAGAACATTTCACAGCTCTTGTTCGTCATAAAGTTTGATTTTAGGAAAATAATAAATCAGTGAGAAAGAAACAAAAGTTTTCTTACCTGCTGGCAAGTTTGATGTGCCTGAGCTGGTTAGTCCATTCAGCACACTGATCAGCTTGAGGAGGATTGGCTTCAGGTGGATAATTTTAACTCTCCCTCTCTCACTCGCTCACTCACACACACACACACTCACACACACACACACACACTCATGGGCTGATAACTGCCATCTTGTTTGAAGTTTTCTCACCTTTGTGATTCTTCTGTGATTCACTACAGAAACCTTCAGTTCTGAACTTCAGCAACAAATTATTCTTTACTCAGCCCTTACAACATCATCAAAGGTCTCGTGTCCTCATGTCTGTGCAGAAAAGTGACACATCAGAGATTTATTTCACGAGTGAGTCGAAAATCCTGCGAGAACTTCAAAAACCAAAAACCAAAAGAAACAACGGGAGGTCTTTGGATCAGGCTGAGCAGATGTTCATCACTTTGTTTCATCAAATAAGCTGCTATAGATACACACACATACAAACAACACACAGTATTATATAACAAAGTAGGTCACCTTGTGTAAAATGCTTATTTAACATTTATTCACACACATTTTCAAACTGTGTGTCTTAAACTGAAGCAGTGAGCTGCTGTTGCTGCGTCAAACTGTTTTTGAATTCACTGCAATCACTTTGGCATCTGAACTCCTTTTAATTGAAGATTAGGTTTAGTCTTTAACTTCGACCCCTCCCCCACAGATCTCAGCCACAACACTTATCTTCAATTTGAAGAGCTTCACAGGAGATTGGCCCCACCCGCTGTCGTGGCAACAAAGACTCAGACAGGAAAAGTCCAACATACCTGATTGGCCGGCGGTCAGACCTACTGATTCAGACAGTAAACAAAAGCCAAAGACATGATTTCAGTGATTTCAGGTGGTATTTTTTAATCAGTTCTTTACTAATTTGATGTCTTATTTTTCAGTTTTGTTATTGTAAAAACTTATGGATAAGACCTGGAACTTTTTTCACCTCGGTTGAGAACCAAATAATGCTACCTACACACCAGAAGACTTTGAAAAGATTTAGAAAAGACTCTAAAAGACTATCAGCTCACATCTAAAGACTAGTGTTTAG